>JASEKS010000030.1:0-277142 GCA_030770415.1 Pleoardoris graminearum
TTTTTTTTTAATATATATTATTTTATTTTATTAATAAAAATAAAAATAATATAAATAAATAAAATAAAAAAAAAATTTATTAAATAAAAAAAAATATAAAAATATTTTTTTTTTTATTTTTTTTTTTATTATTTTTTTTTTTTTATATAAAAAATATTATTTTTACTTATAGATATAGTTTAGGTTTTTTTTTTTTTTTTTTTTTAATAACGCTACGCTTTTAGCGTAGTACCTATATTTTTAAAAAAAATAACTACTAGTTACTATAGGGGTTCCTATAAAACAGCTCTATTATAACTTAAGTATAATAATAAAAAACGTAGCGCGTAGTTATATATTAATATATTATACTAAGGACGTATGTATTATACTTAGTTATAATAAGTTAAAATAGTAATACGTAAATAAGTATTATTTTTTAACCTAGTACTAAACGTCTATTTATAAAGGAAAAAAAATATAATAGTAATAGCTTACGCTATTACTAGTATACTATAAAGTATTAATATATACTAGCGCCCCTCGCTACTATATATATATAAGATATAAAAAAGTATAATAATATAGTATATTACGCCAGGCAGCTATATTAGACTCTTTATAAATATTACTATAAATATTACTACATATACTATATTATATTATAATAGCTAAATAATCTTATAAAAATAATATATGTAGCGCCTTTTATACGACTAAATTTATCTATATACTATTAATAGTATCCCTTTTACTAAATACTTTTAAAACGCTTTAGAATAATACAGTAAGTCTTAATCTAAATAAATAATTAAATAGTATAAAATAAACGGCGAAAGTAATTATTTTAAACTATATATAAAAGTATATATATATTCCTCCTTTTTTAAAACCCCTTTTAGTCGCCCTAAGCTACTACAGCTACACTATTTATTTAATTAGTATATAAATATTTAAACTATACTTTTATAGAGAAGATAAGTAAGTATATACTATACCTATACGGCTACAGCTACGGCTATAGTAATAGCGCTTATTACTAATCTATATAATAAAAGGCCTTATTACTAATAATAATCTAAACTATATCTAAAAGTAGAAGTAGTAGTTTCTAGCTATACTAGATAACTAAAATAATTCTAACTATATAGAGTTTAAAAATAAGGTATTATAATATATAATAATAACTAAAAAATAGCTATAAAACGCGAGAGAGCTAGTAAGGAAAGTACTAGTAATAATATAAAAAGAGCTATATATAAGATAGTAAATACAATATGTAAATATAATAAATATAGTAATAATATATAAAAGAGTAAAAAAGAGAGCATTATAAAATACCTATAAGTATAAATAAAATAATATATAATAGTTTAAGTATAAAGCAAATAGGTAGTTAGTACTAAAAAGAAATAAAAAGTCTTTTTTTTATTATAAACCTATTAATAAGTGCTATTATAATCTATTAGACCCGACCGTTACGGTTAAGCCTAGTATAGTTTAGGTTAGTATTTATAATAATACAATTTTTAAAATTTATTACTATCGCGACTATATAAGTTAGTAATAATTATTATTACTATACTAGTACTAGTGCTAGTACTAGTATAAGTATAAATATAGTATACGCTCGCTTATTTTTACTATAAAATAGTAGTCTATAATTATTAAACTTATTATTTATTATATATTACTTAAGTATTTAAGTAAACTAAGACTTACTATAGTATTTTAGAACATTTTAAGAATTTTTTATAAAAAAGTTTTTAGTATAAAAATATATTTAGTTACGTAAAAGGTGCTACGTATATTACTTTTATAAAATTATTTAACTATATTATAATATAATATATAACGTATTTTTTTAAAAAAAAAATAAAACTACGCTTTTAGTATAGTATCTATATTTTTTAAAAAAAAATAACTATTAATTACTATATATGTTTTTTTATATATTATTTAAATAAAAGAGTATAGCTATAGTTATATCAGCGCTAGTTACTTAAAGAATCTATATAGTAGTCTTTACTATAGAAGTATATAAGAGTATATAAATAAATAAAAAATCTAAATAAATTAAGCACTAATAGGCCTAGTATAAAAGAATACTAAAAAGGTACTAAACTATATAGATACTATAATTAAAATATATATCTATATACCTTAAAGTTAGATATCGTAAGTGTTAGTACTAAAAAAATAAAAAAATTTAGCTAGTATAACTAAGGGAAAAGAATCTATATTAGGTTTAATTAAATTAAACTAGGTATAGAGTCTAATAGAGATCTATATTAAATAAATATTAAAAATATAGCTTCTACCTCTAAATATAATCTAAATTAGATAATTTTTAATAAATACTATTAAAGTTTTAAGTCTATAGCGCTTTATTATACTACCCCCTTTTTTATATATATAGATAGTCCCTTATTTACGCTATATTAGTCCTTTTTTATAAGTAAAAGGTATAAGTTATTTATTAAAAAATTATAAAGCTTATAGTTTATTAGTAATTAGTTTATTATCATAAAGACGAAGGTAAGTTTACGCGTAATTAGCTACTAATTTTCTTACTTTATTTATAGTAATAATATAAGTAATAATACTAAATAAAAGCAGCGTAGTAGTAAAGCTATTTTAAAACCTTTTTATAGAGTATAAAAAACTCTCTTTAGGCGCTTTTAGTTTTTTCTTTATCTACTTTTCTTTATCTTTATTATAGGTCTTCCTAATTATCTAGATTAAGACTTTACTAATTTAGCTATTATAAAATTTTAAACTAAAGCTTACTTATAATACGTATCTAATCTTTTTCTAGTATTTTTTTTTACTATTTACTATATAATCTGTCTGCGCTACGTACAGGCATTTAATTAAAAAAAAAACCCCTAAATTATAATTTTTTAAAACTCTCTTTTAAAAAGTGTACTTATTATATATATATTTATATATTAATCGAATAAAAAGTGTGGCTGTAGTAGCTCGGGGCGACCTAAAAGGGGGTTCGAAAGTACTTATTATATTATATAAAATAAAAAGTATAATTCTGTAAGTAAATAGTAATTTATAAAAAAATTTTAAATATTAATTTACTATAAGATTTTTAAGTACGTTAAAGAAAAATTTAATATATTTTTATTAGCTTTACGCGTATTTAAGTCGGCTAATAGTAAAATAAATATAAATTAATTATAGCCTACTCTAAATATAACTATAAAGAATTTAGGCCTTTTAGTATAAATAATATAAATAAGTAAAACTAGAATAAATTTAATTAAAATTTAGCTAGTTTTATATACAGCTTTAGACGGGCTACGTTAGGGGCTATTATAGGTAGAGTAAGTAGTTAATAATTTATTTATTTAAAATAGATAGTTTAGTGCGGGTCCGTCTAGTAGTTAATATAAAAAAAATAATTAACTATTAAGATTATTCTGTTGCCGTCCTCTAAATTAAATAAATAAAAAATAGAATGTAGTGTTTTAGGAAATTTTTTTTTTCTTTATTTATTTTTTACTTCTACTCTAATTTATTTTCCTATTATTTAATCTAAGTATTTAGAGCTGCTAGTAGGCCTAGCTTATTAAATTACTTCTTATAAAACGCTTTTAGTTTATAAGATATTTTAATAAAATTTAAAGTAGAGTACTATATAAAATTAAAATTATATTTAACTTAGCTTATATAATACTTTAACGTTTTCCTAAAAAGTTTACTAACTAAAATTTTTTTAATCTTCTATTTTTTAATTCTACTAATAGAAATACTAGGCAGCTTTAAAGCTTTTTATTTAAGTAATAAATTTTAGAGATTTTTATAAAATAGTTTAAAAGTAAATACGTTATATATTTATAATTCTAGTAGTAATTTTAATTAATAAAAATATTTTACCTTTTTTAGGATCTTAAAAGGTCCCTCTTACTTATTAAATAGTTTTTAGCTTAGTTAGTTAATTTTTAAATTACGAGTCTCTAAGTATATTATATTACTAATATTTTAGTTAATAGGATAATAATATTAATTTATAATAAATTATATTTAGTTCTAAATCTACTCTATATTTTCCTTAGCTAGTTATTAGGCAGTATATATACGCTAAGTAAGTAGCTTTATATTTTAAAAATTTATTTTATTCTACGGCGCCCTAACAGTAAAGGTATTTTAGTTTTAGCTTTATTATAGTTTAGAGCCGTAGACGATCTAATATAAAAATATTCTAATAATAAAATAAAATAAGATAATTTAAGCTTTATTAATTAGAGGTAAAAGAAAGCTATAGTAATTTTAGTAGTAGAATATAAAAAAATATAACTACTAATTAATATACTTATTTATAATTTTTATCTAGCTATTAGTTTCCTTATAATACGTAGTTAAGAGCTTTACTCTAATACTTAGTATCTAATAAAATTTAAATTAAAACTAAATATAAACTAAAAACTACAGTTTAAAATAATAGTTTTTAATATATAATTAAAATAGTACACCTATTATATAAATAAATTTCCTATTTCTCTAGTATTAATTATTTTATAATAGAGAATAGATATAAAGGTATACACATACTCCTCCTTTTTTAAAACCCTTTTTTAGTCGCCTACACAGCCACCACAGCCACACTATTTATTCGATTAGTATACAAATATATAGAGAATAGACACAGCTTATTTAAAAAGATAATTAATAATTATTATTATTTAATTATAACTAGACTTATTTTAAAAAAATTTTTAAAGTTAATATATAGGTACTATATTAGTTAATTGGGAATAGAGAGTAGATTAAGTATATTTATTATTTAAAATTATTTTAGATACGTATAACAGTAGGTAATATAATTTTATATATATTTTTTATAAATAGCTTTTATACTCTTTTAGTAATACTTATAAAATAAAAACTAATAGGTTTTAGTATAGCCTAAATATATAATAAATTTCTAGTTATAGACTTTACAGATAAAATATATAACTAAAACTAATTTAAGATTAATATAAAAATATTCTTTATATAATAGGAGTCTATCTTCTACTTAATAATTATTTAATAAAATATTTTTTTTATCTATATCCGTTCCGGTTTTCCCGAAATAAAATTTTAATAAAAGTAAAAAAAAGTAAACCTTATAATATTTTAAGTACTCTCTATTAATAATACTTTAGCGTAGTTAATAGTATTATTAATATATTACTAGGCTAGTCTAGTATTAATTTAGGGGTTAAGCTAATATAGTTTTAAAAAAATATAAAAATAATTATTTTTTTATATATCTTTAAGGTTAATAAAATTCTATTTTTTATAACTAAGAGTATTAGTTTAAGTGTTACTCTTTTTAGTACGTACTAGATTTAAAAATTAAAAAAACCTAAAATCTTAGTTTAGTAAGTCTATTAAGTATTAAGAACTTTAGTTATTATAAAGTATTCTAAAAACTAAATAATTTAATAAAACCTAAATTAGGTCTTAGATAAATATAAGCTTAGTATATTATTTATTAAAAGTAGTAATAATAGTAAAGAATTCTTAATTATAAATTTTTTAATTTAGTTTAGAACCGATTAGAATATAACTATAAAATATAATAAAATAGATTTTTTTATTTAAGTATTACTATAATAGTACGCCTAAAATTATATTATTAAATATATTTATTTCTACTAGAGTAGAAAGCTTAGAGTTAAAATAATACAAAATAAAAATTAATAGTAAAACTTATTTAATCTACGTAAATACGACGTTATATTTTAAATTTTATATAAATAAAACCTAAGGGCTTTATAAAACGTTTAAAGGACGTATAATATTAAAAAAGTTTTTAATAAATTAGCAGTAAAATCTAGTAAAACCTAAAAAGGACTTTATACTAGTAATAGTTATAAAGGCCTTCTAATTATAAAATACTTTTATTTTATCTAAATTAACTTTTAAACTAGAGTCTATTAATATATACCCTAAATATTAGGTATAGTTTATATAGAATTTACTTTTTTTAATATTTATCTAAAGTCCAGTATTATAAAGTTATTAAAATACTTTTTTTACTTATTTAATATATTTTTTATAGGTCTTAAAGTAGATTAAGATATTATTTAAATACGTAATATAAAAGGTATCTAAATAGTTAAAAAAAATATTATTTATATATTACTAATAAGTTACTAAACTATTATATAGGCTAAAAAGTAAAATCTTATATTTATACACTCTGTATCTAGTTTTAAAAATAATATATTTTTAAAAGGCAGGATCTATATAAATCTTATTAAATACTAATTAAATATTAAGTTTAGTAAAATATTTAGTTTTAGAAAAATAGGCTAGAAGCTTATTAATATATAAAATTAGATAGATATTTTTTTTAGTTAGAGTATTAAGTTTATAATAATTAATATAGATACGTAAGTTACTATTTAGTTTTTAAATATATAGTACTAAAGATATAAAAGAATTTTAACTATATTTAATATAATTTTTTTATATGTATTTTAGGATATAAGTCTTAATAGCCTTAAGTTTTTTAAAATTAAACTTATATAAAGGGCTGTAGCTGTTTAGAAGAGGTTTAGTAAAAATAATTTTATAATTATAAAATTAATATTTAAATAACTAATTAGCTATAGTTTTACTATAAATATTTTAAAATTAGTTATATTTACTAAAAAGATATTTATTAAAGAGCCTTTTATCCTTAGAGTTATTTTAGAGCTCTAAACTCTAAAAGTAAATAAAAATTTATTTAATTTTATGGAGGAACGTAGTAAAAAATTTATAAAAAAAAATACTTTACATTAAAATAAATAGTATTAGCTAAAATAAGAGTAATGGTTAAAAAGTAATTAAATTTTATTAGCTTTTATAGAGTTAGTTTTAGAGACGAAAGTAGAGCTATTATAGTTTATTTAAAAATAATAGTATAAAAAAGATAAAAGAGTCTTTATATATAATAAAGGGTAGAATTTTATTATTTTTAATAGTTATTTTATTTTTATTGGACGTCGCAACAGCGGATATCTTATTTTATTTTTTAGTTAAAATTAGGCTATTCTAACTATATTAAAATAGTTTTAAAAGAGTTATATATTTAAAAGTACTTTAAAAACTATATAATTTTATTTTATACTATATTAAGTCGGAGTTAGAAATACTTTATTTATTTTAGGCAAATAATATAGTCCTAAGTTTTAAAGTTTATAATAATAAAGGGGTAGTTCTAAATAGTTTTACTATTAATTTTTATATATAGGTAAATATAAGAATTAATAGGAATCTAAAGTTAGTTAAAAATTTTTTTTACTAAAATTTAGTAAGAGAGTCTTCGGATTAGTTGTTAAAGTAAATATAAAAAAAAGTATATAATAAAAAAAAAAAAAAAAAATTTTTTTAAACGCTAGTATTAACGAGTGCGTAAAATTAAATTTTATACCCCTTAGAGTAAAGTATAAGGAAGTTATAAAAATAGAGTCTTTTTAATAAATATAATAAATTAATATTTAATAAATTAGACTTACTTATACCTGGGGCGGAGTATTTTTCTAAATATTAAATTTTTTTAAATATATTCTTTATTAGTATTAATAAACTTTTTATTATAAACTTTTTTAATTTTAATTTTAATTATTCTTAGATTAGAGTAATCGTGAATAAAATATTTAATTTATTTATAATTATAGTAGATATCTACGGCTACCTATTTTAGAAGTATTAAAACTTAATATAGTTAGTTCTAAAACTAAATTAAAAAGATTTTTTTTACGGAGATATAAAATATCTTAAAATAAATAAATATTTTTATATTAGTAGATTTACTACCTATAGTATTCTTCTATTTTAATATAAATAGCTTAGTTTAAATATAGGTATTACTTAGTATTAAGTTAAACTAGTTATAATAAAAAGTATTCTATTATTTAAAATTAAAAACTATAAGATAGACTACTGTTTTATTAATTAAGTTATTTTATAAAGACTTAAACCCTATATTTAGAGCTCTTAAGAATAGAGTAATTTTTTTCTATAAAAAGAGAGCCTATTTATTTTAATATACTCTTTTTTAGATAGCTATACTAATAAATTATATTTTAAAAATAAAAAAAGTTTTAAATTTTCTTATTTTTAAACGTTAAAACTAGATTTAATATTTAGCCTTTTTAGTTCCGGATATAAAAAATATATAAAATAAAATAATTATTTTTTCTATATTTTTAAACTGAAGTTTTAATAAAGTAGCTAAGTATTAGAATTCTAAATATTTATAAGCCGTACTAAATATATATCCCTAAATTACAGGGGGGTAACACAAACAAAGACTAATTAAAAAAGATATCTTTTTTAAAAATTTATATAAATTTAAATAATAGGCCCAAAAATACGTGAATAATACAGTTTTAAAGAGAAAGTTATAAAGAATTTTATAAGCATTTTACCTACTACTTATTAATTACGTATAATAAATTAAAATTACCTAAATAAGCTAATATTTTTAATCTCGTTTTTAGGTTCCTATAACTTTTTAGTTAGTATATATATATATATATATATTTGTATATTAATCGAACAAATAGTGTGGCTGTAGTGGCTCGGGGCGACTAAATAGGGTTTTAAAAAAGAAGGAGTATGTGTATGCCTTTATACTTAGTGTTAAAAAAGTTAGGTAAGGCTAGATCGAAAAAAGTATATATATATAACTAAAAGTTTAACTAAACCCTTTTAGACCTACTATAGGTCACGTAACTAGTTTTTTTTAAAGTATATTAGTAAACTAATTATAATATTATATTAGTAAGAAAAATTTAGCGTATACTTATATAATCACTACTTACGTAATATATTACTAATTTTATAGTATATAATAATATCTTTTTAAATTTATAAATCTAGACTTCTATTCCTTTAATATAGCGAAATATTTAATAAAATTTAAATTTTAAGTTAATCTCCTTTTAAAATTAAATACTTTTATTCTAATAATTACTTTTACTTTAAAAGAACTCTAAATAGTATTTATAATACTATATAATATAATAAAAATATAAAAATAATAATAGTAATATAAATAACGTTAACAAGAATAGCGTTCTTAAGATAGTTTAAAGAGTAAAAAGAATTATTAATAGAGACTTAATTAAAAGTCCTAAAAAAGAAAATAAAAGAGGATAGTAAGAAAATAGTCTAAATATTATAAAAAAATCCTTATAAAAGTATTTTAAAAGAGAAGTGTTATAATATTAATATTAATAATAAAATCCTATAATTAACAAGGAAAACGCAAAAAAATAATATTAAAATATACTAAAGAAAATATTAAAAATATTAAAAATATAATTTATAGAAAAAGGATAATTTCTAATAAGTTAGTACTATATATAGGAGAGATTAGAAAGCAATATTATAAAAAAAAGTGTAATAATAAAGTTTAAAAAAAAACTAGCGATTACCTAATAAAAACGTAAGTTATTTTAATATTTTAATATATTAAAATATATTACGTTTTCTCTATTTCTACGATATGGTCTTATCTTCTTAATATTAATTATAGTAGTTATTTTATTAGTTATACTTTAATATCCTAAGTTTAAAACGCTATTTAGTTAAAAGATAAAAGTAATTGTATATTTACTAAAATACCTAATTTATCTTTTTCTTTTACTAGTAATAACTATATAAATAAAGTTCTTATATCTAAAGTTAAGCAGAAGATAAAAATTGGTAAGAAACGTAATAGATTTTTTAGTTCTTTTTTTAATATAATAATATATGTATATATATATTATTATTATTTTATATTATAAACATAAACTTTATATTAAATATTAATAAAGGTATACACATACTCCTCCTTTTTTAAAACCCCTTTTAGTCGCCCCGAGCTACTACAGCCACACTATTTATTCAATTAATATATAAATATATATTAATATTAATTTATATTAGTAATTTAGACAATATAACTATTATATTTATAAAATAATAATCGTTTTAAACTAGTTTAAGAATAATTAAAGTATATATTTTTTTTACCTAGCTTGTAATACTAATTTTGCCTATATAAAAAATATATAGAATTATTTAACGTATAGGCTAAATAAAAATAAAGAGGCTAATTTAGATATAAAATTAAGTTTAAAAAGTATAGAGACTATTAAAGAGCTATTTTTAAATAGTAAAATATAGAATTATAAAAACTTATTAATAATTATATTTTATCGTCTGCTAGCTATAATAAAATACTTATCGAATTTTAGGGGCACTCTACTATATACTACTAATATATTATTTACTAGTTTATTATTAAAAATGTGAAAATTTGACTTCTATTAATAATTATATAATAAATATATTAAACTATAAAGATAATCTATATACTTATAAAATAGAGTATCTATTATACTATATATAAAATTAAGCTAATTTTATACGTTAAATAAAAAGTTGTACCAACTTAAAGTAGGGTCCTAAAAATTATTTATATTTACTAATTTTTTAGTACCCCTGAACCTCTTCGTAAGCAGCCCTTAATAGGGTAACTAGAATCTATTAGTCTTTCTCTTTAAGATACTATTTTTTTTATATTTTTAGGCCTACTAGTTTTAAAGTTATATTATTTTAAAAGAAGTATCTTTTTTAATTAGTCTTTTTTTGTGTCATCCCCCTGTAATATTTTATAATAATATTTACTCTAATAGTAGTTCGTATTAATCTTAAAATAGTCCTAAATAAAGGCCTACTATTATTAAAAAGTAAAATTAGTTCTATTACTAAATAGCTTAATTATAAGAATTTTTTTAGATAGTTTAGCACGTAGAGGCTTTAAAAAGGATAATAGGTACTTACTATTTTAGATAGTAGGTATATTATCCCTAATTAAATATAGTTTAATTAATAATATAAATTAATTAAGTAAGGCGGATTTTTAAAATAAAAAATTTAGTTACGTTTATAATAGTCTTAACTATACTTATAACGTTTTAACTAATTATTTTTAAACTAAGTCCGAATAATTACTCTACTTATTAGTAAATAATTTAGACTTCTTTTACTAAAAATCTAGTATTATTCTTAATACTAGTAAATTAGTTTTTTATTAAATTTATATTTATTTAAACTGCCGCATCTAATAAAAACCTAAAAAATTAATAAATATTAACGTTTAATTTTAAGTCTATAAGTTTTTAGTAGTTATAATTTTTTTATTTTAGTATACTTTAACACGACTTCTCTAAAGTTAATCTAATATAGTAAAAAATTAAAAATTTTAAACTTAAAACCTTTTACTAATAGAAAATATTTAAAATTTTATCTTTTAGTCTGGAAGTATACTAATACGTAATTAAATAATTTAAATAGTTATTTTATTTTATAGTAATATTTTTAAATACTATTACTAGCTAAGGCAACCTTTATAGTATAATATATTAGCGCTAGTTACTTAAAAAATTTATATAGTAGTCTTTACTATAGAGGTATATAAAAGTATATAAATAAAAAAAGAATTTAAATAAATTAAGCGCTAATAGACTTAATATAAAAAGATACTAAAAAGTATTAAACTATATAAATACTATAATTAAAATATATATTTATATACCTTAAGGTTTAATATTATAAGTATTAGTACTAAAAAAGTAAAAAAATTTAGCTAGTATAACTAAGGGAAAAGAATCTATATTAGGTCTAATTAAGTTAAACTAAGTGCAGAGTCTAATAGGAATCTATATTAAATAAGTATTAAAAAAATAGCTTTTACCTCTAAATATAATCTGAATTAAATAATTTTTAGTAAATACTATTAGAGTCTTAAGTCTATAGTACTTCGTTACAGTAGTAGCTATATAGGTAATAAAAAAAAATTTTAAAAAAGGAGGAGTATATATATATTTTTATATTAATTACTATAGGGGTTTCTGTAAAACGGCTTTCTAATATCCTAAATATAATAATAAAAGATAAAAATAGCACATAGTTATATATTAATACGTTATATTAAATACTTATTTATTATACTTAATCATAATAAGTTAAAATAATAATATATAAATAAATATTACCTTTTAACCTAGTACCGAACTTCTATTTATAAAAAAAAAAAGAAAAAAAGAGGTAGTATATCTATAATATACTATAAGGTATTAATACACGCCGGCGCCCCCGCTATTATATATATATATAAAATAATAAAAAAAGCATAACTAGTAGTCTACTATACTAGGTAACTATTTATACTTTTTACTAAATATCTATAACTATACTATAAATAAATAACTTTATAAAAGTGATATATACAGCGCCTTTTATATAACTAAATATTTTTTATACTAAATATCCTTTTACTAAAAATTCTTAAAATGCTTTAAAATACTATAGTAAGTCTTAATCTAAATAAATAATTAAGTAGTATAAAATAAATAGTAATAGTAATTTTTTTAGACTACGCCTTTATAGAGAAAATAGCCTTTAAAAAAAAAATAGGCGAGCGTACGCTACACCTATATAGCTATAATAATAATAATTATTACTAACCTACGCAGTAGGCTATATTACTAATAATAACTTAAACTATATTTAAAAATAAAAGTAGTAGCTCCTAGCCGTACTAGATAATTAAAATAACCCTAACTATATAGAGTTTAAGAATAAAATATTATAATATATAACTATAAATTTACTAATAAAATAGTTATAGAATATAAGAGACTTAGTAAAAAGGGTACTAGTAATAATATTTTAAAGACCGGCCCTAAGGACTAGCCCTAAAAGTAAAAAAAGAACGTATAAGAGCTATATATAAAATAGTAAATATAATAGGTAAATATAAAAATAAATATAATAATAATATATAGAGGAGAGGAAAGAAATCGTTATAAAATACCTATAAGTATAGGTAAAATAATATATAATAGCTTAGATACAAAATATAATAATTTAGATAAAAAAAATAGGTAATTAGTGCTAAAAAAAAATAAAAAAGTCTCTTTTTTATTATAAAATATCTTTTAATAAGTACTACTATTATAACCTATTAGATCTAATTATTACAGTTAAGCCCAGTGTATAACGTATAATATATATAGTAATATTTATAAAAAAAATTTAATATAGCTACACTGTGTAGTAGACTATCTTATTATACTTTTTTTATTATTCTATATATATATAATAGTGGGAGTACTAATATATATTAATACTTTATAGTATACTAGTAATAGTTAACTACTTCTACTTTATTTTTTTTTATTTTATAAATAGACGTTTTATACTATATTAAAAGGGGTTAATACTATTATAACCTATTATAACTGAATATAATATATACGTCTTTAGTATAACAGATTAATATATAACTACGCGCTATTTCTATTTCTTATTATTATATTTAAAATATTATAAAGCTATTTTATAGGTACCTTTATAGTAACTAGTAGTTATTTCTTTTAAAAATATAGATACTACGCTAAAAGCGTAGTTGTATTTAAAAAAAAACATACTAGAAACGTATATCTTAGTTATAAAATAGTAATATACTATTACTAATAAAGGTATACATATACTTCTTCTTTTTTAAAACCTCTTTTAGTCGTTTTAAGTTACTATAGCTACACTATTTGTTTAATTAATATATAAATATATACTATTACTAGTAAATAGTATTTTAGACGCTATAATACGTACTATAGTTATAATATATTAATATCTTTTTTTTTATAAATACCTATTTAATATTATATTATAATGATAGATACGTAAGTATATACTACTATATAGAGTAATAAATTATATTAAACTATATATCTATTAAGTACTATAAAGTAGTTATTACGTATCTAATTTAGTACTACCTTTTTTAATTAAGTTTACAGGGGGGTTAAAAAAAAGTATAATTAAAAAAGATACCTTTTTTAAAATAATATAACTTTTTAACTAGTAGTCCTAAAAATACGAAAAAAAAACTATTTTAAGGAGAAAAACTGGTAGATTCTATTTACTCCGTTAGGTGCTGCTTACTAAGTGGTTTAGGGGTAAAAAATTTAGTAAATATAAAAAATTTCTAGGACCCTACTTTAAGTTAGTATAACTTTTTATTTAAGGTGCAAAATTAGCTTATTTTTATATATATAATAATAGATAGTATATTCTATTAGTATTAAGATTATTTTTATATATTAATATATTAATCATATAATTATTACTAAAAGTTAAATTTTTAAATTTTTAATAATAAACTAGTAAATAATATATTACTAGTACTTACTATAGTATCTATAAGCTTATATAACTATTTTAAAATATATAGAGAGTAATAAAATATAATTATTAATAACCTTTTATAGTATTTTATATATATTTGTATATTAATCAAATAAAAGGGTGTGGCTGTGGTGGCTGTGTAGGCGACTAAAAGGGTTTTTAAAAAAGGAGGAGTATGTGTATACCTTTATTAGTATTTTATATTACTTTATTATTTTAGCGCTTTTAAAGGGCTCTATACTTTCTATACTTAACTCTATATCTAAATTAGCCTTTTTATTATTATTTAGTCTATATTTTAAATAATACTATACATTTTCTATAGAGGCTGAATTAGTAGTATAGCCTAGTTAAATAAAAATATTTTTATTTTTATTTTTAAATTAGTTTACAACGTCCGTTATTTTATAAATAGGGGCGTTATCTTATTAAAACTACTATCGTAAATTAATATTTGTATAAATATTATATTTATAATATAATATAATAATAATAATATATATATATATATATATTATATTATATTATAAAAAGTACTAAAAAATCTATTAAGTTACTTATTCCCTTTTATCTTCGGTTTAACTTTACATATAAAAACTTTATATATATAGTTTTTATTATTAAACGATACAAACAAAATTTAATATTTTTTTTAATACTATATAACTATTATCTTTTAATTAAATAATGTTCTAAACTTAGACGATTCAAATATTACTTATAAAATAATTACTATAATTAATATTATAGAAATCAAATTATAGCGTAAATATATATATAATATAATATATTTTAAATTATTAAAATATTAAAATAACTTACTTTGTAATTAGCTAAATAGTTAGTTCTTTTTTAATTCTATTTTTACCCCTTTTTCTATAATACTCCTTTCTAATCTTTTCCCTTTGTATTATTATGTTATTAGAAAATATTATATTTCTTATATTTATATTTTTAATATATTTTATATTTTCTTTAGCGTATTCTAATTATTATTTTTTAGTATTTTTTTATTAATTATAGTTTTTATTATTTATATTAATATTATAATAAAACTCTTATATAAAGCCGTTGGTAAGAATTTTTGTAAATATATTTAAATTATTTTCTAATAATACTCTTTTATTTTATTTTTTAGGACTTTTAATTAAGTCTCTATTAATTATTGTTATATCTCTTTAATTTATCTTAAAAACTCTATCGTTTTTAGCTTTATTTATATAATAATAATAATATTTTTATTTTTAATATATTATATAGTATAATAAATACTATTAGGAGCTCATTTTAAAATAAAAAATTATTATTAGAATAGAAGTATTTACTTTTAAAAAAATCTTAACTTTAGATTAAGTTTTATTAAATTTAGTACTATATTAATAGAGTAAGAGTCTAGATTTTTAAAATTAAAAAGATATTATTATATACTATAATATTAATAATATATTACGTAATAAGTAATTATATAAGTAATAGTTAAATTTTTACTTATTATATAATTTTATTATTATATAATAAATAAAGACATACATATACTCCTCCTTTTTTAAAATCCCTTTTGGTCGCCCCGAGCCACCACAGCCACACTATTTGTTCGATTAATATATAAATATATTATATAATAAATTCTTATTAAAATTTACGTTACGTAACTTATACTAGGCTTAAAAGGATTTAATAGACCTTTTAGTTAAATATATTTACTAACTAAAAGGTTATAGGGGTCTAAAGTAGAGACTAGAAAAATCTCTCTATTTACGTAATTTTAATTTATTATATATACTTAATAAGTAGTATCTAAAATTTTTATAAAATTTACTATAACTTTTTATTTAAGACTATATTATTCTCGTATATTTAGGCCTATTATTTAATTATATATAAATTTTTAGAAAAGGTAATTTTTATAATTAATGTTTTTTTTTGTTACCCCCCTGTATAAGGTAGCAATAATAGTAGGAGAAATTATTAATCTATACCTACTAGTAGAGTAGATTTAGATATAGTATATTATAAATAATAGTTATAATAGTAGTATAGCTATACTATAAAATAATAAGTTAAAATAATTTATAAGAAGGTTATAAAAAGAGGAAGTAGAAAAAAAATATATTATTTTTAAAAAAAATAAATAGTGTATAAGTATAGAAAGTACTTAATATAGTAGTAGTTATTAAGTTATACTATTTTTTGACACATTAAGTATAAAGATATACACATACTCCTCCTGTTTTAAAAACCCTTTTAGTTGCGTTAAGCTACTATAGCCACACTATTTATTTAATTAATATATAAATATATTAAATTATACTAAGTTACTTACTACTGGCGATAGTAGATAAAGTATAAAACGAGTATAATAGTTATTATATATAAAAAAAAGAGATAGGTAAATATAAATTTAAACTATATATATATCTAAATACTAATAGACATTTATATATTTATATACTAATTAAACAAATAGTATGGCTGTAGTAACTTAGGGTAACTAAAAGAGGTTTTAAAAAAGGAGAAGTATATATATATCTTTTTTTTTATGTAATAAAGTTACTATTAGTAACTACCTAATTAGAAAAAAGAGTACTAAATATACTATATAAACTAATAACTAGTTCTTAAAAGATACTATACTAAGTCTAATTAGAAAAGATAGTACTAAAATAGGTACGTAATAACTACTTAATAGTACTTAATAATATTATAGCTTAGTATAATTTATTACTTTATATAGTAACTTATACTAGCGTATTTACTATTATAAACTAATACTAGGTAGGCATTTATAAAGAAAAAAATATTAATATATTATATCTACAGTACGCAGCGTAATATATAAAATAGTAAATTTTATTAACTATAGTACTAGACTTCTATATACTTAATAAACCGTAAAATAGACAACCTACTAGTAATATATATATAGGCTTTTATATTATAGACTTTTGTAGTATATACTACAAAAGATATATATTAAATAAATAAATAAAAGAAATAATAAAAAATTTAAAGTTAAGATAAATAACCTTTTATAACTAATATAAAGTAATAGCGACGCTTACGTAACTTTTAGTATAATACTATATAATAGTACGCCTAATAAAACCTAAAAGTAGTATATAGTTATAATAATTATTACTAAAAGACAAAAAATTTAACTAAAATATAAATAATAAAATAGAACGCCCTATAGATTAAATAAAAAACTAGTATTACTAGTACTTTTAAATACCTACTAGATACTTAAGGCGTAAAATAGTATATAATAATAGTCTTAGGAAGTCTACTATAAAAACTAATAATTTATAGAGCTTTCGTAAATAAATAAAAATTTTATATAAAAGTAGTAAAGTAACTTAAAGGCTTTATAAAAAAATAGGCTAAATAATTCTAAATATATTGCAGAGCTGTAGGTATATAATATTATAAAAGCGTAGTAGGTACGTAAGATCTAAATACTAAAAAATTTATTAAATTAGGCTATAAGGACTATAAGAAGATAATAGCTAATAAGTCTAGGGTAATAAAAATAAATAGTTAAATATATAATTAAATAAAATAAAATATTCTGTATTAATTATTTTATTATAATATTAAATCCTCTAGGTCTCTATTAAGACTAGATATATACCTTTATTATATAATTTTTATATATACTTATTTTTTAACTATATTTAGGGGAATAAGTTTTTTAGCCTATATCTTTTTTAGACTAATGTCTCGACCGTACACTTTACTTTTCTTTATATAATAATATTTATTTATTTATTTTTATTATAAAACTATAGTTTATAGTTTTTTTATATATAATAAAGGTACTATTAGTAACTATCTAATTAAAAAAAAATAGTATTATATATACTATCATAATATTAAGGCTTATATTCCCTCTCTAATTACGGGTTAATTACGTAACTAAGTTACCTAATTACTCGTCTATTATATATATATTTAATCTTAATCGTTTTATTTTAGAGATAGTATTAATTTACCTTTTATTTTAAAAATAAGTATTACAGGGGGGTGCAACAAAAAAAGAGTACTCAAAAAAGTTACCTTTTTTAAAGTTATATAACTGTTTAATTAGTAAGCTAAAAAATACAAGAAAAATAGCATTTTAAAGAGAAAGACTAGTAGATTCTATTCACCCTGTCAGGGGCTGCTTACTAAGGGGTTCAGGGGTAAAAAAAATTAGTAAATATAGAAAATTTTTAAGACCCTACTTTAGGCTATTATAACTTTTTATTTAAGGTGTAAAATTAGCTTATTTTTATATATATAATAATAGATACTAGGTTATATTAATATATTAAATATTTTTATATATTTATATATTAATTATATAATTATATATAAAAGTCACTTTTTCACATTTTTAATAATAAACTAGTAAATAATATATTACTAGTACTTAGTATAGTAGCCTTTAGCTTCTATAACTACCTTATAACGCTTAGGCAGAGATAAAATACAGTTATTAATAGCTTCTTGTAGTATATTATTCTACTCCTTATTAATAGCTCTTTTAAAGGCCTTTATACTATTTAAACTATTTCCTACACCTAAATTAGCCTTTTTATTTTTAATTAGACCTAATTTTAATAAACCCTATATATTTTCTATAGGGGCTAAATCAGGACTATAGGCTGGGTAAGTAAATAGTTTAATTTTGTTATTTTTAAACTAAGTTAAAACGTCCTTAGTTTTATAAATAGGGACGTTATCTTGTTAAAACTGCCAACCTAAATTAATATTAATATAAAGATTATAATTATAATATAATATAATAATATATATATATATATATTATTATATTTTTAAAAAAAGGGGTAAAAAAGTATTATAAAACTTACCCCTTTTTATATAGGGTTTAACCTCAGGTATAAGGACTTTATTTATATAGTCCTTATTAGTATAAGAAATAGAAAAATTAGGTGTTTTAATAAATACTAAATTACTTCTACCTCCTACCTAAATTGCACCCTAAACATGTAGGGTAAGGTCGTAGCCTATAAAATAATTAATATAATTAATATTAAAAATCTAAAACCATAGCCTAAAATTATATAAAAAGTTATATATTTTAATAATTTAAAAAGTTAAAATAACTTACTTCGTGATTGGCTAACAGCTAGTTCTCTTCCAACTCTATTATTACCCCTTTTTCTATAATATTGCCTTTTAGCTTTACCCCTTTGTATTGCTGACTCATTAGAAAATATTATTTTATTTAATTTTATATTTTTTATATTTTTTAATTGTTCTTTAGCGTATTTTAATCTTTTTTTAGCGTTTTCTTTGTTAATTATTAGTTTTTTTTTACTTATATTAATAAAATAGTCCTCTTCTTTTAAAAAGGATTGTAAAGTCCTTTTTTTAATATTTAGACTATTTTCTATTAATAATCTTTTATTTTCTTTTTTAGGACTTCTAGTTAAGTCTCTATTAATAACTCTTTTATCTCTTAGAGTTAACTTTAAAACTCGACCTCTTTTAATCTTATTTATATTATAATCTTTTTTTTCTTTATTTTTAATACGTTAGATAGTATTATAAATAGTCTTTTTAGGCTTATTTAAAGTAGAAATAATTATAGAAATAGGAGTATTTGCTTTTAAAAGTAAGTTAACTTTAGATTTAAGTTTTGAAAAATTTGGCGCCATTTTAAGGAAATAGGAGTTTAGGTTTATAAAAGTAAAAAGATATTAATATATATTATAATATTAATAATATATCACGTGATTAGTGATTATATAAGGCTTAGCAATATTTTTATAATTAATATAATTTTATTATTAGATTACTAATATACTTCGAAAAACTAGTTACGTGACCTATACTAGGCCTAAAAGGGTATAGTTAAAATTTTAGTTAAATATATTTACTAACTAAAAAGTTATAGGAACCTAAAGAAGGGGTTAAAAAAAGTATTAAGTTTAGGTAATTTTAATTTATTACAGGTAATATAAATTACGTAACTAAAATTCTTATATAAATCTCTATTATTTTCTCTTTAAAACGATATTATTCACGTATTTTTAGGCTTATTAATTAATTTTATATAATTTTTTAAAAAAGATGACTTTTTTAAGTACTCTTTTTTTGTTGCACCCCCCTGTATCTAGTTTACTATATATACTATATAATCTAATAACTAGCTCTTAAAGATACTTTGCTAAATATAATTACAAAAATAGTATCTACTAAAATAGATACGTAATAACTATTTAATAGTACTTAATAAATTAATAGCTTAATATAATTTATATTCCTATATAGTATCTTCTTTTTTTATAAATAATAAAGTAACTATTAATAACTATTTTATTAGAAAAAAGGTACTATATATACTATATAATCTGATAATCGGCTCTTAAAGATACTACTTTAAGTCTAATTAAAAAAAGTAGTACTAAAATAAGTATATAATAATTACGTAAGAATATTTAATAGAATTATAATTTAGTATAGTTTATTATTCTATATAATAAGTTATAATAGTGTATTTACTATTATAAACTTATACTAAGTATATATTTATAAAAAAAATATTAATATATTATATATATATATTAGTATACTAATCAAACAAATAGTGTGGCTGTAGTGGCTTGGGGCGACTAAAAGGGGTTTTAAAAAAGGAGGAGTATGTGTATACCTTTATACTTAATTTTTTAATATATTATAACTATAGTATATATTACAGCGTCTATAATATTATTTACTAATAATAGTATACTACTATTTTATAACTAAAATACGCGCTCCTAGTACGTTAGAAAATAAAATTTTAGTAAAATATATATATTAGACTTACTTTAGCCTATACTATAGAGTATATTAAATACTCTAAGCTTTTAAATTAAACTAAATATATAAAAAACGTAAAGTAATAAGTATATCTAATATAATTAATATACTACTACTTATCTTTATAAACAACTCGTAAGAGTTAATACTGAAATAAAATTATTATATACTTACAGATATATAGTTACTAAAAAAAAAATATAAAAAAAGTTACCTATATAAGTAAAAAAGTTATAAATTTACTACTTATAGGTACTATTAAGTAAAAAAAATATTAAAGTTACTATGGCTATAATATTATATAAAATAATTAATTAATAAAAATAAGTTATAAAAGAAAATTGTCGATAATTATAAAACTAGTAATAATAATATTAATATTAATAACTATAAGGCGTTAGAGTATAAAAATAGTATAGTTTTTTAATACATAACTAAGTACGTTAAAGACTATATTCTATAACGTAAAAGACGTATATAATTCTAATAAAAGTTATATAAAATAAAAGTTACTAGTATATAAAAAAACGCTATAGCTTAATACTATAGAAAATATCTAAAAGTAAATAAAAAGTAGTTTTTAAAGGAAAGATAATAGATAGCTAGTATAAAAAATATAAATAAATAGCTTAGTATATAACTAAATAATAATTATTAAAAGTAAGTTAAAAAGAATATAGGCTAGTCTAAAAGGAAAGTAATAGTATAAAGACGTATATACTTTTACTATATATACGGGTATAAGAAAGCGTATAAAAGGGGAAATAATAAAGGCGCTATACTAGGGCTTAAACTACTAGTTAAATATAGCTAGTAGTAGTACGTACGCTTTTACTAAAAAAGTTTTAATAAAAGAGAAAATAAAATTTAGTAAGGATACTATATTAAAAGTATACTATAAGGTAGATTATAGTTATTTTATATAATACCTCTTTTATAATAGTTTTTATTACTATAAGTTACCTTATTATTATAGTAGCTTAGTAGCTAATATATACTATAGTACGTTATATATAATAGGCTAAATCTATTAAAGCCTACGTAGTTTTAGGTATTTTATATAAAAATTTATTTTATATATAAATTAATATTACGATAACTATAAAAATCGTAACTAATATTTAGTAAAAAATTACTTAGTAGTTAAGCGTCTAGTAACTAAAAAGTTATTAAGTTATTTACTAGACTATTATTACTATTAAAGTATATTATAATATAAATATTATATTTATATACTAATTAAACAAATAGTGTGGCTGTAGTGGCTGTGTAGGCAACCAAAAGGGGTTTCAAAAAAGGAGGAGTTATAAATATTATTTATATAAGGATTCTAAAAGCATTTAAACTATTAATATTTTAAAAAATAGTAGAACTAAATCTAAAGACTAAGTAAAATAGATATATTAAGACGTAAATTTTAGTTAAATAGGGCCTCCGTGATGCTACTAATTAATATTAAAATAATAAGTAGATAAAAGACATTAAAAACTAAATAATATAAATAATAATTAATAAAAAAAGTATTACTAGGATTTAGAAACTCGTAAAGGGTATTATATAGGTAAAAATAATAAAATTATTTTAAGTATTTTATCCTAAGCGCTAAACGCGGAGCGCAAAAAGTAAAAATAAAAAGTAATAAAATATAAAAGGTAAAGAGTAGAGAATAATAAAGGGGACAGCTATATAAGATTAGTATATTTAGGGATATAAGAGCTTATAAAAAATAGGGAGTAATAAGTAATAAGTAAACAGCGCTTAAGATATTATAGTATAAGTTAACTAGTAAATAGCGTAGTTATATTTTTATAATTTTAAAAATAACTATTAAATAGCTATCGGAGCTAAGCTTCTAATAGTTTATTACTAACTTACTAATAATAAAGGGACAGTTTAATAAAAAGAATAATAATAACTAAATAAATAAGTGCCGGCTATAAGTAAATAAAATAGAATATATTATATTAATTATTTTATTATAACTATAAAACCTCTAGATTATTATTAAAATCGAATAGTTTATAGCTATTATATTTTTTAATAGATTAAATATAAACGTATATATACACTCTTTCTTTTTTAAATTTTTTTTATCGCCTTAAATTACTATAGCTACACTTTTTATTTAATTAATATAGATTATAGCTATTATAATTCTTATTTATTTTATACTTATTTATTTATAAAAATAAAGTCTTTAGTAATAGACTATAATTTTATAAAAATTATTAGTAGAATAGTTTTTATAAATATAAATTTAGTTGTATTAAAAATATTATTAATATTATTTTTATCGAGTTATTTATCTATATTTTAATATAGTATATATAGTAATATTTATATATATTTATATATTAATCGAACAAATAGTATGGCTGTAGTGGCTTAGGGCAACTAAAAGGGGTTTTAAAAAAGGAGGAGTATATACATGCCTTTATAGTTAATATTTATATTTATAATAGTTAACTATTTTTATTTTAT
This sequence comes from Pleoardoris graminearum, assembly GCA_030770415.1. Taxonomy (NCBI): domain Eukaryota; kingdom Fungi; phylum Ascomycota; class Dothideomycetes; order Pleosporales; family Didymosphaeriaceae; genus Pleoardoris; species Pleoardoris graminearum. Next base: position 23,512 of record JASEKS010000030.1, read on the forward strand.
TATATTTTTACTTTATAAATAAATACTACGTGCTAAGACAATTGTTAAATAATTATTAAAAGTAAGTTAAAAAGGATATAGGCTAGCCTAAAAGTAAAGTAGTATAGTATAAGGATATATATACTTTTACTATATATATAGATAGAAAAAGGCGTATAAAGGAGAGATAATAAAGGTACTACGCTAAAGTTAATAAGCTACTAGCTATACTATAACTAGTAGTAGCACGTACGCTTTTATTAAAAAAGTTTTAATAAAAAAGATAATAAAGTTTAGTAAAAATACTATATTAAGAGTATACTATTATAAAGTATATTATAGTTATTTTATATAATACCTCTTTTACGATAGTTTTTACTATTATAAATTACCTTATTATTATAGTAACTAAAAATTAGTAATTAATATATACTATAGTACGTATATAGTAGACTAGATTTAGGTCTAGATTTAGATCTATTAAAGCTTACGTAATTTTAAATATATTATATAGGAATCTATTTTATATATAAATTAATATTATAACAACTGTAGAAAAAACCCTAACTAATATTTAATAAAAGATTACTTAGTAATTAAGCGTCTAGTAACTAAAAAGTAATTAAGTTATTTATAAAGCTATTACTACTATTATAGTATACTACGTTATAGATATTATTTATATAGGGGTTCTAAAAGCGTTTAAACTACTAGTATTTTAAAAAAAAATAGTAGAACTAGATCTAAAGGCTAAATAAAATAAATATATTAAGGTATAAAATTTAGTTAAATAAGGCTTCTATAATACCGCTAATTAGTACTAAAATAATAAGTAAATAAAAAATAATAATAACTAATTACTACGGATAATAACTAAAAAAAAAATATTACTAGGATTTAGAAAGTCATAAAGGTTATTATATAAGTAGAGGTAATAAGATTATTTTAAATACTAAGTATAGAGCGCGAAGGGCAAAGAGTAATAAAAGGGATAGTTATATAAAATTAGTATATTCGGGGTTATAGGAGCTTATAAAAAATAAAAAGTAATAAGTAATAAATAAGTAGTACTTAGGGTATTATAAATTAGTAGTAGTATAGTTAGTTATATTTTTATAATTTTAAAAGTAACTATTAAATAGCTGCTAGAGCTAAGCTTTTAATAGTTATATAACTAACTTACTAATAATAAAGGAATAGTTTAATAAGAAGGATAATAATAACTAAATAAATAAGTGCTAGCTACGTACTTTTTTTTTTTATAATAAAGTTACTATTAGTAACTACCTAATTAGGAAGAAAAGTGCTATATATACTATAGAACCTAATAACCGGCTCTTAAAAGTACTATACTAAGTCTAATTAGAAAAGATAGCACTTACTAAAATAGGCACGTAATAACTACTTAATAGTACTTAATAGTATTATAGCTTTGTATAATTTATTACCTTATAGTAACTTATACTTATATATTTATATACTAATTAAATAAATAGTGTGGCTGTGGTGGCTCGGGGCGACTAAAAGGGGTTAACTTATACTTATATATCTACTATTATAACTAATACTAAGCAGGTATTTGTAAAAAAAGAGAAAGAAAATATTATATTTATAGTACGCAGTGCAACGCGTAAGATAATAAACTTTATTAACTATAATACTAGACTTTTATATACCTAATAAACTATAAAATAGATAACCTACTAGTAATATATATATAAACTTTTATAATATAAGCTCTTATAACGCGTATTATAAAAGATATATATTAAATAAATAAGTAAAAGAAATAATAAAAAAGTTAAAATTAAAATAAATAACTTTTTATAACTAGCGTAAAATAATAGTAATACTTACGTAATTTTTAGTATAATACTATATATTAATATACCTAATATAATTTAGGAGTAGTATACGGTTATAGTATTTTTTTTTTTTTAAATAAGTCTTTTTATAAAGAGAGGTAAAGTGTAGCGTCGAGACACTAGTTTAAAAAAAGTATAGACTAAAAAAAGTTATTTTTCTAAATACAGTTATAAAAATAAGCGTATAAAAAACTATAAAAAATATATTTATTATAGTTAGATTTAAACTTATAGCTATAGTATATAGTTTAGTATATAGTTTAGCGTATTTTTAAGTTTAGTATACTAAGGCTACCGTCGCCTTTAATTTTTTCTTTTTTTTTTTAGGCTAGACTACTATAATACTATTATACTATAATATGCCTACTCTGCCGTATTATTAAAGTTATTATTAAAATTATTATTAAAGTTATTATTAAAGTTATAAAATAGGATTCGAGTAGTATTCGTTCTTAGTAACTTATAGAATATAATTAGCTAATATTGTTTATAGGTATACTAATAGTAATAATTACCCTTAATAAGACTATAATAACTAAGTCTTATATACCTATTTATAAGAATATACTAGATAATAACCTATATATATAAGTAATAGAGGCAATTACTATAAAGTACCTATTATTAAGTATATAAAAATATACTAATAAAGTTATTAACACCGTAAAAGCTTTTAATATATTAAAAAGGGGATATTATAATACTATGTATCGCGTGCTTACTAAAGCTAAAAAAAAAAGAGAGATAAGTATATAGTAATAATAGTAGAGGAAGATATTAAATTATATTTACTAGTATAGCACGTCTAGATATAGTACGTTAGAAATAATAGTTATAATATTAGTCTAGCTATACTATAAAATAATAAGCTGTAATAGCTTATATAGAGGTTATATAAGGAGAAAATAATAAAAAAATAAAAAATAGATTTTATACTAAAAATAATAGAGGGCGTATAGTTATAAGAAGTATTTAACGTAGTAGTAGCTACTAAATTAGTAAATATAGTAACTACTACGCGTTAAGAAGAAAAAGAGATAAGTAGGTATAAATTTATATTTAGATTACGTAAGCGTATATATATACGCCTAAGTATTAGTAGGCGTTTATATATTAATAGAATAAGTAGAGAATTTAGAGGACTATCTACGTATAAGTAAATAGTAACTTTTTAATACTATCTATACTTAGTAAAAGATTAACTTAATAATTAGAAGGTAATAACTATTATTTATAGTAGATAAAGCTGTAAAGACGCTACTAAAAAAAAATAAACCTTTTAATTAAGGCTACTTAACTATTTAAGAAAAGTATTTTATTTTTTAAATAAACTAGAACCGGTTCTTTAATCTTCTAACTAGGTTATTATTTACTAAATAGTTATACTAAACTATTAATCTATTACCTAATTAGGACTAGTTCGCTGCGCTAGGCCTATTTAGGTATAGATTTTTATATTATCTAATTTTAGATAGTAATTTTAGCCTAAATATTTTACTTATACTTTTAGATATAACGTATTCTATATAGAGATTTTTAGCTTTTTATAGTTTTATATTAATTTTTTAGTAATACTCTATACTTCTAAAAACTCTATATTTTACTATATAAAGTAGGCGCGTTTAAAAAACGCTATAATAAGAAGAGAAATTAAACCTCTAATACGTAGAAGAGACCTTAAAAATTAAGGAATTTTAGTATTTTTAGACACATGCTCCTACTATGCCACCCCGCCGGTTATAGTAGTTATTACTAAAAAACTAAAAATTTAATTAAAGTATAGATAACAAGACAGAACGCCTTATAAATTAAATAAAAAACTAGTATTATTAGTACTTTTAGATACTTACTAGATACTTAAGGTGTAAGATAATATATAATAATAATCTTAGAAAGTCTACTATAAAAATTAATAACTTATAAAACTTTTATAATTAAATAAAGATTTTATATAAAAATAGTAAAGTAATTTAAAGAATTTATATAAAAGTAGACTAAATAATTCTAGATATATTATAGAGCTACGGGTATATAATATTATAAGAGCGTAGTAGGTAGGCAACGCCTATATACTAAGGAATTCTTTAAATTAGAAATAATAGCTAATAGGTCTAAAGTAATAAAAATAAATAGTTTAGTATATAACTAAATAAAATAAAATATTCTATATTAATTATTTTATTATAACTTTAAAACCTCTAGATTTCTATTAAGACCGGAGCTACGTACTAAGTTAAATAGTAATAAAGTAATACACTAGATATATATCTAAAAATACTAAAATTTTTTAAATTTTTAAGGTATTCTACGTATTAGAAGTTTAATTCTTTTCTTTATTATAGTATTCTTTAAACGCGTCTACTTTATATAGTAAATATAGAGTATTTTAAAAATATAAAGTATTACTAAAAAATTATTATAAAACTATTAAAAAGTAAAAGTACGCCTAGATTTTAATTTAAGGCTATAAACGTAGTAAGGGAACTTTATTAAATACTAAACCGTGTACGTAATAATTAAAAGCTAACTTTTAGTAAGAACCGACTTTAAAAGATAATATCTATTTAAATAGTTACTTAATTAAATAATAAGTATACTAGTAGGCTAGTAGTTAGTATTAAACTAGTAGTCTATATTAGTAGGTACTTAGCGGGTACTATAGGGAGTAGGTAATATAATATAATTATTTATATATACTATATAAATAGCGGAAGAACTATATAGAAATTTTTATAGTTTTTTTATTATTAAAGTTACTTAATTACTATATCTAATACTAAGAAGTTTAAATAGTATTTATATTTTATTATTAAAATTAATAAAGTATTAAAAAATAAAATATAAGTAAGCCCTCTATACGACCTCTATATAGCTATAAATAAATACTTATATTTTTACACTTTATAGATCGCCAGATTAAAAATTAAAAATATTAAATTATATAAAAATTATTTTATCTAGTTTAAATAGCGCGTATACTTTTTTTAACTAAATATAGTAGCCTTTATTATATTTAAAATTAATATTATTACTTAAGTATATAGTAATATAACTATTTATAAGTAGTATATATACTAAGTAAACGCTTTTACTACTTTATATAACACTGTTAATAGGTTATCTTAAAAGTATATAATAATTATTACTAAAAATATAAAAGAGCTAGTAGCGTATTATAAAAATAAAATCTATAACTTTAAGCTATAGCTAAAGTAAGTATAAAATATATACTTATATACGCGTAGAAAGAGGGACTAAATAAAAATAAAAGTATAAAAAAGTTACTAAGTATAAATACTTATAGCGGGCGGCGGTAGCGGTAGTATTTTAAAATATATAATTTTTTAGATTATAACTAGTAGAGGCGCCTAAAAAAGTTTAAATTAATTAGTACTTTACTAAAGATTTTTTATTAGGGATTTTTTATTAGGGATTAATATTATCTTTATAGAGGGAGAGTTAGTAGAGAGGTTATTATTATTAAGTTATTAGGTATTAGAGAAAGCTACCGGTAATAGCGGTGGAAAAATTTTATATTAAAGACTTTAGCACTTTAAAAAATATAATATTATAAAATTAAATTAAACTATATTAAATAGAAACTATTAAAGTAATAGTAAATTTTATATATTAATTCTAGTAAATATAACGCAGTTTTACACTTAAGTTACTTAAGTAGAATAGTTTTTCGCCTTCTATTTAGGAGGGATTATAAAACTATAAAAAGGTAAAATTCCTATATAGAATACATTATAATTATAGGTATAAGTAAAATATTTATAGTAAAAATTACTATCTAAAATTAAATAAAATAAAAATCTATTTCTAAGTAGGTCTAGGATAGTAAACTAGACCTAATTAAATATAGATTAATAATTTAGTATAACTCTATTTAGTAATATAATAACCTAAAATATATAAATTAAAAATTAAAAAGCCGGTTATTAGTTTACTTAAGAAAATAAAGTACTTTTTTTAAACAGTTAAGTAGTGTTAATATAAAAGACTTATTTTTTAAAAAAAAATTAAAAAAATTAAAAAAAAATTAAAATATAATACTTACAGATTACTATTTTAATTTATTATAATAATAAACTATATTTAGTAATATATTAATATATAACTATATACTACGTTTTTTTTTTTTTTTTTTTTTTAAATAAGCCTTTTATATTAAGGCTACCTAACTATTAAAGAAAGTCCTTTATTTCCTAAGCGAACTAACAATCGGCTCTTTAATTCCTAATTAATATATTACTAAATAGTTAAACTAGATTAATTTATTACCTAATTAGGCCTAGTTCGCTACGCTAAGCCTATTTAGGAATAGATTTTATCTAATCTAACTTTAGATAGTAAGATACCTTACTTATGCCTCTAAATATAACGCGTTCCGCGCGGGGATTCCGGCTTCCTATAACCTTATATTAATTCCTTAGCAGTGCCCCGTACTTCTAAAAACTCTACTTTTTACTAGTAAAGTAGGCGTATTTAAAGAATACTATAATGAGGAGAGGAATCGAACCCCTAATACAAGGAATAATAACGAAAATTCGAAGAATTTCGCGAACCTAAGACATTTCCAGGCACTTACCCACTATGCCACCCCACCACTACGTTTCTTATTATTATATTTAAATTATTATAATAATAAACTATATTTAGTAATATATTAATATATAACTATATATAACGTTTCTTATTATTATATTTAAATTATTATAGAACTATTTTACAGAAACTCCTATAGTAGTTAATAGTTATTTTTTTTTTTTTTAAAAAAATATAGGTACTATACTAAAAGCGTAGCTTTACTTAAAAAAAAATATTAAAAGTTAAAAAAAAAACTAAAATAAAATACTAATAGTATAAAAATATTAGTAGTCTTAAATAAAAAAAATATATATTTTAGAAATAGTTATAATTATTATAAGTAGACTAACTATATTAAAAATTAAATTAAATAGTACTTATATACATTAATACAAAATCTATTATACGTATAAGATATTTTATTACTAGATAATAGATATAAACCTATAATTAGATAATCGATGTTAATTTAGAATCGTTATGTTGAGTAGTGCCGAACTAAGGATCCTCTTGTGTTTCCGTGGGCAAGGGTTAGGCCCGCAGTTTATGTTCATGTGCATCATCCTGTAAACACCAAAGGATCCTTTCTCTCTCAGCTTCAACCCCAGCCTTGCTTGGTCATCTATCCAAGTTTTGATAACCATTCTCCGACGACCGATAGACAACGTGTCGATCTACATCGAATACATTTCCATATGCGTAAGGCACTGGCACCGCCTGGTCCGGGCTACAAGTTATGGAGCCTGTTCCAGAGAACCCTATTGACGCCAAGTCCACCGAGGTATGTTTCGCTTCTGCACATGTCACATGATACTTATGACGCAAAAGCGACATTATTTAGCAAAGCTCTGCGAACGGTGTCGCGATGCTGATTACGAAGGGTTCCTCGACCAGAGGAGGCATAAGACCGTTACATCAAGAAGAGTCTACGAATACGTGTGCTATGACCGATACTCCCTTGAGAAAGATTGTCCTGTCTGTACTGAGCTCATGACTCTTCTTACACGCCACTGGGAGTCTGAGATCGAGAAGTTCGAACAGGGTGGTACGCTACAAGTTACAAGGTGCCATTTCCCGTCTGCGGGCCCGCACATTGTAATCTATATGAATGATTCGATGCGATCTTATGATATTGGTCGCATCAGTGGATCACACGCTTTAGACGGAACGGAGCCATGCACAGATGCTTCCCCTGATCGTGGGACTTCGACAGGACAGGGAGTTTTCGAAACAGAGGGTACAGACTTCGACCAGATTAGAAAATGGCTTCGGCATTGCGAGAGTTCCCACCACGATCTATGTAATCGGAGCCTAGCAAGGCGGTCTGCTCAAAAGATCAAGGTTATTGATTGTCAAATTGGACAATTGTGCGAAATTCAATCGCAGCAGCCATAGTACGTGAGGCATCGACACTTTCCTCAATCATTTCACTGAAAATTCTACAGCGTTGCTCTGAGCTATGTATGGGGAAACCGTGACTCCCCAGGCCCGCTGCCGGAAAAACAGCCGCGCTCACGGTTCCCAAAAACCATTGCAGATGCAATGATCGTTGCTAATCAAATAGGCATTCGTTATCTATGGGTCGACAGATACTGCATTGATCAAACAAACCCAGTAGAGAAGCATCACATCATTCGTAACATGGACCAAATATACCATAATGCGTATCTCACCATCATTGCTTCTGCAGGCACTGGCCCAGAGGATGGGCTTCCTGGTGTTGATGATAAACCTCGATTGCCACTTGAAAGCTTTGTACTTGGGCGATACACGCTTGTGAACTTAGCAAAAACCGGAATCGAAATCAGCGGGTCGAAATGGAACACCCGCGGATGGACGCACCAGGAGGCGTTACTGTCTCGTCGCCGTCTCGTCTTCACATCATCACAAGCTTACTTTCAATGCTTGGAGATGGCGCGTTATGAAGGTATTGACCCTTCACTCCCTATCGCTAACGGCCTAAGAGTGTTTCACGAAATTCACAGCAATGCTTTAGAAGTCTATGGTACAATCAAGAGCTACTCCGGAAAGCATCTACGCTTTATGGGCGATAGGCTGGATGCCATAGAAGGGATCTTTTCTGCACTTCGAGGGACGGAAGCGACGTGGCAGGAGGAAACATTGGGAGTATTTTGCAATCATTTCTGGGGCATTCCAATCTTTTCAAGAGCGCAAACACCCGGAGTTCTCGAGCAGGTATCCTTCAGGCATGGGCTTCTATTTTCGATCAGCGAACTTTGCCACACAGAGTACAATCCAGCAATTCCGTCGTGGTCCTGGGCAAGTCGCGGAGAAACGCCTGTGGATGCTTTGGAGTTTGTCTATGACTGGAAAGGAAACTTTGCACATGCGCTTAGCAAGTGGGGAACTGATTCGATAGTCGCAACGAAGCTATCCGGTGCGCGTGTAGATATATCTGATTTCGCAAAGCTTGGTGGGGATTACAGCCAGTTTCTTCCCTGCCTGGAAATCACCAGCTGGAGCACCTGGATGATCTGTACTCGCGATCCACAATCTCTCTGCGCATACACAATCAGCCTTCCCAAAGAAACAAGGGAGTGGGACGACTCGGGAATAGTGCAGGAAGTCCATTTTGATTTCGAGAATGACTGGTCAGGGAGAAGACTCTTCCTCGTTTATATTCAGTCTTACATCTTTTTTAATAGCAAACCCCGGCAGCAAAGTTCATGGATAGATGAACAAGAAAAAAAATCTGGAACCGGTTTTTTGGTGGAATCATACGGTTTGGTCCTGCACGAAACGACACCGGGTGCCTTCCGTCGCGTAGGCACCTGGGCTATTCATGTCAGGGCGGATGTGCATTGGGACTCAATGACAGTCGATGAGCTCCTCATGAAGTATTGCAAGTCCACAGCTGCCAGTGCTGATTCGAGATGGGAGAAGCGCACTGTTCGTATCGAATGATGTGCAGTACGCTGTAGGTGAGATACCAAGGCTACTAGCGTTCCTTCAACTAACCACCAGTCAGGTCGCAGATTTGCAGGAGCCTGCATGCGAGGATATGTCAGGTTCCGCATAGTCGTTGATTTATGAGATTGGTTCTCGCAGTTAATCTTCAACCGCTTGGTCGACTCGTTTCCGCGCGTTCAAGTACGCTACAAAGTGGGGGAAGCATTTCATCCATATCGATCCTGCCAGGAGATGGTGCTCATGCCTGTATCTGTTAATTTGGAGAGAATTTCGAACAATTCTTAATGTTAGGCCGGATAGATCAACTAGGTCCAAGATGCATTGATTAGAGGTATGATTTTCTCGATATTTGGGCTTCCATAAGTGGAGCAAAGCATGCTCATTCAGATATGACGAAAAAAATATGCGCCGGCCATTTGATGAAACCTGTATTACGTTCGTGAGTGTATTATCTGATTAAAGATGCGAAGTGGTCCCCCACGCAAGTCAGGCCGAAACACGAATTGCAAACGGTAGTTTGAGGTTTGGGATGTGTTGCCAACATCACGACGGGGAACGCTCCGGAAGTAGTGAGATTGGAACGAAATGATTGCAAGGACTCTTTGAACCGCTGAGCTCGGATTACATCCGAAGAAAGCGCTCTTCCAAAGGGATTCACCGTACCTCTTTACCATGCCGGCGCCACAGGCTTCGCAGTATAAACTGCATCCAGTTCCTTCACATCCTCCTCACTCAACTTCACGCTCACGGCTCCTACTGCCTCGTCAATTCTCTTCTCGCTCTGCAGCCCCATAATTGGATTCACGCCCTTCTTCAAGCTCCAAGCCGTAGCCACCTGCGCCATACTCACGCCGAGCTTCTTCGCCACCTGTTCGACTTTGTTGACGATCGCTTCGTCAGAGGCAGTGGTCAGCATGCCAGAGTAGGGATCCTTCTCGGCGCGGAACGAAGACGCGTTCCAGGGACGCGCCAATTTGCCCTGTGCGAGTGGCGACCATGGGATTAGACCAATGCCGGCGTCGAAGCAGTACGGGTGCATTTCGCGCTCTTCCTCGCGGTAGAGGAGGTTGTGGTAGTTTTGCATGGATACAAACGTGCGCCTGTGTCTAGTGTTAGATCGCAAATTTATGACATGAGGCGAACGAGACGGAGGACTTACCAGCCGTGTTTCTCAGCGATGTTATTCAGCTTCTGGAACTGCCACGCTGCCATGGACGAGGCGCCAATGTAGCGCACCTTCCCGCTCTCAATCACGTCGTTGAGAGCGCGCATGATTTCCTCGGCAGGGACGTCGGGGTCAAAGCGGTGGATCTGGAGGACGTCGATGTAGGTGCCCAAACGCTTAACAGAAGCATCAACGGCGTCGAGGATGTGCTTCCTGCTCAGGCCCACGCGGTTCACCATCTCACCGTCGTTGATCATGGCCGCTGCGACGCTCACTTGTCCGCCCTGCATTACCACTTCCTCGTCGACGCCGAAGAATACTTTGCTCAGTAACACCAACTTCTCGCGCGGAATCTTATACTGCGTGATCGCTTTGCCAATGATCTCCTCGGATTTTCCTTGCGAATAGAAATCGGCAGTGTCCCACGTGTTGATACCCTTGTCAAAGGCATATTTGAGCAGAGGGAGAGAGGCAGCCTCATCGAGGACCCATGCGCCGTTCGAGGATGTGGGCGAGCCGAAGCCCATAGCGCCGAGGATGACGGAGGAGACTTTGAGACCGGATCGGCCGAGGCTGGGTATGCATTAGCACTGCGTAAGGAAGGTTGGACGAGACAACGAACCGGTTGTACTTCATCTTGGGACCTTCTCGGGCGCTGGCCATGGCACCGACGGCTGATTCGATGGTTTCTTGGAAGGAAGACATTCTAAAAGATGCAGAAGAAGTACTTGATAAAAGCTTGAACGATCTGATCAGTTGGCTGAGGTTGTGAGGTCCGTAAGCACGTTCGCTGACAGGCAAGGATGAAAGGTAAGATCGCGAAGAAGGTCCTGAGAGATGAGTTTGGATATGTGATTTCTAGCTGCGTGCGATGCGACTGTGCTTTGCTGTTCCGAACGTCTTCTCATCGACCAACTTTCTCCGCTTTATACACCTTTACAGATATCGTGGCCTTACGCATCGCATCTCCACTACCGCACAAAATTTCGTCCATCCCTTTCCAACGACGAAACCACATTTGCCCATTTCCGCCGAAGCACTGCCGGTTAAGAAGCACACATGCCTAAGCGGATACCATTTGTAGTCAAGTCCATAATTAGGACGCCTGACGTAAATGACTTGCGCGGCAGCAGGGCGGGGATAAACGTGATCTCCGAATGCAATGCTGACGCTTGAAGCGCACTGGTGCGCTGACTAAAGCGGTCTAGTCTGCTTCTGGCGGTCCACGTCTCGTGGTGCAAGCGACTAAGTCAGGGGAGGTCGGAGACGTATTTTGAGACTTTCTAATCGGACGAACAGCATCGGTGCGACGTCCTCGTTCGATCATGGTTGACGAATGGTTATGGAAATTCGAGTTCAAAGCAACACAAAAGCTTTGCTCGAAAATTGAGAACAAACATGAAAGTCGCAAAAATGCCTCCAAGAACACCGTCAGCGAACGCGTTAAGCGTTGCCGACCTATGACTCGACTGAAGCTTTGCCCGTCTCAACACTAAGCCTCGTCAAACAAATAAATTTTCAGTGCATCACCACCTAGTGAAGGCACTAAATAAATAGACAACTGCACCTTGCTACCCCAGTATCACCCGTAATTACCTTGAACGTATATGGAACGCATCCTCGTAGTTGCACATGAAGGCACGAGGAATCACCATTAGCTGCATGTTCGTCAAGTCCAGTTCATCCTTATCGTACCGTACCTCGAACGGGTAGATAGGTTCTTGGCGGCACATCAGCAACGCACGTCGTCGCCGTGCCTGCGCCATATAGGGGCACGGCATCGCCCGAATGTGGTTTCCACCGATACCACAGATGCTGAGAGCGCTGCGTTACTCCTCTCGACGGCGCTGGAACTGACTGGCTACCTGGCGATACCGTAGGCGTGTTCGTGAGCCGGAACGATGTAATTATACCGACAATGCAGAGATGAGGGCCGGAGAACGGATAGCTACTCGGCGTGCATGACAGCAGTAACGTGGAAACAAGTCAGCAGAACGACGTAAAATGTGTATTACAATATACTTGCATACAAGCCAACCAAGCCAACTAAGCGAACGAAGCCAAAAGCCAAGGTGAAGCCAGACCGCGACAAAAGTACGAAAGCGCAGCCTCTTCAACGCTCCACCTCCCTGGTATAAGACACACCGTATCCAGATGAGCGTACACAACACGACGCCAGCGACCCTACCCAATCCACCCAAAAGATGTGCACAGAAGCGAAGCATCCTAAAAGGCTGGAGGATCGAAAAACTCCTCCGTAGGCGACGAAGGGATCTTGTCCTGCAACCACGCCAGAACGGCATCCGTACCTTTCTTAAGAACAGCGTAGTTCGGGACCCGGAACTTGTTCCCCTCGACGTCGAAGCTGGTCAGCGTGCCAGCGAGGAGGCCGATGCGGGGCTCCAAGCGAGCAATGTCGTTGTTGCTCAGGCTGACGATCCGAAGGCCCGCCAGTGCGGTGTCCGATACGTCGTCGATGCTATTGTCGGAAGCTAAGAGGGTCGTGAGCTGGGGGAAGAACTCGCGGAGGGTAGGCAATGAGCCCGAAATGCGGTTGTTGGAGACGTCCAGATGATGCAGGTTGGGTGCTGACAGCATGGAGGTGATTCCGTCCAGCGTGGTGATCTTGTTGCTGCCCAGGCGTAGTTCGCGCAGCTTTGGGAGTGCCAGACTCTCTGCTAGTGGATCGACGATGTTATTATTGGCGAGATCAAGTACGGACAAGGAGGCAAGCTGTACGGTGACCATAGGTATCTGCGTGAGTGCATTTCGCTGGAGATATAGCTGTTTGATGTCATGCGACTCGGCAAAATTCGCCACAGCTTCTGCATCGAGTTCGGTCATGTTCTGAGACGAAAGGTCCAGTGTACCAGAAGGCGTCAAAGTCCAGCCATCGCCTTCTGCAGAGACCTCCTCACCGGCGGAATGCGCAGCGTCCTCGGGTAAATCTGCGCCTGGTACTAATTCGGGCTCTAATCGTGACAAGAGATCGCGCTTGATATCCTCGGCGTTCATCGTCAGGTATTTGCGTTCGCGAAGAGGGTTAGCAGCGAGCGTCAAGTTCTCCAAGCCTTCCATGAGAGCGAGGCGGTGGTCCATCTTGTCGATGTTATTCGCTGTGAAGTCGGCGTTCCTTAGCTGTTGCAGAGAACAGAACCCTTCTGGAAAAGTCGATAGACTATTCTCACCAACAAGTAAAGTAACGAGGTTCGTCCAGGCGGCCATATTTGGCAGGTGTGTTAGCCGATTCATTGAGAGATCAAGATGTTTCATGGAAGGGAGCGAGACTGTCTCGGAGAGAGACAGACTTGTGAGCGAATTGTTTGCTAGATAGAGGTTTTGCAGGCGTGGCACGGTGTCTACTTGGAGGAAGGCGCCACTGAAAGAGTTCTTGGACGCATTCAGATCAATGACCGACATCGATGTGAACAATTCGCTCGGAAGGCTAGTTAGCTTATTGTCCGATACGTTCAACGCTCGCAAATGCGTCAGAGCTCGAATTTCCGGCGGCAAACTCGTCAGTTTGTTCGCCTGCAACTCCAGCGTCTCTAGTGAAGTCAAACTTTCAATGCTGGCAGGAAAAGCACCTTCAAGCTCATTCTCCGCAAGTTTGAGCTCGCGTAGAGTAGGAATCAGGAACACGACCTCCAACGCATCTGTCGTCATCTTATTCCTGGAAAGGTGGAGCTTGGAGAGCTGCGGTAGTCTTCTAAGACCCATCGGCAGCCCTTGCAACATATTGCCGTGCAGATCAAGGTTCTGGATACCTCCAAATTGCGGGACCACATCCTCGGATTCCATCGCAGATTCGTAATCCATGTCTGGAAACATGGATTCTGGAAGGACTTGAAGGTCATTATCTGCCGCGATCATAGAGGTGAGATCGACAACTTCGCCCCACGCCGTGTTGGCGTTTGGGTCGTACTGGTACATGTTTAAGACTTCCGCGGGCATCTCGCTCAGACCCATTGCCGCAATATTGAGCCTGCCGTCATTGCGCGCAGAATCGATGCGTTTACGCAGCAGAGAGACCCCTCCCTTTGGACGTTGATTGAAGGGATTCTCGAGGCCAAAATCAAAGCTAGCAATTTCGGCTGGATCTGGTATAATTGCATCACGTGGTGGTGTGATGGTGCGAGGGCGAGGCGGACTCGTCGCATTGGTGCGTCTTGCCGCCCCTCTGGCTTTCGCGATCTGCTCTCGCAGAGCTTGAGATGAGTTGGGCTTGGAAGAGGTGGCCGTCGCGCTTGTTGCAACTTCTGACCGCTTCGCCGCCTTTGCCTTTGCGAGTTGTTCTCTTAGGGCAGCGGAGGAACTGAGCGTCTTGCGAGTTGTTTCAGGCGTTTTCTTGGCTGGAGCCGATGTCGCAACTGGTGAAGCAGCCGGTGGCGAGGTTGCTTGACCAAAAGTTCCTCCGAGAGATGGTCGAGATCTGGGTGTTCTTGCACCCATTGTCTTGCTGTAGGACAAGGGCCGCGGCTTTGGTGTCGACTGGAGATTTTGTATTTGCGAAAGAGGCTTCTTCATCATGGACTGCGAGCGAGCAATAGATGTAATCTTGCTAGGTGTCGCAGACGTCGTCGCACTGACGCTTCTTTTGCCTGGAGCAGTCATTGAACCTATAGTGCTATTAGCCTCTGTACCATTTGTGTGCAGACCTGATTCCTTGGCTAGCACGTTCTCCGTACCTCTCTGGGAAGTCACATCGCCCCTCTTCGGCGTGGCTGGTATGGCTCGCGATGTACCATCGCTCGTTGTTGGCCGCCTTTCGTTCGACAACGCAGACGCAGGTCTGGGTGGCGGTCCCATAGACTCGCCATTGGTGAAGAAACTTGATCGTCGGTGTGTTTTCCCGAGCGCTGGCGAAGAGGGCAGTTGCGATAGACTGTCGACTGTTCTTTCCGACAGCGAAGGGCGCGACTTCCTCGCCGCTGGTGTTGGCGCTTCTACATTGCCGTTCTCTAGCACAGGTTCAGGCTCGTTGTTGTAGAAGCCTGCCCGCGAGCTGGCCCTCGATGATGCCCTCGATGATGAGCGAAATGCGTCTAGATCTCCCAGCACATCATCGTTGGATGTTCCAATTGTGCTAGCCTTCAAGGGCTGTGACGCAGTCCTGGTTTGTCGGGACGGTGGACGGCCGATTGGTTTCTTAAACACAGAAGCGTCTGCGACGGAGTGTCGACCCTGCGCGAGGCTAGGGATGGAGCGTTTCGTGGAAAGCACAGACGCCCTGTTTGAGGTTGCGCTTGCAGACACCGGAGGGACAATGGACGCACTAGCAAGGGAGGTCCGCGAGGATTTCTTTTCCAGCGACGGCGGCTGACCAGACCGCGAAATGGAGGATAAGGAGGACTTCTTTTGCAGCGACGATGACGGTTGATTGGCCCGCGAAATGGAGGATAGGGACGACCTTTTTTGCAGTGAAGGCGGCCGCTGACTCTCACGCGCAATCGAAGAAAGGGACGACTTCTTCTGCAGAGACGACGGTGGCTGATCGTCCCGCGAAATCGAAGAAAGGGAAGACTTCTTGTGCAGTGACGGCGGTTGCTGGCTTGGCCGGGAGATGGAGGACAGCGAGGGCTTCTTGCGAAGCGTGTCGGTGGACGGGCTATGGCTGAGGGGCCTGAGCACGGGGAGGCGTGAGGTCGGGCGCGGAATCCCCGAACTGGGTCTAGGGATCCCGGAAGGCTGGTCCATGGAGGGTGGAGGCGCTCAGCGCTGCTGGTGATGGTGGTGGACGGGCGAGCTATCGCTCACGCAGGGCGCAGAGGTTCCATGTCCCACCAGGCTGCACGATCAGGAGGAAGGCGCGCTGCGATTGCAAGGTAATCTAGCAGTTTGGTGATGGGCAGTGGCAATAGGGAGCAGGGCGCGCAGGCGTGCCTGAGCACCGCGGGACGCACATGCACAAGCTTCGGTTGCCTGCTCAACGGGTGTTTCGAGGGCTAGCCGTCCCAAACCAGCAAGGACGAGTCGTTCTCGCGCAAGTCCCGCGCCGCCCCAACCTCGCGCACCTACCCACTCGAACTCCACGACTGACTCCTCCCCACCGCTGGCCCACGTCTCCCCGCCCATCGCGCATTGCTGCATTCGGACAGACATTGGTCGCATCGTGTGCGCGACTGCGAACCGCACTGCAAGCCGGACGCATACCCGCATATCCATACAGCGCGCAGCCGACGCGACAGGCCCCCCCGCTCACCGCCACCGTCGTGGAATCCAACAGTTGCCTACCATCGTCGCATCCCTTCGCGTGTCGCGTACACGACTGGCACCTGTTGCATCCCGCACCCGTCGCGTACCGTCGAGCCCGCAAACAGCGCGCTGCCCGCCTGCAATTCTGACGTGTCGGCCGCGTCGTGGTCCGTTTGCGCCTAGGCAGAATGGACTCTCAGGCACCGTTGTCGCAGGTCTCCCCGGACGCTGTACTTATGCCGTCCACGGAAATAGCGGGGCCCGCGACTCCTACAATGCGATCTGCGTCGCGCTCACATTCCCCCGGACCGGCACAGAAACCCAAGGCTGAGAAATTCACCTCTCCGGCAGCGCCCACGACCTCCTCAATGACCCCGCCGCCATCGTCCCAGCTACCAAACACCCGTTCCGTGGTGCGCACGCCGACGCCCCCAACACCCGGGCTCTCGTCGCCCCCGTCTACGTCCAAGCTGCCGAACCAGCCTTCAGCCCTGGCCGAGTCCGCGGCGGCCCTGTTCTCCCAGGAACAGATCAACAATGCATCTGCGGAAGAGCTACGGGCCATGGTCAACGATCTTACCGGGAAATTGCGAGACGTGCGGCTCTCTGCTGTGCACCATAAACTGCAGTACAATATGGCTGTAATGGAAAGCCAAGAGTCGGCAAGTCGTATGGCTGTCGAACTGGCCATGGCCCAGCGTGAGCTTGATGTCTTACAGAAGGCAGAGGAGAAGCGGCGCAACCAGATGCCGGCACCTGAGCCAACGTACCAGGAGTCTCCCATGGCTGCAGCTAATGCCATCTTGATTTCCGAAATGAATCGGCAGATCCAGATGCTGCAAAACGAAAACGAGGAGCTACGAGATTTGTATGACCAACAAAAACGCCTGACCGAACACCGAGAAGGGGAGATTAATAGTTTGATCGACGAAAACAACCAACTGAAATCCAGGATCCGCAAGAACCGTGACCACATTGCGCCTTACTTGCCGTATCTGGAGCAAATGAACGAGTCTCCACGGTCCACTTTTGGCACTCCGTCCGCTACTCCGCGTCAGAAGGTCAACCGTGCGTCTGCCCTGCTTGCCGAAAACAGAGGGCAGAGCAACTTTGAGGCGCTCCTTTTGGCAGACAAGATGCTTAGCCAAGAAACTGCCACCGCACCCTCGACTCCGGCAAGGTCGCATGGACCCAGGTCTCGCTTCGGTCATACCAGAGGTGCTCAGTCCATGTCTTCTCTCCCACAGACGCCCCGAGGCCGCTCTGCTCATGCTCCAATCGAAGTTCCACGAACACCCACGACGTTCGCTCCTGTCGGCATTCCTCAGTCGGCCCCACCAGCTCATTACCAACAAAGTACAATTATAGGAAAGCCTGCACATGCTCGACGCGAAAGCAGCAACTCTACCATCACGGCGTCTAGTGTCGATGAAGAGGAAGCCTTCACCGAGATCGAGGACGAAGAGGTGACGGAATCACAAGCCAGCCAACTCGCCACCAGCATGCTCCGAAGGGCACCCTCATCCTCTAAGCACACATCAGCTCCGCCCTCGCAGTCAAACTTGATACAAAGTAAGATATTCGGCCAGGTTAAGAAAGGCCACGGTTTGGCCCGTTCGGCCGAGCTGGAGAAGAAGCGACTGCAGTCATCGGAGCACCATCACGGGAGCCCAAACAAGCGCGGTCGAATAGATGGAGGCATAGGCCTCGGGATTGGCCTGGGTCTTCGCGACTAGATTGAGCTGGGGGGGCCACAACTAACGAGTGACGATCTGGGATGACGGGTATGGGTGGTTTGGAGTTTACCGGATTGAATGCGATGTTTGGACTTGTATTCTATGCTTCGGCATCGTGGCTTGGCTTGCATGCCGCCTTGTAATTCTTACAGAGGCCCGACTCGACTCTGATCTTTTGGGATGATGATGGATTTGGATACCAAGGATTGATTGTATGGTTTCAATGACGAATGACTCGTAGATAGTAAATAAACCGGTTGTATACCTGGAAACGACTTCAGCTCGAATGTGTACAGACTTCGACAACGGCGAGCCCGTTCTGCTCGATGCGTTCACGATCGTGTGCTACCTGTGGGGGTGCCAAGACGTGCTAGCGCGTCGGTGAAATAGTTGATCCGGCCGTTAAGCGAGCAGTGCGAATTTCGAACACCATTGACTTCGAAGTTCGACGAACGATACGACAGCCCGTACTAACGTCTGTGGCTCCGAGAAGCGCGCGAGGCCAAAGGAAGTGAGCCAGTACTAATAACAGGTCAACACTGCAGCCACCATGGCGATCAAAGTATGTCCTTTTTGTTTCTCTGCTGTACTCTCTCGCACCGCTTTTTCTGACACGCACTCTAGCACAACCAGCAGATCCAGAAGAACCACTTCCACAAGGACTGGCAACGCTACGTCAGGGTTCGATTCGACCAGGTAATTCCCCTCTCAATGCGCTGAGAGCAGTGGCGCCTGTGTCTATGATGCTAATGGCTCGAAAAGGCCGGCAAGAAGAAGTCTCGTCGCGAGTGAGTGTTTTTGCCGCTGCCCTCATCTAAATCCAATGTGCTAATGAATTCCAGGGCCCGCGCTAAGAAGGCTGCTGCCGTCGCTCCTCGCCCCGTTGACAAGCTGCGACCCGTCGTCCGCTGCCCCACCGTCAAGTGTACGTCTATTGGAAGAAGCGAGAAGCAATGGATTGACTGGCAATACAGACAACCGCCGCGTGCGCCCCGGTCGTGGTTTCTCTCTTGCTGAGTTGAAGGCTGCCGGAATCCCCCGCAAGCTCGCACCCACCATTGGTATCGCCGTCGACCCCCGCCGCCAGAACCTCTCCGAGGAGAGCCTCAAGGCCAACGTGGAGCGTCTCCAGGAATACAGGAAGCGCCTCATTCTCTTCCCCCGCCGCAACGGCAAGACCAAGAACGGTGACGCTTCCGCCGAGGACGTCAAGGCCGCCAAGCAGGGCGAGAACATCATCAAGTCCACCAGCGAGGTTCTTCCCATCGTCAACAAGCCCGTCTTCGAGGAGGCTTCCATCGGCAGCGTCGAGGCTACTGAGAACGCCTACAGGAAGCTCCGTGACGCCCGCTCCGAAGCCCGCTACGCGGGTGCCCGTGAGAAGCGCGCCAAGGCCAAGGCTGAGGAGGCCGAGGCTAAGAAGAAATAAGCAGTACGATTCCTGGATCGGTGTCGCGGTATGCATAACGAGGTTTCGAAAATGGTGGTCACGATGGATCCTGCGATGGATATCCCCGGTATGGGCGGCGTCAATGGTTTGGAATAGGCCTGCTACAGTAGCAGGGAATGATATCTAGTCCTCAATGCAGCCATCATTGCCTCATGTTATGTGCGACTATGGTACAGTTCCCGTCTTGTCCGTCATCTCTTCGTATTTACTGTATTGCTACATACTCCTCGATTGAAGACTCTTCTGGAACAACACCAGCTGTCGTCCCGTACATCCAACCTTCGAACCCCACGTTCAGCCCCAAAACAACTTTTCCCATAACCTATTCACTCCTTCAACCTTCCGGGGCTTCGAGAAGTGCGCGAGGAAGTGACTCCTTCAACCCCCTTCCCTTCTTCCCCTCCTCCCTCCTCCCCCGTTTCCCTCCACGCAACCTTCTCCTCACACACCCACACATAATCCCAGTACTTGACCGTCCATCCCTCCCTCAACACCTCAGGCTGGAACGTCGTCGCACACGGCAGAAACTGGTCTCCAATCCTCACCGTGCGCTTCCACTCGCCGCTCTCCTTCCCTCCCATTCCACTCTCCCTCTCGTGCGCCACCCACTCCCACCGCTCCACGCTCACATACTCTCCCTTCATCACCACCCCCTGGCAGAACCGCCCCACACGCACCACCACGCCCCTCACCGCGCACGCTGGCGCATCGAGCCGCAGGACGATACTCCACTTGCGGTCCTCCGGATCCGGGGGCGTACTTTCAATAGGTAAATCCGTCCAGAACTCCTCGTACGACCAGGGCGTGCCGGTGCGCTGATTCATGCCCGCGCCGAACTCGAGGGTCTGCGAGGCGTTCAGCGGGAATAGGGTTCCTGTGTCGGGCGGGATGGAGGACGCGTAGTGCGTGGGCGAGAGGTGGACGGGGAGCGGGTGGCGGGAGTCGAGCCAGTGGGTCCAGGTTGCGTGGGTGATGGGGAGGGGCCAGGTGCGGTGGTGCTGCTGGCGTGGTGCGTAGGAAGGGGAAGAGTCGCTGGTGACGACACCGGTGGGGAAGGGGTCGGCAATCGGGGTGCTGGAGGAGGTGCCGGCGAAGGCCCAGTCGAGCCTATGCAGCGTGTTAGAACAACTCGTGGTCGTGGGTGCGCTACTATGGGGATGCATGCCAATCATGTGTTATAATTCTTCCGAGGTCAAGGTTCTAACATTCAAGGTCCCAAGTGTAGTAGTGGCATGGGGGAGTGCGTGTTTACGTACCGTGCCCGCGGGCCCCCCTCGTTGGGCACCGCCGGATCGCCAGGCAGAATCGGCTTGAACACGCGCACGTCGACGAACGTCCGCCGCGTGCTTGTCAGCACGAGCGTGTGTGTCGGCTCGACGGGGGTCTCAGGTAGGTTCAGCGGGTTCCTGCCCGGCAGCCCGAGCGAGTAGGGGATCGGCGTGCCGGGGTGGAGCGGGTGCGGGAGCGGGTAGAAGTAGTCGCGGCGGGAGATGGACGCGTTGGCTGGGTTGGGGGCTGTCATTGTTTGTGCGGGAGATAATGGAGCGGGTGGTTGAGAGGTTTGGAGGAGAGCGGGAGGTTCGTGCTGGGTTTGGGGTCGAGGTAGCTGGGTGATTGGGAGATTTTTGTTTAGATGAGGTGGAGTGGAAGGAGACGTGCGTGGTTGCTGTGGTGTTGTGGTGAGGTAGACTGAGATCTATCCATCGAGGTGGAGCTCGTGACCCCGCATTTCACCTCTGCTTAGGCAATCCGTGCTCTAGTACGCCCAATATTCCTTCTGAGCTTTTTCATGCTACAGACTTTTACTGGATTAACGAGGAACAGCTGCATCGCGCAGACTTATTCCAATGTTGAGATTTCCAAAGAAGCAATCGATTGCTAAGGTTGCCATAAGAGTATCTCAGCTGAACGCTGATGCCCACGGCCCAGGTGAGACTAATAGGAACATCGAAAAATACCAGCCAATCGTCCGTGGAACTTTTCGTGACCTGCTACTCCCCATTTTTCACGGTGGAAACCCACTCAATACACCCATTCATCGCCCACAAGTGCCGTACAGAGAATCGAGGCAGCAAGTCATCCACAAAAGTCGGCCGACCACAACTGATCTAGATCATCTCTTGAGTAGCCTCATCGTCCACCTCCATATCCTGCTCCGGCTCCGCCTCGTCACCGCCATCCGCCTCGACCTCATCCTGAACAAACGAGTTGCAGGCGCGAGCAGCGCATAGCGCAAGCTGATAGATCATCTGGATCTTGTTGCCACCAGTCGGGATATTGCGTTGCTTGCACAAGTTGGCCAGCTCGACAGTCTTCGTCTGCTCGTCCGCGTCCCTAAGACGCTTCAGCAACTCCTTCTTCGCAGCGGGACCTCGCATCCTGGGCGTGTGATCGTTGACGTTGCGCGCACGGCACAGCTTCTTGAGATCCGGGAGATCGAGCACGCGCCGCGGGTCAGGCGAGTCCGCAGTGATGTGCCTGAAGTGCTTAAGGCTGAACTCCTCGCGGAACTTGCGCTCGGCCTCTTTGGCCTTCTTCTTAGCCTCCTTGTCGGCAGCGGCCGCCGTCTTCTTGCGCAGGTTGTCGGAGGCCTGTTGCGACTTCCGAGCCTTCTTGGTGGCACGCTCGGTAGCGCGAGCTTCCTCCGCGGCGGCCTTTGCGCGGCTCTTCTCAGCGGTCTTGACGGCTTTCTGCGAGTTACGGACTGCGGCTTCCTCCTTGATGCGCTGGCGCTCGGCTTCTTTAGCCTCCTTCTCTTCGCGCTCTTTCTCGCGCTTATCCTCGCAGTCTTGACGGAACTGCTCCATGTCGGCCTTGCGCTGGGCCGGATCATCGTCGACGTCGCAGGGGATGACAGCTGTGCCGTCCATGAGAGCGGAGTAGCGCTTGTGACAGGCCTTCCCACTGAAGACGGAGTCCTTGTTCAAGCGGCGCATCCACTCGGCAGTTTTCTTGAAGCGCCAGGCGCGGAGACGTTCGATCTCGTAGGCGATCTCGATCTCCGCCAAATCGTACGCGCGCAAGAGGAGCTGGTCCTATTCGTTGTCAGTAATATACTTTGAAGGCAGGGGTTTGAGCTGCGGGTACTTACATCCTCCATCTTCCACTCCTTGATGCCGTTCTCAAGCTCAAAGTCGCAACGCTCTGCTTGCATGACCCTAATGCGCTGAACGCGCGTGGAGATACTCTTGGCGTCGTACTTGATACGACCCTCCGTCGCAAGGCGCTCGGCAATCTGCTTATCAGAGTATCTGCATGATGGAGATATGGTCAGTCCTTGTTCGTGAGTATAAACGTCCTGGGGTGACTCACCCCCGGTCGCGCATTGCCATCATGAGCTCATCATCCGAATCGAGCTCATGAGATACTTTCTTGTGGTAGGCTGGTAAAGTGCTACCCTTCTCGCGGTTGCGACGACCGAAGGTACCCGGGACGCGCGAAGGCACCCGGTATGCAATACCAGCATCATCGTTGATGTCAAAGCTCCGGGACATATCGACAGTGATACGCTTAGCAGAACGCTCCGCAGCGTGGGTGGACTGGTGGAAGTGGGCAGGATGAGCGGCCTTCGATGACGCGGCCACTGCAGTGCGGACGCGCTTTGCGCTAGGGGTAACCACATCCTCCTCGTCGGCTTCAGCAGCATCGTGAACATACTCTGCCTCCGGGCCATTGCCGTCGACGTAGCCCGAGTGATCAGGACCCTGGGGATCCGTCGGAGAACCACCCAGGGTGACAGCGTAGTCATCGTAGCCTTGAAGAGCGAGATCATCCTCCTATGTTGAATCAGAGGAGGCTTCCGTAGTGCCTGATTGCGGGTATACTTACATTGAGAAGATTAGTGTCGTCCATGGGAGACGGCAAATCGTCCAAGTCCTCGTCCTGGGCGAAGACAATCTCGTCTTGGGCATCGGCAGGAGGAGATGGAAGGTCGTTCAGCTCGAAATCGTCCTCAAGGGGAGCTGCGTCGTCGGCAAAGGAGGCGACGGAGTGGTTGTCGCTGCCAATGCCCTCCTCATCTTGGACTGTTAGATTATGATGTTTGCTGAGTGGACTCGCGGCGGGTAGAATAGTCGGAAATTGCAAGAGTAAAGGCAATTGTGTACCTACCGGAAATATTGAGCTCGAAGCTCTTGTTCTTGTCCTTGAATGCTTTAGGAACCATGATGCAATCGGCGGGAGGGTGAACTATCTGTTACTATCCGCGTGTTCCTTGTAAGGGGGTGGGCGAAAAGGGGTCGAGGGCAGTGGGGCTTCTTTATATACTTTCGCTACGTGATTGCCGAGTCAGAAAACTCTAGTGAGGGAACTCAACCCTCAGTATAAGTGGAGGCAGGAACGGCAAATTTCCGATGCCTGACGTCACTCGGGTCGCAGGGAAACGCTAAAATCGATCAGCAGTGAGCGAAGTGAGTCAACATTAGATAATCAGTACCTTAATATACCAGCAGACTTGCAAAGTGAGATGGGTGAACCCAGGCTGAGCGTTGGCCACGAGATATAGGATCGAGCTCGTATATTTTCAAGGTGAGTATAAATGTCAGGGGCAATACTCGAGTAGCAGCTCTGGATAGTTCGAGGCGCTGGAACTGACCAGCACTTTGTGGACGCAACGAGTATATCGCAAGCCCAGCGAACTCCTGTCCTTCGAGAACACCAGCTTACCCCTAATCAGGTGCTGCGAATAATCTGGAATAATACTTCAGGCTACCAAGCAATACTATCTTTTATAAACTGAAGTAAATGATAGGACTGCACAAACGTAGCTTGAATCCCCAGACGTTTTTAAACCACTTGGTGGGAGTGATATGTTTATCCCTGTTATGGAATACAAGTTAATGGATTACTACTGTAGACGCAAAGGTATTTGTTCTGGAATTTAGTACTCTGTATTCCAGAAGTGGTATCAATCTGCTGGGATTAATATCTCTTGTAGCTCCGTACAATGTCAAAACCCTGCGCTATCTGCTCAGGTTCTCAGGTTCTCCTTTATCGTTGTTACCGACCTAAATAGATTGTACGACAACTAGTGTAAATAATAATATATTAATTATAATAAAAAGACGTACTAAATAAAAATATAAACAGTAATTTTTTACTAAAATAAAAATAATAAAAGCGAAAGGGGTATATTAGGTAGTCGTAAAAGTAAATATTAACTATAATATTATAAAAAAATAGTAATTTATAAAAATATTTTATTTAATATTATTCTATTTCCTAATATCTTAACTATAGTTTAAAAGGTAATAGTTATATTTGATACTAAATCTACTAAAATAAATATTATAATAATTTTTATTATTAATAATATTATAATTAACCTATTTAACTACTATAACTATATACAGATTATTAATATTATTAATAAAAATATAAGAACTAAACTAAAGACTATTAAAAAGTAATAAAAATTTAAGCTTTTAAAACTATATTTTATAATTTTAAAAAAGTAGACTTATAAAATTATTTATTCTTATTAAAATTATTTATTTATATAGATAAAAGGAGATTACTTTTATAAAAGTAATTATTAGTATATTTAAAAATAAGCTTTTTTTTAAATAATTATTAAAAAGTATAGCTACTAGGGCTAAAAAAAAGATAAGTTCTTTTTTTTAAAAAAAAAAATAGGCTATAAAGAAGAAGATTTATAAGTATACTAATACTATATAGATTTAAAATTTTTTAAATATAAGTAAGTAGTATAAAAATAATAGTAATAGTAAAAAGATAGATTAGTAATAAATTAATTAAATAAGTATTAACTTTATATATAAGTATGCGTAATATTAACAAAGCGACACAACGGCTTGTGTGTGCTATCTGCTATGTCGCTGGACGTATACCACTAAAACTATGGTACGGCTGTCACATCTTCACTCCTCGGAATCATGGTACTTCCAAAGCATCGTGGAAGCTGATCTGGGTCCCGAGAATTGCGTACTCCTCGAAACTCCTCTTGTCAACAAATTGGTCCGAAGGTAAAGCCGCGACGTTTCACAACATTTTACCTATTGACACTTAATGGCCATTGCGGCGGAAAACATTTGCCACAGCTTTGCATTATAGCGGGGCACATGTTGTTGCTCTAGACTGTTGTCGAGATGGGATGGAAGAGGGAGTATATGCGTTTTATCTCTCATCGCGGCATGTCAGGTTGCTGTGGCTGAGTGTGGCGCACCTTCCCCACGTAATCCCTGTCGTATGACGCAACCCGCCGTCCTCCAAGGTCAACAACAGGGTTCGCATTCATACGATGCGCAGCCGAAGATCGTCATACGAAGGCGATAATAGTGCAGATCTCGAGAATATTGGCCTTCAGACGTCAGAGATAAAAAAGATCCAAGTCTCCTTTCAGGAAGGTTTTGTACTTACGAGCAAACACCACCCATATCCACCTTGTCCAACGGCTGCCTACAGCATATCCGCAAGATGTCACTCTCATACTTCGAAAAATTCCGACGCCGGTCCAAACAGTCCGAGCCCACCGAAGACACGGTCGAAAAAGCTGTCGACGCGGCTGTCGGAAAGCCAGTCTCACCACCTGCGCCAGCGGTCAGCACACCCAGCGATGAGCCCGCCGCGTCGCCGGTGCTCGACGAAGAAGACGAGAAGTTCCTCGCACGTATCGCAGCCATTGCACAAGAAGGGGAAGGTCCGCGGCCACCGCTACCCGCACGGCCTGGTGACGTGCCTCAGGATGGAGAGAAGAAGGCGGGCAGGGATGCACAAGAAGCGCTCATGGACGGTGCAGACAAGGTGCCGCTGCCTATGAGCCCGCCGGAGGTCACTGTTACTGATGAAGATAAGGCGAAGGAAGCGGGCAAGGGCGGCCTAGGCAGAAAGCCCAGCGTGCTATCGTCGTACCTCTCCTTGGCCCAGGCGCGGTTCAAGAAAGCGACGGAGAAGTCTTCCAAGGAGAAAGACAAGGGCAAGAAAAAGTCCGCCATCACATTAAAGGACAAGCAAAAAGCAGCTGATGATTTGCACCTTGCTGCCGAGAGTGCAAAGTCGGAGGAGCAGAGGGAGAAGGAGAAAGAAGAGCAGGACCTCACCGCCATCCTCGACGACCTCAACCTTGCCGCCGTGAACAACCGCGTCTTCTCTTTCTCCAAGGAGTCCGAAGAGCTCTTCAACAAGTTCAAACTCGTGCTCAAGGACATCGTCGCCGGCGCTCCCACCGCATATAACGATCTCGAGAAGTTATTCACAGAGTACGAGACGACGCTGAAGAAGATGTACGGCGGCCTGCCCCCCTTCCTACAGAGTATGGTGAAGAGCCTCCCAGCAAAGATGACGGCCGCACTGGGCCCCGAAGTGCTGGCCGCATCCTCCGAGAAACCCGGCTTCGACGCCAAGCAGAAGCAGACCTGGCAAGAAGGCGCGAAAGGCTACGCGAAGAAGAAGGCGAAGCAGAAAGCCAGGATCCCCTCGCTCAAATCTCTCCTTTCGGCTGAAGGTGCCGTCGCGACGATGCTGCGCAGCATCCTGAATTTCCTCAAGCTGCGCTTCCCGGCCATCATGACGGGGACGAACGTCGTCATGAGCTTGGCTGTGTGCTGTAAGTTCTGGTGCAACACTACAGATATCAAAGCTAATGGCCGGCAGTGCTACTCTTCGTGCTCTGGTACTGCCACAAACGCGGCCGCGAAACTCGCCTTGAGAAGGAAGAAAAAGACCGCCTTGCTGCCGAAAAGCCTGACTCTAATGCCGCCAGCAGCGCGTCGTCCATGGCGTCTGACGCCGACTCCATATTTGCCTCCAAGCCTAATTTGAAGAACAATGGCGAGTCTAGCAGGCAGGGCGGCGCAGCTGAGGATAGACCACAGCCGCCTTTGGTCATTTCTGATGAGCGAGATGGAGAAAGTGCACCCAGGGCTACGGTGGAGGACATGCCCAGTGTGAAGGATTTGCCGAGTCCGTCTGTAGCGAAGTAGAGGCGACAGGTGGAAAAGATGGACGGGTTGGGGGGCGGGGGAGGAGGTGGTGATGATCTGATTTTCTTTGCCTTCAGAATGATATCCTGACTTGTTAGGTAGTTTTTGTAATCGCGAGTCACGAATAGCGACGAGAATACGATGGAAACGGTATTTGCTGAGTATGTCTTCCACTACTCGCCATGTGAAATGTCGGCTTCTCGTTCTACCGTCAGCCCATGCACATCATCATCTTTCGATGAAGACCAAACTGTCTGCCTCGTTTCTTAGCAATAATAGGATGGCCATGGTTGGGATACATCAACTTTTGCTCTCACATTGGGATGCATCACGGTCCCGACACTGGTCCCCGCTCATTACACAACGCAATCTCCAACTGCACTCTCAGATTCTCGTTCTCCGCGGTCTTCTCTTCAACCTCCCTGGTCCTTTGCGTAAGCGCGTACCGCAGATCACCGACCTCCCTTCTAAGCCGGACGAGCTCGGACTCCACGCCTTCATCCCGCGGTACGTTCTCCAGCGCGGATTTACACTGCGCGACTAGACTGGGATCGATCTGCGGAAAGCGACTGCGGTCCTGATCACCGTCGCCATGCGATGCCAAAGCTTGATGCGGATGTGCGGGGTCGTGGAGGCTGTGCGACGACCCTTCGGCATCCGAGGGAGGATGTTCCTCCGCGTCGGAGAAGGAGAGGTTCTCGCCTAATTGCTGGCCGGCTGCTTTGCGCGCACGTTTTATCTGCGCACGGATATTGTACACGTCGCGCTTGAAGATGTAGATTCCCGGGAGTCGCTCCTTGAGGATCTTGACTGTGCGGCCGACGCCGCGGTCGCGCCCTTGGTTCGCGACGCCCTTCCGCAGCATCTCCTGCTCGACGATCTTCCATACCAGGCCGCCGCGTTCGAGACTGTGGCTCGCTTTCCTGGTCCCGCTCTCTATAGAGGTATCGCGACCGTCATCAGGCTGCGCATCGGCGTTCTGACCTGGTTGTCCTTGATCCAGCCTCTGTTGTTCCCGCTCCTCCTGCGCGGTGACTCCGCCGACGCCGACACGACCTTGCACTCCCCATGTCCGCTTCCTCTGCACGGCCCAACCCTCGCTCGGTCTTCCTTGGTGGTTGTGTGTGCCATCGCCCACGCGCAGCACCCACAGCCCGTTTTCCGTCTTCTTCCCCTCAATCCACATTTTGCATCCCGTCTTGTAGCTCACCCTGTTCTTGCGGACCCGCGTCTCGGGTGTGAGCTTGTGCGTGTTCTTGGGTGCGCCGTAGCACACGCAGGCGAGCTTTATGCGCGAGCGGTTCTTGGCGGTGGTGTTGATGGAGAGGGCGTACCCGTGGGCTGCGGCGTGCGTCTGTGCGTACGTGTGTAGCGCATGCCATGAGGGGTGGGTCGATGCGGTGGGGGGGAGCATGTCGAAATGACCTGGGGGCGCGGTGTTGGGCGGTATAGGCGGTGGTGCGGGCACATTCTTGGGATCAGAGGGTGCTGACGGTTCCGTGAAGTCGTGGTCGTGGTCGTGGTCGTGGTGTGGATCATTTGAGCTCGAAGGCTGGAATTGGCGACTTGACTCGGGCGGTAGGTTCGGATCAAGGTGCAAGCCGTTATGATCTATATGTGCATGTAGAGTGTGGTGGTCTGATGAGGACGATACGCCGAAGGCGGATGTGGAGTCGCCATGGTGATGGAGCGATGGTGGGAAGGAGGGGTGGTATCCCGATGCGACAGTCGCAAGTTGGTGGGCGAGCGAGCCGTACGTACCCTCGGTGATGCTGTGAGGACTGTGGGAGTGGAGAGCGGGCCGCATAGTGCTTGAGATGGGGGCCAGCTGCTCCGGATCGTGGGCAGATTTGGAGCGAGGTCGGAGTGCAGTGAACGGCGCTAAAATCATCCGCCGATTTGGTGCGTGCACGTGCACCTGCTGCGATTCTGGCCCCTCATCTCTGGCACCAGTGTCACTCCCAATATTATATTCCATATTCGCCTGTAGTACCCATGGCTCCGATGACTCTTTTATGTACTCACGCTCCTCGCGCCCGTGGGCGTCTCTCCACGCAGCTGCTTCTCCCTGTCGTGGCTATGGGACCTACAACTCACATTCAGTCGTCAGTATACCCGCGACTGCCTGGAAGGATGCCGTATGACAGATCGACCATCGTTATGCACAAACCCATGGTTTTGGTGAAGGCGCGAACTTCAGTTCTGTCCTACTTTGGTGCCGTCGCACCGACACTTGGAGAAGTCACACCGCAGACGCCCCTCAGTATAACCCGCCTGTTATAAAAACCTGCTTTTCTATCCTGTTGCACGCAGTTTCCGTCATACGGACTCTCTTTCTTCACCATCGTTCTACTCTTCTGTCACTCTATATCTCGATACTAGCGTTCTCTTTGCCATGGCCGAAGGGGTTGCCATCGTGGGTGTTGTTGCCAGTATCGTGCAGCTCATCCAATTTAGCTCTCATGTTTTGCAGCGTCTTAACGACTACCAGAGCCGGCTTGGGGATGTTCCCGAAGCATTCCGCCATGTCAAAACCCAGCTGCCTATTTGGATCGATGCATTCCAGAGAACCCAAAGCGGGATCAGATCCATGGAAGATGAGCCCAAGGCGGTGCTTATCCCAGCCATCGACACCTGCATGGGACAGATCAAGTCATTGGAAGGCATTATCATGAAAGCACTTCCCGCACCCAACGACTCGCGGATCAAAAGAGGTGGAAAGGCAATTCGGAGCCTGCGCTTCGACGTGAAGGTGGAGAAGATTACTCGAACAATTCGGGAATATCTCGACACATTCAACCATCATGCTTTCGCATCATTGCCTGGCAAATTAGGAAACCATAATGTTCCGTCTTCAAACGTTCCGTTCCGACGCGATCCTAATTTTGTGGAGCGACAAATCCTTCATGAGGTCATCTCCAATAGCGGGCAGTCAGCAGCCAGGGTAGCTCTGATTGGACTAGGCGGTGTTGGGTACGTATCGTTCTTATACATAGTCACAGTGGCTGGCAGAACAGTTGTACGCATTGTCGTGGTGGTTGATGCGATGTGCTAGCCAAGCATGTACAGTGCAAAGGCCAAAACCCGCACAAATCCCCAACCGGCTAGCGTTGATTCTTGCAGCTTCTGCTTTGTATGGAATATCCTAGGGTAACACATGGACGACCGGTCATAAGAGCACTCTGAGGCATCTCTCCGCTTACTCTTGTCGATAATTAGTTCTATCTCTGACCCGGTATCAGGAAGTCACAACTTGCTGTCGAATACTCGTACAGGTTGCGGGAGAAGTCCCCACAGACTTGGGTTTTCTGGATACATGTAGCAACAATGGCACGATTCGCAGAAGACTATCGAAAGATCGCCGAAAGCGTGCACCTGGCCGAACGAGAGCAACCAGGGATTGACCCATTGATGCTAGTTTACAACTGGCTATCTGCCGCAACAAATAGCCCGTGAGTGATAATCATCGACAATGCAGATGATATGGAAGTCTGCATGAGCAGAACAGCTAGTGGCAGAACGATTTTCGACATGATCCCTCAATCATCGCACGGATCGTTCCTCATCACTTCGCGAAGCCGGGATGTTGCTTTCCGTTTCACAGGACACCATGATAACATCATGCACGTGAATCACATGGATGAAGGGCAGTCGTTGGAACTGCTGCAGAAACTACTCAAGAAGGGGTCTGGGCCGACCGATTCTGAACAAGCAGATGCCAAAGAATTAGTCAAAGCGCTCGATTACATGCCCCTTGCAATTTCTCAAGCCGCTGCTTACATCAGCCAAAGATACCCTCGGGCTACCGTGTCAAAATACCTAGAGAAACTCCGCAAAGATGATGAAAACCGAGCACGACTGCTGAGCATTGATCTTGGAGACATTCGACGGGATGGCACGGCTTCCCGCTCCATCATTGCTACTTGGCAGATATCTTTTGAGCACATACGCAAGTGTAGTTCTTTAGCAACGCGCCTTTTGTCACTCATGAGCCTCTTTCACGGGCGAGGCATTCCTGCGACGCTCCTCGCTGACTCATACCAAGACGGCGATGATGCCAGCGCCGATTTCGACGACGACATAAACACGTTGGTCAGTTTTTCTTTGATTACAATGGATACATATGGACGCATCTTCGAAATGCACAGACTCGTACAATTTTGCACCATTAAATGGCTTGAGCTGCATAACGAGCTGGAACAATGGAAAGATACCTATGCCATACTTATGGACAAGCATTATCGGGGGGCTGAATCATATCGTGCATTGTTTCCGCACGCTCAAGCCGCATTGGCGTCCCGTCCAAGGAGCGATCACGCACTGAAAAGCTGGGCATCATTGCTTGACAAAGCGATGCAAGATGCATGCGGTGCATGCGATTTCTACGTAGCTCGAGAAATGGGAAGATGGGTTGTTGAGGTGAAGAAGACTATCCTCGGAGGCCAGGACCTAAGCACCTTAGCAAGCATGAGTTGGTATGCGGAAATACTGGGTTGGACAGGTGTATACGACGAGTCTACAGCGATGATGCGATATGTCTATCAAGAACGGGAAAAGATACTCGGCCCAGACCACGAGCTCACGCTTTACAGTCTCAACAATCTGGCACTTTCAATAAATGGGCTGGAAAGCTATGAAGAAGCTGAAGTCGCCTTTAGGCGTGTCCTTGAGGGGCTGGGGAAAATATATGGAATTGAGCACGGCGCAATGAGCCAATTCTTAAGGAACTTGGGCCTGCTATTGACCCAGCGTGGAAAGTACGAAGAAGCTGAGAGATATATCAGGCAGGCGCTTGGATTGTCGAAGAAGTTATTAGGTGAAACGGACCCTCAGACAATTTTGTGCTTGAACGCCCTAGGCAAATCATTGCGGGTGCAGCACAAACTTGACGAGGCAGAAGCAATGTACCAAGAAGCACGGGAGAAGAGCAAGAAGGTCTTCGGGGACAAACATCCACGAACGCTATCATGCATTGCCAACCTAGCAGATGTGCTAAGATGTCAAGGTCGTCTTCTGGAGTCCGAAATCCTGCTTCGGGGGGCTTTAACTGAGCGGTTGATAACTTTCGGGGAGAGCCATCCAACCACGCTGTTTTTCCTTGGCATCCTAGGCTCATTGTTGTGCTCGCAGAAGAAATTTGATGAAGCCGAGGCCATGCATCGAAAGGTACTGGCCGGAGATCAAGAGATACATGGGACGACGCATCCGGATACGTTGATCACGATGTACAAACTAGCAGGTACCCTGAACGCATCTGGCAAGAAGGAAGAGGCTATCTCGCTAATGGAAGAATGTTATTACTTGAGGAGTCGCAAGCTTGGTGCTTCTCACCCGGATACGATCAAATCGCTCGAAAAAATTGAAAGCGTGGACAGGACGGGAGTACGAGAACACAAATCCTGAAAAGACCGACAGTGGGTCGAGCGTACGTACAATCTCGACCACATGAACGAAGCACCTTACAAACACCTCGGATGTCCACTCTGGCGTTACTAGGAGTCTCGGGAAGTTTATGTACATCCATCTTCTTCGACAGTCTGGTAACCGTTACGAGCGTTGGACTCCTTCCATTATTGACATATACATTCCCAGGACATACAACCCAAAAGCCAAATACAAATGAACCGCCGCCAACTTCGCCCGCATGCTCGACATCTTACATATCGCTTCTTCCCATCCTACGCATCGTCGACATCTACATTTCGGATTCCTCGACCGCATTCGCATAGCCCGACCTTGAGGACCACACCTCTCAGTCGCAAATACACCAGCATGACGTCCCTGTTCAATCGGCCTAGCGTCCATAGCGCAATCGAGCTTCCGATCGGCAGCTGGAGCGAGACTACAGCTCGACAAGACGCTTATTACGTTGACGGAGATGTATATGATGTTGGAACTGGGCAATTCGAGCAGGCTATGGGTATTCTTTCCCCGGGTGTACGAGGTGGGGCTTGGGGCTGGCTTTAATGGCTTCTTTTTGAATACGTGGATCGCTGGGAAGAGGAGTATAATTAGCCGTTTGATAGGTGACTCAATGGAGCTTCGGTCGTTACGATTTTTTTTTTTTTAAAATAACCGTGATGTGCAATTTCTCAGAAATAATGTTGTTGGGAGACCACTTGTATTTGTCTTACTGTAGCACAAAGTTAAAACCTGGGCGCCTCGTAGGCGAATTACTATGCATTATCAAAATCCAGCGTAGACATAGATGGTAACCCACTGACGTGACGGGGCCCGGTTCTCCATCCCTACCATGCTGTTGCTGCTCATTGTTAAGTTCACTGTTTGAACGTACGTTTGGACGTACTACGAGAGCGATGGATACAATAAGTAGGCACATTTTCAATGAGTAGGGTATATACGTTCGTATGAGGACCAGATGTAGAAAGCCAAAGGACGTCAACCGCCAACCTCAAAATGTAACAACGCCCACACCAGCGCTCTTATTCACAATCGCGCACACCTCACTCGCCGCATCCGTCGTGTAAGCGTACGGAATCGTCAAACTACCCGCCTGCGTAATACTGATATCGCTGTTGGTAAATACATTATTCCTTTGCACAGCGTAGCCATCCTCTTTGGAGTCGAGATTGGTAATAATCGCACGCTTCGTGTTGGTGAAAGAGCTCTGCTCCACGAGCACCTGCGCGCCCATGCGCGAGTGTACGCCTGAAGCCGGGTTGTCCACGTAGCAGCTGCTGTAGATGTGCCCGGTGCCGAAGCGGATCGAAGGCAGCCGCGAGTTCACTTTCTGGAAGAGGTTGTGGTGGTAGGTGACGTGCAGTTTGCCGGTGTCTTCGTTGGCGTTGGAGTCGGAGTGGCCGACGAGAGAGCCTTTCCACTGCCAATCCGTTAATTCTACGTATGATGAGGTATGGTGGCATTGGAGAAACTCACGTGATCGTGGAATTTGTTCCAAGATATGGTAATGGAATCAGCACCGTGCTTAGCATCTACCAGCCCGTCGTATTGGTCTTTGTCCCCCGTCAAACCCGCGCTCGAAAAGTCGTTGTGGTCGATCCAGATCTTGGTGCTCTGGTCTATGTCGATTTGGTCTTTGCCCTTGGGCGCGAGGTGGAACTTGATATTGCGAATGATCACGTTGGAAACTTTGCGGATCTGGAAGCCGCCGTTGGTGATGGCTGCACTGGAACCGACACCAAGGACGGAGGTATTAGAGACGAGTTTGATGATGCCGCAGCCATCCAGCGTCCCCGAGATCTTGATGACACCGCCAGCCTTCGCGGCGGTGGCCAATGCAGAGCACGAGGTGACGGTTGTGCCGGAGCCAGAGCCACCGCCTGTGGTTCCAGCGCCGTACCCAACAAGCTGATCGATTGCAGCGGCGCGAGACTTGAGGGCGCTTGCTGAGGCGGTTGAGCCGGCTGCTAGCGCTAGTGTAGCGGTTTCGATTAAACGCATCGTGAACGTAGAAGTCAAGAGTATCAGATGCCGTAGAGAGAAATGCTGGAACGACCAAGAGAGCTTGGTTTTGCGGTAATTTGTGTCCGTTAGTTGCTACCTCCTTATACTATGTAAAAAGAGGTAAAGTGTAGCGTCGAGACACTAGTCTAAGAAAGATATAAGCTAAAGAAAAGTTATTTTCCTAAATATAGTAAAAAAAAAATAAGCGTATATAAAAATTATAAAAAATATTTTTATTTTAGTTAGATTTAAACTTATAACTATAATATATAGTTTAATATATAGCTTAGTATACTAACGTTTAGTATACTACTATAGGGCTATAATTACTTTTACTTCTTTTTTTTTATAGGCTAAGTAGTATTATAGTACTAATAATACTATAATACTCTCTACTCCGCTGTATTATTATCGAAGTTGTATAATAGAATCCGGCATGTCGACGCAGATGCCGACGCAGCGTTCGTTCTTGGTGGCGTGGCTCATGGGGTACCTCCTTATACTCCAGATCGTCGTGTCCTACTCCTGCGTGATTCTACGCCCGCATCTTTTATTGAGCGCGTGTTGAAAAACCGGACTGGACGTCATCTCCAGCGCATGCAATTGTCCACCAAAGACTGTCAATAGTGCCTTCTAGGCTGCCGGATATATGTACCAAGCCCGAAGCTTGCGCGTCCTGAATAATTAGATTGGCTTCGTAGATCCTCCCAAGTCCCCGCGCGGTTGTGTGTCGAGCCGCGGATTTTATTGGCGTATAAGTATCTGTTGCTCGAAATGTACTCGGTGACCATGGGTGGAAGCGTTCTCCAACAAAAGCCACCAATCGGAAAAATATATGCGCGTTTTTGATGCCAAAATTACGAGGTACTGTATCTGCGACGCCAAGCGCTGGAGCTTTATAGGGGGTGGGTTCTGATTTTGAAGAATCTTTTTCAGCAGAGCAAAGGCGAGTACACCGACAGAATAGCCCTCAGGTGTACCTCAGACTATACGTAGAACTTAAGCCTGTACAGCAGTTCGCATCAGTTGTTCTTCTTGCCTTCTGTCCACTTGAAAGTAGCCCACTGCTCGTACAAGTCGCTCCGATCTGAACAATTGGCGTATCTTACAACGATCCCATGAAGTTGATGAACATTCCTATTAGTCAGCCCTTGCGCCTTGCGCAACTGCAGAATCGGGACACACATAAATCCGGCGACTGGAGGCGGTAGTGAGTAATCAGGATGGGAGCGAAAGCTTAACGCATGAAGCCAAATCGAATCGCTCGGGATGAACATGGCCGGGTGGATATGCCCGCTCTCCAAACACGACTAGTGCTGTCATCGGACATATAGTTGCATGAAACCGACGGGTAGGCAGTTGACTTCGGCTACCAGGATTTCGGTGGGCGGGGCCGCGCAGGTGGCCCAACCGACATGACGAGCCGTCCATCACTCCGTACGTGTTCAGCTGTCGGATAAGATCTGCCTTCTGGGTCAAGGTTGAAGGACTGCAGCGTATTGCATTCAAAGAGAACAACCCCATTGCAAAAGTGTAGAACTCGACTCAAAAGTATCCGCTCCTGGAATGCCCATCGGCGCGTAGATAACGGTACTTGAGCCGGCTCTTCGGCTCTATCGTAGAACGTTCGAGAGCTACGGTTGTCCTATAGAGCCCAGGAAGTGTCGCAAGAAGGCCTATACGGCTCTTTGCTTTTAAAATTACTACTTTACGGCTTACTACTACTAAATAGCGTTCTCTTACTATATTATCGCTTATAAATAAAGTTCTAGCGTACCTCTTATACTTATACTAAGCTATAGTTATATTATAGATATCATACGAAGATTTTACATTGTCTTAAAAGAAACATAATAGTTGTTTGTCGCGCTCTAGCATAAGCCGCTGTTGTCCAACCGTTTTGGAACGGATTGCAAATAAGGGTGGCGCAACGCGTCCGAAGCCGTGGGTCTCTTGTCAGGGTTGATAATGAGTAAAGACTCAATGAAGTCTAGTAAGTCCAGCGACACTGGGGGATCTGGGATATGCTGGAGTTCCTCACGCCAGTTGCCTCTGGTAATGAGCTTCATAGAACCAAGTGGATGATCCATGACCGCTAATTGTTCTGCAAGCTCAAACTCCTCCTTATAGGTCTGGCAATCAACAGGATGACTTAGCGGGCCAACGAGACGGATAATTTTCGCAATGCACCATGCTTCGGCATGCCCGTCTATAATCTTATCACTAGGGCCAAAGAGGGGTAACTGCGATGATTGAGTTGTTAA
Source organism: Pleoardoris graminearum (assembly GCA_030770415.1). NCBI lineage: Eukaryota > Fungi > Ascomycota > Dothideomycetes > Pleosporales > Didymosphaeriaceae > Pleoardoris > Pleoardoris graminearum. Next base: position 61,055 of record JASEKS010000030.1, read on the forward strand.
CTTCTAAATTAGCTTCCTCTCGAATAGATAGATATGAGCACTAACCGTAACACCAAAGGACCATATATCTGACGCGTGTCGACACGGTAAGCCTTGCCAGACCTCAGGCGCTCTACATGGTAAGCTTTGGAGACGTTGTGTTGCGGAACCATCCTTAATCGCTGTAAAAATGAGAGCTGGCTACGGGCACGGAGTTCAGAGGACTACTTACCATTCCCCAAATCTCCTAGCTTAGCAATTGGAGAACTTCCATGGATATGGGAGATGTAGATGTTATTCGGGTTGACATCTGACTAATTTAGTACTTGGGATGGAAATAGAATAGCGACCGCTACCTGTATGGACAGCATTGAGTGTTTTCAAAGCGTCGAGAGCCGATAGGACCGCCTTGGACACGACTTTGGGTAAAATTGGATTGCCTCGGAATTCGGGCGCGGTTACGGATCGTAAATCATGATTCATCCATTCGAATACGAGGCATGATGGGTCGTCTTGATGTTCATCTAACTGTACTGTATCACGCAGCGCTCGGATGTATGGGCTCGATGCAATAGCGTCGATTCTGTAATTGCGGTATTCGCGCCTCAAGCACATCTTCTCTTCGTCGGTAGCTGCGGCTTTGATCATAGCCCTGCGGTGACGGTGAGCGGTTGCTGCTGAATGATTTCGCGGCGGAGCCTTACTATTCTGATTGGGTGGAAGGGCTGGACAACACTTTGGCTTTGAAGACAGTGGTGCCTTTTAGCGGATATAGCAGCTTATATTTTCCTTTCGTCCCGCGGAGGACCTGTCCAATGCGTAGCGTCATGAACGTAAAGAAGGCGGAGAAGCGAAAGAGGTATCTTTGCCTACAACGCGGGAGGGAGGAAATGGTGGCAGCGTTGCGGCAAGTCCTTAGCAGCGTGAGTTGGCGCCGCCCCACCTTGCCGCGGCGTTGCGCGTTGGCGTGGACTTGTATGATTTTGACGCGAGGACACCTTTTGGGATTGCAGACGTAGGAGTGAAGAGGTCGATGCTTACCAACCAGCTGAGACGCTTAGCTAATCACCGCATCTCCCTCGTGAATTGACATTAACCTCCGCAGCAAGATAGAACGCTCTAAAGATCTACTAGGAGCGTACCTTTGCACCATCCTCCGGATCCTTTCGCCTAGGAACGTTCGGCAAATATCTTAATTAGTCTCGCGAAACTGCTTCTCATCCGCACGTCGCACTACCATGCGTTCCTACTATTCCCCATGCATTAAATTATAATCGATATTATATACCTGACTGGACCCAGGCTCAATTACCACCCGCAACCCTTCACCGAATTACCGCTATCCTGAACTCAATGCTGAGATCACTGAAGCGAGACCCGCGTCCCATTCCCCGGCAGCTTCGCCCTAAACAGAATGAACGGCCTCACCCTCCGATCCGTACCAGGATAAAACGCCGATGAGAAAGACAGCTGGTTAACCGTGAAATAGAGATAGCCATCCGCACCGGTCGCCACTAGTTTCTCGTTAGTGCACATTCCGCCCCGCGTCCCCCATCCCACCTCCCAAACAACCCACGCAATACAGACAAGGGGGAAAAGAAAAGGGGAAGCCACATACTCGTATCCACCCAATTAATCCTCGGATCCCTCACAAACGTCGCAACCGACGCGTTCCCCGGATTAAACAAGCTGATAGCCTCTTGCTCCATATTTCCCGCGTACACGAAGCCATTCGAGTCCGTCTCCATGCCGTCTGAGACACCCTTCTCGCCTCGATTCCGAATCGCATTCTGCGCCAGCACCTCGCTGTTCGGACTGCGATCGAGAAGCCGCTCGGTCGGGATACTATACAGCGTCCTGCTCGCCACGCTCGTCCAGTAGAGATCCGCGCCGTGCGCGCCCAGCGCAATGCCGTCGGAGCCGAACGGCAGGTACGCGAGGGGCTGGCCCGGTCCAGGGATGTAGTACAGGGGGTCGCCCCAGACGGAGGCGACGAAGCCGCGCTCGGGACGCACTTCGGGCGTGCCGTCGAGGTGGCGCCAGGACGCGCCGGAGCCGAGGTCGACGACGATGAGGCCGTTGCGGCCTTCGGTGCTGGAGTCCGTGATGTAGGCCACGCCCTGGCCGGAGGGCGTGAGCGAGGGGCGCAGGTCGAAGCGGACGTCGTTGAGGTAGCTGTCTGCGAAGGCGACGGTGGGCGGGAACACGATGGTTTTGACGACCTGGTCGGTGGAGAGGTCGACGGCCACGAGTTTCGGACCGCCGGGGGAGGCGGGCACGAGCGTGCTGTTGGGCGTGAGCGCGCGCCCGGTGTCGAGGATCCACAGGCGGTCCAGAGGATCCAGTACGACGGACTGCACGCCGATAAGGTAGTTCTGGTAGTTCGCACCGCTCGCCGGATACGTCGAGTAATTGATACTGCCACCGGGTGGATTGTTCATCTCCACACTCGGGTATGGACGCTCGGTATTGTTGCCCATGAGCTCTGTGACCGTGTATTTACCATTCTTGCCGTCGTTCGTGTTATTAGCATCGAGACCTGGTGGGTAATTTGAGAACTTGCGCCCAGAGCGCGAGACTGTGATGCCTGTGGCAAGGTTAGCATCCTCGTCGCGGGCGATGCATGCGATTGCAGAGAATCTGGGACTCAGAACCTGTAGGCCATTGATCGTTGTATAAGTGCACAATCTCGAGCGGAGGACCGTAGGTGGCCGGGTCGCGTGCGATTTGCGCGCACGAGAGCGCGGGGATGAACAACGCTATTAGTGTCGACACACCCAACATTGTTAAAGTACAAAGATGCAAAAGAGGTCGGAATCACGACCGCAGTATGGTTCTTGTTATACTTGTTAGGTCGGTACTACAAAACCCCGGCCATGGCAGCTGTCTCCGCATCGTCCCTTGCAGAATCGACAAGTGGTCGCGTCATTATGAGCGTTGAAACCAAGGCGGCAAGCATCCGGTGTACCCATCGATCGTAATTGTTTTCGCATTAGGTTGGTGAGTTTTCGGAAAAATGGGAGACCTACCCGTTCCACGCGGATATTACACGTCCATACATCATCGACCGGGAATGTCGAGCATCGCAACGGGCAGAGCGGGACCTCGGGAATACCACTCACACGTGTCGGCGTCCTTGTCTCCGTGTGTCTAGCGACTTCGCAAGCAAGTAGACCTTCCTTGCTTTCCAGTATTTGCCTTTCGTGAAGCGCATCTATCCCAGCCAACTCTTCACCTTCTCCTGCAGCGGTAGTTGTCCTGGTGTTCCATCCCAGATAAAGGACTCCACAGTTAGGCCGGTAGCAAGTTGGCCATGCGCTGTCGCAGTGGCTTTTAAGGTGGCTTGCTCCAATTCGATCTCCACATCGTCCTCCTTGATGAACCCTTTCTTGCTCCCTCGCGAGACGACCGAAATGCAAGGCTCCGATGACTTGATAACCGCCCGTCCACTGTACTCATTGAAGAGCAAGGTCTGAGAAATGTCTAATGAAAGGATCCAGTCAAGATACGTCTTGACCTCCCCGGTCGATGAAAACTTGAGCTGTCGCTGGGGATCATGTTCAAGGTTTAGTAGCTTAATGAGCGAGGGTGGCAAGGTAAGCTTGTGTTCGGTGCCAAAATGCGGCGGGCCGATGTAGGTCCTTGTGCCAATAATAACGGTTTCCGGTGAGTTTCCACTTGAGGATGGAAGCGACAGTGAAGCCTTGCCCTCGAAAGGTCGGATAAAGGTTGCTAAGAGCCGATCAGTGGGTGTAAGATCTTTGGTATTCGCTTCCTTGAGTATTTCGGTCAGCTTCTCCCATATCATCTCCCTCGTCGCTTCGAATGTTACTTTTAATCCAGCACTCTTCAGCGTGTTTGCGACGGCATCGATATAAGTATAAAGCGAATCCACAGCATTCAGGTGACTGAGAATTGCCAGCAGAGTACGAAGCAGCGGCGGCGAAGGTTGTTGGCGTTTGTTTTGTGTCATCGGAGGTGGCAGCCGGGTACGTCTGAATAAGCGCATGCGATGTTCATGCGCGAGTAATATTCGCAATCCTTCAGCGATGTTCTGAGCGAGCCAGTCCTGGCTGCCGCCTGAAGTGGGAAGACTGCTGTCATCCTGGGTTATACAATCGATCAGTATCTTACGAGACACAGATTGTTCGCCAGGTGCAGGAACATGGATGACTGCGTCCCGTAATTCAACCCCATAGGAGAGCAATTGTCGACTCTCAATCGACATTTCATAGAACAGCTCCTCTTCAAACAGCGAGGTTCGCGCAAGCTGGATTGCTTTCTCAATTGCCAGCTCGTCCAAGGCACCCTGCATCGTCGCCTGTGAAGTTCCTATGATCTTGTCATCTTCGCCGATGCGTATGCGTAGGGTTTTCGGCTTGAGAGCAAGAGCAGGGTCGAGAACAATATCGCCGTCGTTGTCCATACGCAAGGGCGCAAGACCGCGTGCTTTGAAGTGATTACTCGCTGAGACTTGTTAGCCACATGCGGCAGAATTGATCAACGCAAGCGTACCTTCGGAGGGCCCGTACTTCACACCGTAGGGAGCATTCCGTACGCCCCTCCGCGTCCGCTGCAGTGGCCAGCCCTTGTCTGAGATGGACAAAATTTCATCCCAGTACTTGGTCTCCTTGCGGATGCTGCTCTCCAGGTCGGTAGCGGCCTTCAGCAGGGTATTGGTAGCCCAGTCAAGCGCGTCCATTCGCGAGCCTTTCATGACCAGCACCTTCCTCCTCTGGACGTATTCTAATTGTGCCTTCTTAGGATCGTCAGGCCTCATTTGCGATGGGTCTTGCTTTCCAAGCAGGACTTCCTTGACCAAGCCTAGCGATCCGCGCGGGACCTTCATCTGTTGGAACATGGGTGTGTAGAGATTCTCGGACTCTTTCCGGTGGGGATGCTTGGACAGATCGCGCGAGAGGATGAGGGAAACGAGATTGAGCGCGTTGCCGGCCGCGAATGCAGCCCACCTGGACACTGTCAGTTTCCGCGTACATGCAGGAACGGCATCTCGTACTCGAGTTTGCTGTACACGTCGTTCCTGGCCTTGCCCAGTTTCTCCAGCATTTCCGCTTGTGACAGCACCTCCTCTTTCTTGTTTTGCCTCGCCTCTTCCACCGAGTCCACAATGCCATCTCTGCCGGCCGCAATGTCTTCCAAGAGGGACTTCTCGGTGATGTCGCGCAGGTATTGTTTTCGCTCGGCGGTGAGTTGGGCGACTTGGGCGAAAATGTCCTCTTTGCTCAGCGCTTCCTTCTCGGGCGCGGGCCATGGCCGTAGCGTGATGTTCGACAGCGACATGGCGACGATCTCGACGGTCGACGTCGCGCGGTTGCGCGTGCTGGAGTTGATGGACGCGCTGCAAGGGCCTGCGGACGGAAGCGGCCGCGGTTCACAGCTCGCTAGTGGGGTTATCGATTAAGCTACCCCTGCATCTCCGACGAGAGCCTTTCACCGCATCCGCGCGATGCAAAAGCCCTCCCGCCCCAGCAAATGGTTCCCCGCCTGTGTATCTGCCGTCTTGTGCATGGTGGACAAGCCACCCGTGGCCCAATTAAAGCAACCGTGGCTTAAACGCTAACATCCCCGTGGCTCCTCCTTCCCCGCGTTGTTTCGGCTTAGTGCCGCCTTCTCTCTCGCCTTCCTGGCAGTTCAACCCAACATCACTTCTGTCTTATTCTTCCGATTTCTCTCCGATTTCTTTCAGTCGCAATGACGACCAGATATCGCGTAGAATGTAAGTGAGCCGTCTTCAGCCACCTCATGCCACGTGGTCTCTTTCCTCGATGTTTGCTGCCTGTGCTGATCTCCGCGACCTTAGATGCTCTCAAGGTTCGTTTCAAGTATATGTAGTTGGACGTTTGCCTTGTACTGACATTCTGTTTAGACCCATCGACGGGACCAATTGGTGCGTTTAAGGGCTATTATTTGATACATCAAAGGCCTCTATCTAACAGGTCTCCAGATCGAATGGATCAAGGTACTATGCCCGTTATCGCGAGGGCGAAGTATAGTAATGCTCTCAGGGCCTGCTAGCAGTCCCATTTGTATTACACTCCCAGCCTACCGCCGTCTTCGAACCCGAGGGTGAATCTGTCGATGCCACGGCCTCCAGGACTCAGCGACGATATGCGGAGATCATGCGTGACGTTGAAGATATAGTGAATGACCACAGTGAGCCCATCTTTCTATTTCTTCACACACAGTACTGCTGATCTACGCCCACTTTGAAAGTCGGGTGCTGACGGGTTGCTTCTAGTCGCCCACCAACAAGCCGGGACACAACACCGTTCCAAACTCAAACTGCTTGTACCCTCCGTGGCGAACTTCTTCACCCCGCTAGCCCTGCACGATGCATTCATCTGGCAAGATCAGCGACGTTTCATCAGCATGCGTCGCTTTGTGCCGCCATCCTTCAACGATGTCAGACTGATCCTCAACACTGCGCAGGTAATGAGCTTGATCCGTAATGGTCCCTTGGAGCTCGTCACCTTCGATGGTGATGTTACCTTGTACGAAGATGGTCAATGCCTTACGCCCGAGAACCCTGTTATTCCACGCATCCTGAAGCTTATGCGCAACGGATCCAAAATTGGAATTGTCACAGCAGCGGGATACACAGAAGCACACCGATACTACGAAAGGCTCTACGGGCTCCTAGATGCCATCTATGCCTCCGATCTCCCTCAGTCAGCGAAACGGGGACTCATTGTCATGGGCGGAGAAAGCAACTACTGCTTCAAATTCGATGGGGACGTGCCGGATATGTTGAAGCTTGTACCGAAACAGGAGTGGCTACTGAAAGAGATGGTGCTTTGGGAAGAATCAGACATTACGGCGTTGCTAGATATCGCTGAAGCATCCCTGCGAGACACGGTCAAGAACATGCGTATGGAGGCAACGATCGTCCGCAAAGAGCGAGCAGTGGGCATCATACCCAATCCGGGTCACAAGTTCTGCAGAGAGACGCTTGAAGAGACTGTACTAATCGCGCAAAAGATACTGGTAAGCCGGCAATCACGTTTCGATGGTGTGCAATGACTGACTGGGACCAGGAAATGTCCGAAGTGGGCAACCGCCTCCCTTTCTGCGCTTTCAACGGCGGCAACGATGTGTTTGTGGACATCGGCGACAAGTCATGGGGCGTGCTTGCATGTCAGCGTTTCTTCGGCGGCATCGAAGGAGGCAAGACGTTGCATGTTGGGGATCAGTTCCTGTCCGCTGGAGCAAACGACTTCAAAGCTCGGTTGGCTTGCACAACGGCTTGGATCGCCAGCCCTGCCGAAACAGTTCAATTGCTTGACGAGATGGCGGAGTTGGAGGAGATTCAGCAGCGCAAGCTTCGGTGAACGTGCGCACTATTGAGTCGGCGTGTGCCGTTTGTGTTTCATGTGTCGATTCTAGACACACCGTCAAGCTTTGTAGTAGGAATTTAGCATAGCGATGTATTGAGTTGTGTGATTATGCAACGCTTTTCCGTGAGTTATCGACCCTTTTGCACTCTGATTCTACAGATGTGGAATATGGTGTTGAGCCCTCCGTCCCCACCAACCTCGGCACGTCAGACGTCATAGCTCCGACCTCATCGAAACATCAGACGAGTGCAACTTTCCAAACATCTCCATCGCGACTCGATGCACATCCTTACGCCTGCGACAATGGCTTCGAAAGCATTTTCTTCAGCTCCTCAACTCGCGCGAAGAACGGCATCATCGCTCCAATGCCTCCGCAAGCCTCTCTGTCGCACGGCACACCTCCAGCAACGACGCGCCATCTCAGCATACGGCTACGAACAAGCCAAAGCGCTCGTATTCCAAGAATACGGCGACCCGCCCAATGTGCTGTCGCTGCATAGCCACTCGATCTCGCCTCCCCACGGCGACCTGATGACGCTCCGCTTCCTCGCCTCGCCTATCAATCCCGCGGACATAAACCAGATACAAGGCGTCTACCCTTCGAAACCGACGTTCACCACATCCCTGGGCACGGCGAAGCCAATCGCGGTCGCAGGCAACGAGGGCGTCGCCGAGATCATCGCGCTCGGCGCGAAGCCTAAAGAGGCGGGCTTCAAGAAGGGCGACTGGGTCATCATGAACGGGCCTGGGTTCGGCACATGGAGAACGCACGCGTCTGCCAGAGTGGAAGACGTCGTCAGGCTGGACGACGGCATGAGGGAGGGTATCACAGCCGTGCAAGCAGGCACCGTCTCCATAAACCCGTGCACCGCATACCGCATGCTCAAAGACTTCGTCGCCCTGAACGAAGGCGAGTTCTTCATCCAGAACGGCGCAAACTCGGGCGTCGGCCGCGCCGCCATCCAACTCGGCAAGCAATGGGGCCTGCGCAGCATAAACGTGATCCGCGGCCGCGACGACAAAGCTGCCGAGGACAAGCTCAAGCAAGACCTCAAGAACATCGGCGCCGACGTCGTAATCACAGACGCCGAACTCCAGTCCCAAGCCATCAAGGACATTAGCAAAGAGTGGACGGATGGCGGCCGCGCACCCATCCGACTCGCGCTCAACTGCGTAAACGGCAAGCCCGCGACCGCCATGGCGAAGCTGCTTGCCCCTGAGGCGCACTTCGTCACGTACGGCGCCATGAGCAAGCAGCCGCTCACCATCCCCGCGTCCATGCTGATCTTCAAGGATATCCACTTCCACGGGTTCTGGGTGAGTAAGTGGGCGCAGCGGAACCCCGAGGAGAAGAAGAAGACGGTGGCGGAGGTGTTGGAGCTCGTAAGGGCGGGCAAGTTCAAGGATACGCCCGTCGATAAGATCAGCTGGGAGTGGGAGACGAAGGGGGAGGAGCTCATTGGGAAGGTCAAGGATGCGCTGGAGGGGTATCGGGGAGGAAAGGGGGTGTTTGTTTTTGGGAAGACGTGATTCTGGCCCAAAGAGGGTGGAGTGCGTATTAGAGAGCTATGTACGTTGGGAGATACCAAACGTAAAACGAGCACCACCACAAGCTCAATATCTAATCCTGCATGGTCATGTCACCATCCTTTTCTTTCTCCTCCTCCACCACGTCCGGTCCACACTCTTGGTTACCCCGGGCAGCCTTTCCCTTCTCACCACGAGTCTTGCTCTTCTGGTGACCGATCCTCATACTCTGAGCCTGCTGCGTAAGGCCATTCATCATCACACGCTCCAGCTCCTTCTTCTGCCTCGTCGTCTCGGCGTGGCGGGCCTTCTCCAGCCTAAGCTGGTCCTCCAGGTACGCGTTGTCGTCTTTCAGCGCCACGTTTTCCTGAGCCAGCCGATATTTCTCCATCTGCGTATCGGATGCCACTTCTCCGACACCCTTGACGAATCTCGCATGGTCCTCATATCCGGCTCGCAGCAGACGAATGAGCTCGTCTTTTTGGCCGTCTGTACCGCCGGCAAGCACAAGAAGCTCGGCTTCGAGGATGCGCTCATGTAGCGTTTTACCGGATGGCTTCGCCTGAGTTCCCTCAGTCGCGGTAGCAGCGGCGGTGTGGGCGGCGGCGGAGATGGCGGGCTGGGTCACATTGTTGCTGGCGGGGCCAATATCGACCATGTTGGCATCGGCGCGCTTCGATATGGTGGTGGTGTGAGGTCGCGGGGACGGATAGAAGGTGGGCCGGGTGTGAGCGTGGTGAGAGAGTCGGCTGATTTCGAGGGAGATGGGCGGTATCGAGCTGCGAGTGTGGCGTTGGTGAGCGGGAGGGCAATATATATAGTGGGCGGCAGTCTTGGCGTTATCGCGTAAACACGTGGAGTTGAACACAAAAAATGAGGTTGGGGACGCTCCTTGAGGTGGCAGTACCTGGACAGACGAGACTAGGCGGAGTGCCGGTACAGCGATGAACAGGCGACTGACTTTTCACACATCCTGAAGCAACTCGGGTGGCGACGTAGATCTGAAATATAGCTGCTACAGTGGTGCCTGCGAACACATCGGGGTGGGATCGGTCAGCATGGCATCAACCGACCGGCAGCGCTCTATCTCAGGCAGATAGACCATGCCTTCCCAGCGAGCATGTCTGGCTTCGGGTCGGTCGCCAACGCATGGTATATCCAGAAGTAACTTGAACGGTGGCGGGCCCTCAGAACGTAGCTCCTCTTGATGTGCCTGCCCTTTCATCGAAGTAGAGCCGGTCAATCTTGTCATTCCTCGCCAACACTTCCTCAACAGCGACACTCCCACAGGTTCTCCTGAATTGGTGGATAACCTGAGCGTGTAGGCAGCATACGGGGTACTCTGGAGTGACTTGAAATGTAATGATCCGCCCGAATAGAGATTGTATAGGGAGGCGTGCGTGCACATGGAAGTGGACTAGACCCGGCAGCCGCCAGTGCACCCTTTTGAATGCATGGTAGTGCGGGATGCCCAGGAGCAAACAGACATTCAAGCGTGGCCGGTGTATGGCATGTCTTGAAGTAACTTGAGCCGTAATTCCGCACCACAATATGGTCCGTACAGAATACCCATGGTAACTTGCGGGTACGTTGGGCTAAAAGTACATCCAGAACGTTGCACGCTGCTAGGAAAAAAGTTCCGGCGGCGTTGCTGAGATGGGAACGAACTTTGCGCAAGCGGCCCATACATTGTGGGCCCGGGAGCAACTCGAGCTGCGATGCTTGAATAGATCGGTGCTTCAATTGCATGGACTGCCTTGAAACAGACTAGTTTCAATTCGTGTTGGCCAGACATGACGGAAGTCATCCTAGATACAGAGCTCAGCAGTAACTCTCAAAGCGGCAATGCCTTGTCGTGCTTGGGCCTTCCGCTTTACCGAGAAGATTTGGTTCTCTGGTGACTGTCGGGACATCTAACCGGCAGCATATTGCATATTTTGTGGCACCTTGAAACATCCAACATTGCCGAATTGCTGCTTCAATATGACGGCATCTCTTATGAGGGCCACTATGGATTCATGGCGACCATTTGGTGTGCGAGTGATGCCGCATCGAGAGCTTGCGCTCTTGTCCTCGCTTTATTGCGGGACTCACGAAGCCGAAAGAGCCCCGCTCCTTGCGTGCTACCAGAAAGTAAGTAAAGACCTTAATGAGCGGCTATCGTATCGTGTGCCCTAGGGTGACCTAACTTGTAATGCATTGCCGAACGGTTGCTTGAATAGATGATCATACTCTGGCATCAAATGCGATAACGTTCTGTGAAGAGTGACGTCGAGACTCTGCCAAGGCGCTAACCCAAATTAGCACGAGTGACTCAATTGCACCCGCAAGCACCATCGACCACGGACAGCCAGCGCTTTCTCGTAGGCAACGACATACCATTAGCACCGAAAGCAACAAAGCTCGATCGACGACCTAACATCTAACGTACCCGCAACAGCCAGTTGTCCTCGGATCTCATTCAAATCCCAAATCAGACAACAAACACCAACATGAAGACTGACAACTACCTGAACTTGTGCCTTGAGCAGGCGGCCCTTTCCCCACTTCGCTATCGCCACGGATGCGTCATTGTGCGCGGCGGCAAAGTCATCGGGCAGGGCTACAATGACCATCGTGCCGGCTTCAACGGTGGGGCCCTGAAGACGGGCCGCCTTTCAGTCCGCTCACTAGACACGGCTGCCCTCGCTGAACTGAAGAAGAAACAGAAACTGAAGCGAGACTTAAAGGATCCCAACCAACAGAGCACCACGACGTTCACACCGTTTGAAGCCATGGGTGGCGGCAAGCTTGCGAACACGCCGCTCTCGATGCACTCTGAGATGATGGCGATCCACTCCGCACTCTCTGCCTCCAGCACGCTGGCCTCTACGGCAGTGTCTTCTCAAAAACCGTGCCTCAAACTATCGGGTGGTTCTAAACGAAAAGCTCGACTACGGCGGGACGCCATCAAAACCTACATCGAGACAATCTGCAAGGTCGCCATCACCCAGTCAGCCACGGAGCAACGTCCAGGGCAGCCGCAGGTTGAAGAGTGGCGATTTGAAGGCGGTGCATCTCAATCGGACCTCCTTGAATCTCGGGTTGCAGCTTATGAAAGATCACACCTTTCAGATGCCCACGGAGAAACGTATGGAGAAACACCGAATGCAGAATCAGAAGAACCGTCAACACGAGAAAGATCACAACAAGTACAATGGAAAACACAACAAACAGCGCCGACAGTATGCGCATAAACTGCCGGCGCAGCAGACTATCCTGGCTCCCTGCCATTCTTCTCACGCAACTGATTCCTCGGATGATCACCCTGGCTCCAACCTAACCACGGCAGATGACGCGCCGAAAGCGCTATCAAATGCACTCTCCATATCCAACAGAAAGGTAGGCTTAGTTCCATCGTAGTGCCTTACAAATATATGCTAACACGTCTAGAAGCAGAAGAAGTCCGCCGCAGCTTCTCCACCAAAAGCAAGTCCGTTGCTGGTCCCGCACGGTCGTACTCTAGAGGAGAAACGAAGCATAGTCGAGCGGACGAAAAGCCCTCGTCTCAATGGAGCTGATCTTTACGTCGCTCGTCTGGGATGGAAGGCGTCCGGGAATAGCGGCGCGACCGCTTGCTGCGACGCAGTTGAGCAGCCGGAGATGAGGACGCCCAAGCAAACGACTGGCTCATTGCATGACGAGCTTGTCAACCCGGGTCCCGCACCTGGTTCAGCAGCAAAGACCGCCACAACGCCACCCGAGCGAGAGCCTTCGGTCCTCTCCAGTCGGCCATGTTATCGATGCATTGCTTACATGAACTCTGTCGGGATTAAGCGGGTCTTCTGGACGACTAATTCTGGAGAATGGGAGTGTGCAAAGGTGCGAGACTTGGTCGATGCGTTGGATGATCTGGGCTCAGGAGACATGGCAGATGCTCACACGACACTCAGCAATGTCTTTGTCACCAAGCATGAAGTTTTGATGCTGCGACGGACAATGGGCAACAGTTTTTGACACATAGTTCAAATGAAGATCGCTTATACTTTACGTTTATCCGTGGGAGCTGTATCGACTTAGTGTACGCTACGTCCTCACTTAATATAGAGGTAGGTAAGAATAAAAGCACTATAACTAGGGCCTATTTAATATATATATATATTAAATATTATAACTAGTAGAGCGATAACTTAAACTAATAAACTTATTAGGCTGCGACGGTAACGACGGCGCGGGGGCAGAACCATGGGCCGCACACAGCGCGTTCAAAAAATGCGAGCGCGGTGGAAGATCGCTTATACATAGTGCTTTCCCGCGACGTCAACATCGACTTGCTCAAACGCCCCTGCCCGATTTCCGTCACGACCAACACTTTGTAACGTTCTGCATATTTTGATCGTTCGATTCACCACACTGCTCCATCTCTGTCCATGCACAAACGATTTTCCAGTCGCCGAGCGAAGCCAGGTTTCTGGCCCGAGGTGCAGCACCACTACCACGCCGGTTACCGAGCTTAACAATTTCTCCACGCCGGACTACCGGGCATTGTAGGAGAGAGATAGTCCTGGCTCCGAAGCAATGGCCTCCATAAATGAGAACGGGTCTCCCCGCTCTCAGACGCGATGTTGCGCTTTGTCGGTTCGGCTGCAGGACCTCATACTACGCAGAAATCGTCATCACGTCTCTCCCAGCAAGAAGACCTCTGACAAAGCGGGCAAATGGAAGTAGCAGGCACGTCTCCTCCGCAGTCCGCGACGTCGCTCAACACCCCTTTCTTGCCCACCGCACATTTTGCATTGCAAGCGCAACGGGTCCGTCGTCGTTTGAGCGGCCTACACCGCGGTGGCATGAAGAGGGCGAGGCTGCAGCCAAGTCCCCACAACAGCGCATCCATGCCACCCGCATCCAGCGCTCCCCCGGACCCCACGACGGGCGATTCCGGAAGTGCTGGAGTGACATCTGGTGCACATCCAACATCTAATGGCGTGCCTACCCGTCCGCGACACACAACGGCGCAGTCGGACATCCTCGAGACCATCCTCCACCCAGGCAATGTGCGCATCAACGTGCAGGGCGCCTTCATCGTGAGCGACGAGCCCAGCACACCGCGCAGCGAAGACTACGAGCATGATCCGCGAGACATCCGGCTGCCGAACCACACGGCTGTCGTCAGCCATGTGGCCGTCGATGCAAGCAACCCATCCGTATTCGCGACTGCCGGGTCCCTGCTAACAATGTTCAGATTGGAGGCTCCCTCGCCAAGCTCGTCTACTTCTCCCGCGAACCCGACGAAAGTTCCATCGGTGGGCGACTGAACTTCCTCAAGTTCGAGACCGACAGAATAGATTCATGCATCGAGTTTATGCGCAACCTGCAGGCTGACCACAGGCGGCTCAATGGCTCAGCACCGGAGGAGCTCTGCGTCATGGCAACGGGGGGCGGAGCTTTCAAGTTCTACGATAAGATACGGGAGGCATTGGGAGTGGAGGTCATACGCGAGGACGAAATGGAGTGCCTCATTATAGGTGCGGTATACGATGCGAGTGCGAAGCGCGCAGGCGGCTGATGCGAATACCACAGGTCTCGACTTCTTCATCACCGAGATCCCGAATGAGGTCTTTACCTACCGCGAGGAGTGTCCGATGGACTTCATACCGTTCCCGCCGCAGCCGCCGTCGATCTATCCATACCTCCTCGTGAACATCGGGTCCGGTGTCTCCATGATCAAAGTCTCGGGCCCACGACAATACGAGCGTATAGGAGGCACATCGCTCGGGGGAGGAACGCTGTGGGGACTGCTATCACTGCTGACAGGCGCCCGCAACTTCGACGACATGCTCAAGCTCGCAGAAAAGGGCGACAATTCGACGGTTGACCTGCTGGTGGGTGATATCTATGGCGCTGGATACAACAAGATCGGCCTCAAGAGTACACACATTGCGAGCTCCTTTGGCAAAGTCTACAAGCTGAAGCGCGCCGCCGAGCGCGAAGCCGAAGACGGCTGCCACGGTGACTCCTCGCACTACTCCGAACTTCCGCATACGCCGGCCAACTTCCGCCCCGAAGACATCTCTCGTTCGCTCCTTTACGCGGTATCGAACAACATTGGACAAATTGCGTATCTCCATGCGGAGAAGCATAACCTTGAGAAGATCTACTTTGGCGGCTCGTTCATCGGTGGGCATGCGCAGACGATGCACACGCTGTCGTATGCTATTATATTCTGGTCGAAGGGAACCAAGCAAGCATATTTCCTAAGACACGAAGGGTATCTGGGGGCTGTGGGTGCGTTTTTGAAGAGGCAGCCGAGGAACTGGGGACGGAGGAATAGTCTCGAGGCGCAGAAGCGGACGAGCATGGAATGACAATGGAGAGTAGTGCATGTAGACGTAGATCCCGAAGGTACGATACCATCTATCATTGGCTTGTTTCAATTGGTTTGGCTTCGCATGGATTTGCAAGCTACGCTGCTCCTCCGCAAACATTGTCTCAAGGTAGAGAATGGCTCACTAGCGCAAGTGTATGTACGCAGCGTACTGGGTGCATGGCTCTGCAATTCACTGGCTCCAGACGAACACAGAATTCCATAGTTCTGGTGAAGTGAACGGAAGGTGAGGGTAGGTGCGGCACGCGTCGGTCCTGTCGCGCCTTCCCTTCTTGTTAGACGACGGTTCTTTCTCTTCGCACCCCGCCTCGCAGCTTCGCCCTCTTCTCACCATCCTACCGCCGTGGGGGCTCTTCGCTTTCTACACCTCGTCTCACGGTTCCCGGCGTCCCGTACAACTATACGACCCGCGTATCGGCTTGTAGGTTGCTTCGGTCCTGAGCTCCTGCCAGTCTTGAGTAGCAAAGGTCTTTCAACGGCGACTGACATACAAAGGTAGCCATGGCTAAACGAAAGAGATTGGCCCAGCGCCTGGCCCAGCGTCGAGCCAAAAAGGACGCCGCCGCAAAGGCCGCGGCCGCTACAACTCGAACGCCAAGATCTCCTATACTAAGGAACGAACCGAGCTCGCTATGGACTCGATCAACGCGCAGAAAGTTAGCGCCGAGAGTTCATGAAATCACTTTCCAAGCGCCGACAACCCACCCGAACCGAAGCCGCTGCTATCCATCGCAAGAAATTTCTGACTAAGACGAGTCAGAAGCTTCCTACTGCACGGCGTCTCATTGAGATGCGACAGAATGAAGTCCAGGCATTGCGGGCGGAGGTCAGAATCTTGCAGAGGATGTCGGATGAGGAGTTTGCGATGCAGAAGAAGCAGAAGGGAAAGTCCGCTCGTGATCGAGCTCAGGCTCTGGTGAACATCAAAGAGGAGGACAGCGATGCGGATGCAGCAACGATCAAGGAGGAGCCAGTGGACAGCGACGAGGTGAAGTCGGACACCAGCAGCGAGGCGAGCTTCCAATGGCCTCAAGCCGCCTCCAGGATCAAGGCGGGAGACGACGATGCTGAGGAAGTGGCGACTCAAGATGAGACTTCGGACAGCGACGAGTCTAAGTTGGGACAGGAGAGCGAAATGGATGTCGAGGCGACGGGCAACTCAGAGGGCGATGGATCTTCTGCATACGCACCGGATATCATTGTCAAGATGGAGGTATCGGACGACGAGCCTGCTTCCGCCAAGGACGGACATCCTCTCTAGGCGGTGATAACACGTGCGCGGGGCAACCGTGCCAGTGGAAGCTGATGGATTTGACGCGATATGGTGTTGAGGCTGTAGCCTGGGTGGGAACCGTGATGGGAGGCGAGCCCAAGAAAAGCTGCGCCGCGAGGAACAAGGCTTCGCTCACCCGCTTGGCAAGGCCGTCCAGCAAGGCGATTGTGTTCGTGAGGATCATGTGTTGTGGTGTTTGAAGTTGTCCTATTCCTGTTAGGTCGTAGGACCGGAACATGAGCGCAAGAATTCTTCCTTGACAGCTTGCCAGCAGCAATGAAATCAATGAAGAGGGGGTGTGAGCCGAAGCCCAACCGTTCGAGGGTTTCACGCTTAAACTATAGGAGCAGGAAAGCCGTTACGCGACGCGGGCCCGGGAACGCAAGCATAGCGCACCATCGCGATGCAGCGCTGCTTATGGCGCGCCAGACCACCGACAATGTGCTGCATCGCTGCGTGTCTCCAGGAGGGATTTTTTGTAGAGGGCTTGGAGGCTAGTCGATCGAGACCCGGCGGGAGACTCAAACTGACAACGTGCACCTTGTCGCAAGACCGACCTGAGCCATGTGCTGGAGAAGAGAAGGACGTGGAGGCGGCGGGCTTAAATAGATTTTCCTGGGTTCCTGCGAAGCCGTTTCCATTAGCGAGTGCGCACATTACGGTGCGACATAGGAGGTCTGTGCGCTCGGGCTGGAGGTGAGAGAGAGGGACGCGCGCGAGACTACACCTGAGCCACACGGAAAACCCGCCAGATACTTTGACTCGTACCATACACATAATTTGTGCCGCCATCTTATAGGAGGACTTCTAGGTTTGGTGATCCTACCTTTTCATACCTAGGTAGGTACAAGCTCAAAATTACCTGGGGCGACCGTGGATCATCCAGCGTACAATTTCTCCCACCATTCTTCACCATGCTTCCAGACTCTCAGAACGCGGCCGGCACACCCGGTTCTGCACCGATAGCCGAAGACCGCTCGCAAAACCGCGCGATGAAGTTGCGCATCACACTGCTCGAGGCCAAAGTCAGGCGGCTGGAGAAGGAGAAGGCAAACATCCGATCCACGGCTGAGTGCAGGAAGAGAGAGTATAGGAAAAGGATAAAAATGCTAGAAAGCGAGGTATGCGACTTGACGAACCTCGCAAAGGCTCGCGCGGGGCTTCTCCCCGACGCACTTTGCCCAACAGACGACCCAAGCGACGATGAATCGGGTGAACAAGGCCGGCTCGTATTCTGACGGCCGGCTTCGATCTTCCAAGAAAGCACGACTGTCACTATTTACCTCTGATCTACCAGGCGCCCTCGTACCACCAGCAGCCACTCTTGGTGCATCCGCGCTGGAGTTCTCCACACTCCACACGTCGACGCGACGGTGGAGGACTCTTCACCTGAGATAGCTAATGGCACTCGCAATGTGAGCTTGGATAACCGGTTTACCGAGCTTTCACAACCGCGCTGGACTCTTTTCGGAGCTTCTTCAATCACTCCCGGTCCCATTCCTAACGTGCCTGCCATACCGACTCTATCGGACTTCCCCATCGGTATCAAGCGTGCCGCCTCCAAGATGGAGTAAGCACATCATATGAACATGACCGTAACGGCTCTAAGGTAGCTAACGTATATGCAGGTCCTGTGCAGAGCCTCCAACTATTGGCGCCACCGAACGTTTCCCAGTTTGCATCTACTGCTATACGAATAACTACCACTGCGATGTGGTATTCCAATGCCGCCAATGTGTTTGGGATAATTGGTAGTGTACTCGGGCGAAGTGTAAGAACTACAAAGCGAGTACTTGTCAAGTCGCTAACTGCACTCAAGCACACGAAAAAGACTACGCCCGTTACGGTGAGCTTCTGGTTCACGCTGGACCGATATCTAGGAAGTTCCAAAATGACATCCGGAATGGAGCAGACGGAGGCAGTTAATGCGCCCTCGACACCCTTATCCACGCAGGTAGTAACACCTTTGGAAATTAAGATATCGCTTTCACCGTATCTAGTTATTTGCACCACATAGGTCATTGGACAAGCGAGATAACCCTCCTCCACAAAGATTACTTGACCTAGGCCACAAATTTCAACGCCTCTCCACATCCTTCGCTGCCACATGGCTTGCAATGGCGATGTGGAACATTGCAGAGTATCTTTAGGGTAATCGTACCAAAGTTATCTACCTTCCCGGTACCAACCGTCTCCGCGTCGACCTCTCGGGCATCCGTCCCCAACCTCCACCTCCACTGCCACCTCCACCATTCTTTCCACCGCCACGCTTGATGGACGGCTTCGGTAACTGCGTTATATGTCCAGCGTCGACAATGTTCTTGTAGATTGCAGCATCCTCTTCGTGCGCGAGCGTGCACTTTGGGTTACGGCACGTGCCTTTGTGGTTGCAGCACTTGTTGCGCTTGCACTTCCGGTTTCTCGCCGCACAGTTAGCGCACGGCTCGCCGGCGTCGCACTTCATGTGCTTGCGGTAACAGTTGATGCACACGGGCGTTCGGTGGGTCACGCTGGGGAAAAGAGATGGAACATCAGCGGGCCTGCACGGGGATGTGGTCAGTTCTTGTCCAATGGGATTAGGGGAGTTTGCAGACTATGTTATCCCAAGATGACCTCTACGAAGCAAGCCCGTACGCAGCGAGATGCCGGCGAGGTAAGACCAGTGTCTGCGTTATCTGGAGATATCTGCTGCGCCTTTGTACGGGCTTTCTTGCGGGACCGAGTAACGATGCAGTCGGTCACGCCCAGCTCAGGATCATAATCATCTTCGGCGGAGTTGTCTTCCGCCGGGAAGCCGCGCTTCTGCTTTACGACGTTTGTGAGGGTCGTGACGTCTGCCTTCAGTCCTTCGATCTCTTCACGATACTGTTTCTTCACGCTGTTGGTATACTCCGTGGTAGCCTTCATCATATGCCTCTTCTCCTTCTTCTCATTCTTGATCACCATGTCCTTCTCTTCGAGTTTTGCCTGAAGGCTGCGGATCGTGTTTTGAGCTTGCGCTAGCTGCAGTTGTATAGAGGGCTGTCCATATCCACAGTTGAGTGCGATGCCTCCATCGGAGGACTGAGACGACTGACGGAGACGAGACATATTGTTGGCGATTAGAGCTGGTTGGTACTGTGTTGGTGATGCGCTTGGGCGTTATCGACGATCTATATGCTGTTCACATCAGGAATTAGCGGTACTGCAAGGACTGTGCTACTCACTCGGTGGCTCTATACGCTAGAAAGCAAAGCGTGATGCGACAGTTTAGGCTGGCACGGGATGCAGAGGTGGTTGCGCAAAGGTATGACGAAATACACGCCTGCGGTTGGGAAAGATCTAACAAGCCGCGCACTTTAGACGTCTGTACAAAGTTTTCTGCGACCGGTTAAGTAGTCTTTGCGGCGGTCGAGTCCCTCACCTTCACCGCAGTGGTGACCGCACGGGCCATAGGCTCGCGGGTGCGCTGTCACATGCTCGCTTAGTTAGCGCCTGGCTTGGCGCCTGGCCCTTCTATTTAAGCTCGCCGCTCCCTCCACCCGTTTCTCTTCTCTAGGAACCGCACTCATATTGGTTGAGTTCGCTTGGTCGACTGGACCCCACGACAAGCTCTTCAATCCCTCCGTCTTCATCTGAGCAACTGACTGTCACCTTGGTGCCTACCTTCATGCTCTATATATGTCGGTACGTTCCAAGTGTGCTGATCGGTTGAGCCGCGCTTTCCATGCGCACCATCGACAGGCTTCGCATTGCCAATCACGACTTAGCATGCACTCAGCTCTGGAGTTCGGCGGTTGATTGTGGACGCGGCTGAAAATGCTGCTTCCGCCTCGAGCAACGAGACGTATCGAGCGATTGATTGTTGGCAGTAGGGTACGAGTGTCTTTCATGGCCTCTATTCTGACGCGTTGGTTGTACCTGTACAGCTCCTCGCGTGCCTTCAAGGATACTCGGTATCTCTATCGATGGGGTTGACTCCCCGATTGCTTCGGCGACGCAGGAGGATACCGTCCACCCGCAGGTCTGACCGCGTGAGACGAAGAGAGTCCTTCATCTGGTTCCTACCTTCATCCTATATATGTCGGTCCGTTCCAGGTGAACCTCTGAGCTAACCGCTCAAACCCGCTTTTCTTATTTTCATTGACTTTCGAGCCGTTGGTAAGAAGTCGAGGAAGAATATTTCCCATTCTCTAGGAGCACCCCGCCTGTCCCTGCCTCCACCAAACATTGAGGGTGGACGTTGACCTATCGCGTGGTTGATTGCCATTGCCAGAGCGTTGAGAAGTCGAATGTTGGGGCATTACCGGGACGGAACCCGTCATTGGCGGAAACAGTGTCCCTACCTCCAGACTTTCGCACGTATTTGCGACGTTTTGTTCGCGCGGTAAGTGTCAAGGTCAAATCACCCAACCGGCTAAAGAGCGTAGCACGCTATTCTCCGTGCAAGATAACCACCCATATATTCGTATGGCCCAACATCGTCCTTCCGCCCTCAGCCTCTCCGCCCTATTGCGTATTTGTTCGGTGCGCCTTTTTGCTGTAATCAACGTGTTGTGATTCGTGCTGGCTGTCGCATGATCTGTTCAGGTCGGTAACGACGATAAAAGAGACCCTATATTCGTATGGATCGATCTTACATTAACTTTCAACTGAAACAGTAGCGAATGCTCCGGTCTTCACTTTCGGATAGGCTCTTTGTGGGCAATTGGTCCACCGGAAGCGCACCCTGGAGAGTGCGCATTCCCGATATTGAGGCTCAACTGTTGTTTTTCCGTGCGAAGCAGTCTTCCCGCAAACCCGTGCCGATACAACCGTACAACCGGGTGTGTATGCGACCTATGACATCAAGGCGCATGCCTTAGATTTGATGACCAATCCTGAAATTTTCCTAAACGATGCTGGAAATACATGCTGCACGGGAGAGACGTCCGACTTGCACGCCTTTGAGTGGGTCACACTAGCATTATTATGAAACTACCAGCAGGCAACTACCTAGGTAATGTATTCGGTATCACCCACGTCATATATTGTATTGATCGATTTATACAAAGTGGTTCCAGGTGAACCTCCGCTTGCTGGGCGAACCATGGCAGGCTTCGAGGACCTCATGCGCCAGAATTGGTAGCCCTCGGCTGCATGTGGCGTATTCGAGCTTGTTTTGCAGGACCGCCGAGATGTACTTATAGCCACGCGGTGTGCTTGGCTTCATTCTTTCGTAGTATCCAATACGCGGATACAGTTACAAGTTTAGCACTTCGTGATGGGTCCATTCACGATACTCGTTGCCTCGAGCGTATTGCTCTACGCCACCGCCAGCCCGGCTACCATCTCGAAGCGCGCCGCTCTTGACGACTGCTTGAAGGCAGCATCCGTCCCAACACTCGCCTCTGGCTCCGCCGACTACACACAATCGCTCAAACCGTTCAACCTGCGGGTTACCTTCAAGCCTGCCGTTTACGCTGTGCCGACCACCGTGAAACACGTGCAAGATGCGGTAAGCTGCGGCGCGGCGAATAATGTACGGGTTACTGCCAAGTCTGGTGGGCACAGCTACGGCTCACACGGTCTGGGTGGGGAAGATGGGCATTTGATAGTTGACATGCGGAATTTCAATAACGTCACTGTCAACCAAGCAGCCCAGACGGCCGTTATTGGAACGGGAGGGAGACTAGGAGACGTGGTACGTAACGCCAGTAGACCCGTCCCACAGTCCGCTGCTATACTGCCGATCCTAGGAAACGCAGGGGATGAGGAAAACATGACATAGATCTGTCTTAGCTGACCTTGTACGCACGCATTCAGGCTATCGCACTGTATAGTCAAGGAAAGCAAGCCATCAGTCACGGTACATGTCCGGGGTACGTATTGCGTCATGAGCGATATGCGCGCATGCAAGCAGCTCTAACAGGCCCACAGTGTCGGCGTCGGCGGTCTTTCGCTCCATGGCGGTTACGGGCTGATTTCAAGAAGCAAAGGTCTTACCCTAGATAACATCCTCTCCGCCGAGGTTGTCCTTGCGAACAGCACAGTCGTCACCGCCTCGCCCACCCAGAATGCCGACCTATTCTGGGCTCTTCGCGGCGCGGGCGCAGCGTTTGGCATCGTTACAAACTTCAAGTTCAAGACTTTCACCGCACCGGAAAACAACATCGTGTTCAACTATAATTTCCAGCCGTCATCGGCAACCCAACTAGCCAGTGCGCTCACGGCCCTGCAGGATTTCACGCGCAACTCGCAGCCGCCGGAGCTTAACATGCGCCTATTCCTATCGGCCTTTACTACGTTTAGCGGCGTATACTATGGAAGTCGGGCGGACTATGACAAGATCATGAATCCGCTGCTCCAGAAGATGGGCATTTCGAGCGGCAGCGTGAGCACCAATACCTGGATCGATACACTGACGTCCTTTGCCTACGGACCCCTCCAGCAGGCGAAACCGTACGACACGCACGAGAATTTTTTCGCCAAATCGCTCATGCCTGAGTACCTCTCGCCCGCGGCCATAACCGCCCTCAGCAACTACTGGAGCACGAACGCCCGCTCAAACTCCCGCGCGTGGTATCTCCTGTTTGACTGTCACGGCGGCAAGGGCTCTGCGATCTCGAATGTGAGCGCCGACGCGACGTCGTATGCGCACCGCAATGCGACGTTCAAGATGCAGTTCTACGATCGGGTATACAACGGTAATTACAACACGGCGTGGTTTTCGTTCCTGAATGGCTGGATAAAGGCTATTACCGATGCGAGCCCGGGCGTGAACTTTGGCATGTATATCAACTACGCGGATACGAGCTTGACCAAGGAGGAGGCGCATAGGCATTATTGGCTGGGCCACTACGAGAAGCTTGCGAGTTTGAAAGCGGTTTGGGATCCTAAGAAGGTGTTCGAGGGACCACAACTGGTCGGTAGTTAGACTCCGTATTGGGTACACTGAAGTCAATGATATACAATTTGATAGCGCGTTTGCTTAGGTCCATTCCGGTCCTCTCACGCCGTGATCTCCGTCTTCAACCACGTTCGTGTGTTCCACCCATTGTATGCGTACGGTCACTGTGAGTGTCGTTTGCATACCAATTTAGTCCAGGCTTTACATCTTGTTGAATTTTTTCCCCTTTTGTTTTGGTAAACAACTTCTTTGCTTTCTGTACTCGACGAGGTTCCGGCCTAGATACGTCGGTGGTCATATTCGAGGATGTTATGTGCGTTGCCGGAGCCTCCTGTTGCACGTCGGCTGGGATTACAAAACAGGTGTATAATATTTGTTCTTGACAGCTTGCGCATGAGCGATCACGTCGATGAAGAGGTGTGTGGACCCTAAGTCCCGCTCGCTCGGGCGTTACCGCTCAAGGAACGACTGTACCTGCCAGTCGCCCAAACACATAGTCCTAATAAGCTGTAGCCTCTATAGTGTATCGCGCGTAGTTACAACCAGTGTAGCAATATTATAAAATCGACTCTTTACTAAAAGCGAGCTAGAGCTTTAAAATAGATAGAGGCTATAAGAGACACATACGTAGTTAAAAAGCTTTTACTTTAGCGGAAAAGACGGCTAAAAAAACGGTATCTATAATTAACCGCTAAAAAAGATCTAGTAAGCATATTTATATGCGGGCAGATATTAGTAGTATATACTAATCGAAAAGTAATACGTACGCCTAGACCTCGATTCAGGGGTACGAACGCAGTGAGGGAACTATAGTATATACTAATAATGCTCTACCCCAGTAAAGAGTTTTAATAGAAAGATTAAAGGTAAGTTAAGAATTTTAGTCCACTTAAGCCTCTACTATATATTAAGGGGAATATAACTATAGCTATATACTTACGCAGTTTTACTATAATAAATTAGATGAACTTTTTAGCGCGGGCCCTCCCCGAAAAGATTTTAATTATTTCTAGCATCCACTGGTAGGGTAGCTCCCGGTTGGTGAAGAACTAAAGGTGAGCCGAAGCTGAGAAAAAAGAGGAGGTTACATGTGCAGTGGCGGGCCTATGTAGTGCGCACGTGACCTTTGTCATCGTCTGGTGAAGGCGACGGACCAGCACTCGACTGCCGCTCGATCAAACTAAGTTCGAAAAACGATCTTAATAAATATCCAAAATTCACATTATCAGCCATTTTCAGAACCCAGCCAAGAACAGTAACACTGCCAGTACCTAGGTATGCCCCACAATAATGCACCCAGAATCGGCTCAAGTGCAAGGAAACAGTACATTGCAACATGCATTCTAGACCGCATTCCCTGGAGCTAAAATCGACAATATGACCAATCAATCGGAGTCTAACAGATCCCCACTGGAAATGCAATACCCTTCGTACCCATCTGCATCCTTTTCGAAGGTGATAAGCGAAGGGTGATTGTCCTCTTTCCCATCGAATACAATTCCCATATACTTCACTCTCATATTCCCTTCTTCTTTCTTGGTTACATTGCCTATCACGCCTCCTTCAACGAAGCTCCGGAGAACTCTTACACTTGGGGTGCTCTCAGCTATAGAGTTCTCAAGCGTGTTCGAAATGGCTGCCTGCACAAACCCCGTCGCGAACAGCCTCCAACAAATCGCTTTCTCTGCGTTGTCCGAACCTTCCGGGTGCTTGAACTCAATCGTACCTAGCACGTGGGTCGAGCCTTTAGCTGGTTCAGTTTTCATTGCGCTTTCGTTGAGAAGGGGTCGGAAGTTCCAGCGATGGTTCCGCGTGATTTCTGAGTGGTCCCTCTTTTTTAAAATCAGTTTGCCATCCACCAGGCCAATCGTCTCCTTAGAATCTTTAGGTAAGGAGCACATCAGACGAGCAAGCTTCTCGATGCTCTCACAGGCATCGATCGTATGCCAGAGCGCTTTCATAATGGCCGGTCCGTCCTTTAACCATGTGTCTTTCCAGTCCTCGTCTTTAGCAATTTTACTCTGGTAAAGTACGCTTACGAAATTTGATTTGTGGCATGCAGAGCTGTTAAGATGTTCCTCGTGGATAAGGGCATCGGTACATCTCTCAAAGTACACGATAGCTTTTGAGACTGACTTTAGATCGTCAAGAGCCCAACTGCTGTCCCTCGGTGAGATATGTACATGAGTCGCACAAGAGTCGGGAGGCGCCTGAATCTCAATGCCGTTGTTGGGGTGAAGGGTAGCGTAGATCCTTCGGGTCTCTTCGATCCACTCGTTGCTCGCAACGTCTGCAATGGGAGACACTAGCTCGAGATTATCTACAGTACGTCAGCATCCCCTACTCATGCCTTAGACGTTGCGTATTGGATACATTCATCTGGGTCGGACGCCAGGTTTCCTTCCATTGGGAAGGTCCACTTTGCCTTGTATGTGTCGGCCGTCGCTCGCTCTTTGGCTTCTGCAATCGTGGAATCAACCTGGAAGCCCTCGTTTCCAAGAAGTCCCGCTATCCATTTCCGGGCCTCCAGATTAATTTTGATGCCACCAGATTCACCGTTGGGATCCAATTCCTGAAGCCTTTGTTTGAACAGGGCGCTTTTGAAAACAAGCTCGTGTTCTACACCGGCCTGAAGAGGAACATGCTTAGATGGCGCAGCCATGCTGAAACCTGGGATGTACGGCAGCCTTGACCGAGATATGCAGTGGATTGATGTATATGTGCAGTTATTGGTACTATGGGGAGCAGTGAGAGAAGAACATGAAAGCAGCCAGAGAACGCATAGGAGAGGAAATTATATAGACAAAAAGCTAGAGTTACAGTCACCAATAGCTGAATCTTATTATTGCAACTGCTAATGCTTGACGCATCGACCAGGCTCAATTACATGTGTTTGACACATAGCTTGTCGCTTTGACCACAAACAGGTGTTTCGAGACCGTGTAACAGTGACAACCGAACCTCCTGCTCTTCATAAGCGACGGCCTGATATATTAGAATTGTATTAAATACCCAAACGCTGACCGCAATTTTGAATAGTAGCGATTCTGCACCAAGTGGACGTACTGGTAAGCTTGCGTGCATGTCCCTGAAACGTAGCTCGGTCAGCATGTCCATGCAGAGAGTCGCGGACCTTGCATGCGAGCGAACCCGAAGTTTGAGTGATTGCAGGGCACAGTTGTACACTATGCCATAGCAGGCAAAAGACAGGCCGCTCGGCGGCGTTGTATGGCGGCGTTGTATAACGGCGCTATCTACACCCGTACAATACCTACCACTGAATTTCCCATAGCCGAGATTGCGATAGTACCGACTAATAGTGACTCAATGCACAGTTTTGTTGTACGACTGTTGGTTTCATTGTTGCACAAAAGTGGTCTTTGACCACAAGCCGGCACTTTGGGAATGTGTAACAGTGACACCAGGCATTGCCGCCTTTTCCCAACGATAGCTAAAGCCTTTAACTTTGAAGATTGAATCCAACCGAATATGTTCAAATCAAGTATAGTTTTACTTCTGATTAATACCGCTCATTAGCGCCATGTCAAGGGTTCTATGGTCCCAAAAGATGGAGTTAGAGTATGTGCAGGATTCACCCACAGTGCAAATGACTTTAAAGAACTATCTCTGTATGATATGATGTTATCATTGCACAGTAACGCCTACAAGCAAACCCCTGCTCACTAGCTGCTTTCCATTAAAACTCACTATTCCACTGATAGCGCCGCGACACACCTTCGGAGTAGTTTGTAGTGCCTTGGCCAATGATTCAGGCTTGGAGCCAATGATCCCTCAGGATACGACCTCCGTCACCGCCTCCACGACCATCGCCTCCCCGCCCACCTCCACCAGCATTACCGCGTCTTATGTTTCGGCACCTGGCAATGTATAACTCTGTGTTTTTACGACGCAATGTATATTGTAGTTAGTAGATTTTAATACTAGTCTAGTTATATAATAAGGAAATTAATAAAATTAATACTAGATTCTTATACCTATACGTTTAGATAAAACCTAGTTTTATAAATAATATAAGATTACTAAATACTTTATCTATATAGTTTATATATAGTAATTTTTTATAGTTAAATATATTACTATTTTTAATCTTCCTCTAAAATACTTTTATAGTATTTATTTTTTACTTTTAGTAGCTATATAAAAACTATTTTACTAAATAGCGTTAATACTATCTCTAAATAGTATTAAAAGATATATTTTCTCTAAAGTAGATAATAATATAGTAAATAACTATATTAAAAAGCTAGACTTAACGCTTTATTAACTCTTTATTAATATTTTTATTAATATCCTTATTAATATATCTAATAATATATCTAGTAATAGATTTATTAATACGCGTCAAGACTAAACTATAAATATATTTATTAAAATTATTTTTAAACTTTTTAAGCTTACTATATATATTAATTTTATAATTAATATCTCTATAGTTATATATATAGTATACCTAAAAGTAAAAAACCTTTTAAATAGTATTTACTTAAATTTTTATAACTATAATCTATTAGTACTAGCTGCGGCTATAATTTTATTACTACTTATTTTAGGCTGTATACTATATTATTTATATATTTTTTTTTATAATACGTATTTATAGTAGCGTTATTAGTAAAGAAATTTATATTTATAGTAGAAAATAGTTTAATAAAGAAAAAAAATTATAAAGTCTATTTTATAAATAGTATAAATAGCTAGTATATAATTTAGTACTAAACTTTAATAATAATAGTTAAAAAAAGAAGATATAAGAACTATAGGCGATTATACGCTTAATAATAAAAGCCCTACCTTAGGCGGCCGCTAAGGCACGGACGTGAGCATTACCGCGATCCTGTCCATTGCCTCGTCGGCTCGCTAGACCACGTCAACTAATCTGTGATACGCGTCCCACATTGTGTATGTTCTTGTAGTGGGCTGCTGGCTCCTCATGTACCCGAGTGCACTGAGGGTTGCGATATGTGCCGGTTTTGAAGTTCTTGCACTTTGAGCACTTGCACGTCTTCCCCTCCTCAACGCGGGGGCCGCATGGCTCGCCGGGGCCACATTTGAGGCCTTTCTGGTAGAAAGAGATACATTTGGGATCATTCAAAAAGGGGTAAAGTGTAGCGTCGAGACACTAGTAAATACATTTGGGAAAGAGCTCAGAGGGCGAACTGAGTGCAGCGGGATAGTTCCGGGAGACCTGTCTCTTATAAGCTAGTATTCAACAATGGTGGAAGGCCAGAGGTGGTAGGCGGGGCGATAGGCAACTTACAATGAGCTGGCGGAAGAAGGCGTAGGATAGTCGGTAGGCGCGATGGGTGCAGGAGCTCCCGAGATGAAGACGGTTCCTGTATCCTCTCTAGGCGATGATGATACACGTGCGCGAGGCAACCGTGCCAGTGGAATTTGATGGATTTGACGAGATGGTACGGTACCTGTAGCACCGGAGGCCGTCCGCGATGACGACAAAGCAGGAGTGCTGAATTAAGTGACATGTACTCTCAAGGAAGTACAGTCTTTCTATTCTACTCTCAATGTTTGGTGAAGCCGTGCCTTCCTTCTGGGGAATGAATCAATGTCAGTCATATGATGCACGGTTGACCTCGAGACTTTGGAAGTGGAAGAACCCTGTACGGACTTCGGCACTCGGACTTGTGATAGAGCAAAGGGGAGAACTATTTTCTTGTCGATCGTAACCCGGTAGGTCGTATCAAAAGACACACATGCGTTTGAAAAAGCACTTTCCATCCAACTTTACGTGCTTAAAGAACTGCACCACCAACCACATACTACTGAACCGAACGGTCTCATGTACGCTTCTAAAGCGCGGTCCTCACACTCGCTAGCCACCTCATCACTTGTCGAAATGCTGCACAGCCTTGCCTTGATCCGCCAGCAACTCTAGTTGTGCAGCCGCACGCTCAGCCGCTTCCCGCTCCCGCCTACAGAAAGTCAGCTGCCATTTACATACGCTGATGCGGTCAGTTACCTACCTTGCCTTATTCATCTGGCTAGCGGTTCGATTCTTACGTTTGCTCTTGACTTGGAACCCGCCGCTTCCTGCGTTGTTATCGCCATGCGAGGCGCCACCCTCTTCGGTCTTCTGAAGCTTTCGCACATGTCCCGCGTTGACAATGCAACCACCGTAAGTAGCCAGGTCCTGTTCGTGTGCCATAGTACAATTTTGGACCTGGCAAGTGCCAGCTGCAAAATTCTTGCACTGGTTTCGCTGGCGGGGCCCATTGTTCTCGATGCAGCTGACACAGCGGATGGAAGGGTCGCATCGGCGGTTGTGGACATAGCACTGGATGCATATGGGAAAAGGCGTGGCCTTACGAGCCACAGGTTGATGGGCAGCTCTATGCGCATGTAAGTCACTGTGCACGCTCTTTGGGAGCTGTACTTACTCCATCTGGGCGGCAGTGCGCTTCTTGCCTGTCGGAAAGTCTGCTTCCTGAGGTATGGCGGGAACCCTGGGAGTTTGTATGCTCATGGCGAACTTTATGGCATCGATTCGCGTTTGTGTTTGAGTGTCGGGCATTGTCGATGGCACGGACGGCAAGGACTGAAGCGTGTACGTTTCATCTTGCTTCGTTTCGCAAAGACCCTCAGCTGGCTGATCTGTCGTGCAACTGTTGCGCCGATATCCTGTCTAGGCGATGATAATACACGCGCGCGAGGCAACTATACTAGTAAAAATTAATAGATTTAATAAAATAATATTATTAAGATTATAGCTTAAAGATATAAATTATAGTAAAGAGTAAAAGTAGGTGTAAAGAGAAAATTCTTTACCTGTTTACTATACTTATACTTATTTATATATATCTTCTACCTTTATATTTTATATTTATATTTAATAATAGTTATTTTAGGTATAGTAGTACTACTATTAATTTTAAAATTTTTTTTAAATATAAATTCTATATTAGTATTTTATTTAATCTAGCCTTTTTAAAAAACTTAAATAATTAAATTATAAGTAATTTTATTATTTATATTAAAAATATAAATTAAAATATAACTAACCTATTTAAAAACTAAATTATTTTATTTAGTATATTTAGCTAAGAGTACTATAAAAAAAATAAAAATATAATTTTAGTAAGTAAATTTTTTCTATTATACTTATAACTAATTAATTAACTAATCTTAATAAAAATTTTAATATAATATACTAAAAATAAGTTTTTTATAATTAAAAAACTTTTAAAAAAAAACTATACAGAATACCTTATAAAAAACTTATAAATTTTTTTTATTATAAAACACTAATAAAGTAAGTAAAAATATATTTTAACTTTTAAAAAGTGCTAAATATTATAAGAAACGTTCTACTATAATCTATACTTAGTATACTAGGTATAGGTTAAATCGATATATAGATTATTGTAGGAAAATTATTATCCTGTTGCGCCGAGGCACCTTGGAAGATCGGGTCTTGTAACGGCGGTCTGTGAAATTCGCGTCATCTTCATCGGAGTCGTAATCATCGCTGTTGCCGGCATCGTCTATCTTTTTGCCAGAATTGAGCGGAGGAAGACCGGCGCGTATCTGCGCAAGATCCGTCATATCTCGTAGGTCCGATTTGAGAGTCTTCTTCTCTTTCAAGTAGCGCTGCCTCTGCTTGTTGAATTGAGTTGAAAACATATCCAGCATCTTGTCCTTCTGGAGCCCCAATTGTGCCTTCTCAAGCTCCCACTGCGCCTTCTCCTGCTCCAATTCCACAATCTGCTGCTGTTTCTCTTCGTCTTTTTGCTGCCATTCTGCCTTCTCCTTCTCGAAGTCGGCGTTGCGCTGGACAAGCGGGATGTTTTCGGCCGTCGCGGCGGGTATTGTTCCTGTCACGTCGAGACTGATCCCGCCGACTGGAGAGCTTGGTGGATTCACATGCAGCTCGATGCCGCCTTCTGGAGAGAGGGACCGGCGTGAAGCGTCTTGCGCCATTCTCAAGAGATCTGTTTGTGCAAACGGCTCTCGGTGGACTCTAAATTTCGAGTTAGTGTGCAGCAATGGCCGTGGTGATGCTCCCGTGTAGACCTAGAACAAGCTGAGGAAAAGTAAAGCAGCGCTGAGTGAGCTGGGGCTTGCCTTTACCGGTGCGATCGTGTGGCTGGGTAGTGTGGACTCGTCCCTCACTTTCACCACTGCGATGAAAGCACGGACTACGCCCGGGCGAGCGCTGTGTCACGTGTGACTTAGCGCCTTGGCGCATTAGCGTCTTCCAGAAATCTATATAAGCCCGCCCCTCCCCCTCCCCCTCTTCTCTTCTTCAGCACGCGGTCCCACGGTCAGGCTTTCTTCGGATTAAGCAGATCAGTCCCCGACCAGATTTCAATCCTACCCTGAATCCTTCCGAGGCGGGTACTCGGTCTGGCTCTTCTTGGTGGTCGATTGGGAACAGCGTCCTGCCCAGGTGCTGTAAGGTCCGCCAGAGTTGGCAATCATTGTGAGTATAGCACGCGTCTCTTACAGCCTCTGCTTGGAAACATGATGCACGCTCGATACCGGTACGGGTGGCCTCTCCGCGACATTGCTGTGAGACCGTCAAGGGCTCGCGGATGCACCGCAGGAGTCTACCGCTCACCTAGGAACCAGGAGGCTTATACCGCGGCGAGTACGCGT
The DNA here is from genome assembly GCA_030770415.1 of Pleoardoris graminearum. Lineage (NCBI taxonomy): Eukaryota > Fungi > Ascomycota > Dothideomycetes > Pleosporales > Didymosphaeriaceae > Pleoardoris > Pleoardoris graminearum. The sequence continues at coordinate 93,052 of JASEKS010000030.1, forward strand.
TCTTGTTTCAAGCGCCAGGTTCCTGAGCGAAGAGGGTTCCTTCGGGCTCCCTGGGCTGTATAGCCCCACCCCACCTTTTCATTGATCTGTTGCCGCTGGCAAGAGATTGAGGAAGATGTTGGCTACCTTGGATATTGACACCTGCGCATGAATGTCTCTCAGATACGTCATTGTTGAGTCTAGCACCTTGCTCCGTCACTCGGGATCTAGATAGGCAGCCACATGGTTCTCCTTTATCGTCGTTACCGACCTAAACAGATCATGCGATAACTAATATAAATAATAATACATTAATTATAGTAAAAAGATATACTAAATAAAAATATAAAAAATAGCCTACTACTAAAGTAAAAATAAATATTTAATAAAAATAAGGGATAATAATATTAGGTAGTAGTAAAAATAAATATTAATTATAATACTATAGCTAAGAATAGTAATTTATAAAAATATTTTATCTAATATTTTATACTTTTATTTTTTTTACTAATATCTTAACTATAACTTAAAAGCTAATAATTATATTTAATACTAAATCTACTAAAATAGAAATTATAATAATTTTTATTATTAATAATACTATAAATAATTTTTTTAATTATTATAAGTATACGCGGATTACTAATATTATTAATAGTAATATTAAATATATAAAAAATAAAATAAAATTATTAATAAAAATATAAAAGCTAAACTAAAGACTATTAAAAAATAATAAAAATTTAAATTCCTAAAACTATATTTTAAAATCTTAGAAAAGTAAATCTATATATTTATTTATTTTTATTAAAGAGGTCTTTTACTTATATAGGTAAAAAAAAAATTCTTTTATAAAAATAATTATTAGTATATCTAAAATTAATTCTTTTCTCTTTAAATAATTATTAAAAAGTATAGCTATTAAAACTAAAATAAAAGTATATTCTCTCTAAAAAAGTAGACTATAAAAGAGAAAATTAATTAATATACTAATACTATATAGATCTAGGATTTTCTAAATATAAATAAATAGTATAAAAATAATAATAATAGTAAAAAAATATATTAATAATAAATTAATTAAATAATAAGCGTTAACTTTATATATAATTATACGTAATATTAATAAAGCGACACAACAGCTCCGCATCGAAGAGCGGGGCAGCTACATACTCCACAAACAATCAAATCTGCAAGACATCTCTATCATAAGCCGACAAGTACAAGGCGATACGATCCGGCATTGGTTTACCTCCTTCTCCCTCGCATAAATACTGGCATTGCTGTAGGCTTAGGAATTTTTAGTTTGTCTGCAAACCACCCACCATAAGGGAACAAGATGGTCTTACAGCTGGTCACGCACAGATTTCGACATACTTTCTCTCCCACCTTCTCTGTAATGAACCAAATGCAACAAACGCTGGTCAAAAGCAGATCCAGTCATAGCAGGGCAGAAGCGCATACATCTCACAAACTCCACGCACGTAACATGCTCGTTCGCCGCCATTACGGATTGTGAACGCACGCCAATATCCTTGCGCAGTACCTCACGATCAAATATGTATGCGAATAGTGTACGGGAATAATATCTGTTTATAGGACTCGGACTACTGTACGTAGCAACACTTTTGGCCGGGTCCACCTGACACACGACAGTGGTACCGCTTCCGTCGTCCGTATCGCGCTCGTGGAGAACGCCCGCATCGGGCCCTCAGTGGTGTTCCTCTACGTCGATGTCATGATCCTCAGCAAAGTGTATCCCGCGGCATCGATACAAACATGTCGCGCGCCTTCCCTCCGTAGTGTGTCGCGCCCCGTGGTAAGAAGCTCCAGGGCAGCAGGTACGGCTCCGTATACCGTATAACCCTCAGTCGTAAAGGCGTATCTCGTTTCAAGGTGAAGCGGTTGGTATTGATAGCTTCAGTGTCGAGGGAAGCCGGCAACGAAGGCATGGAAGAGGGGTTCCGTGGTAGATGGAGCAGTCGATGTAGCACAGTTAGATCTCCTGTAATTACATTAGATCATGATGCATTGCTCAAAGAACCCATCAAAACGTACAGGGTCCTTTCTCATTCTTCGTATCCGGACTACTCTTCGCACGCGGCTTTTCCGCCGCGGAATGTGCATGAGCAGTCTTTGCTCGCTTTTGCGAATCGTGAGCCGGGAAGTCCGCTTCCTGCTCGCTTCGTTTGCGCTTCTGTGCCGATTGGGTGTTGGGAACGTGGATCTCCGCAAGTACGGATTCAGGTAAAACTTTGATGGGAGTCGTTTGGTTGCTGATTGGTGAAGCGGGTGTGGGCGGTTGTAAGTCGCTCGCTGGGCGTGGTTGAGGACCCGGTCCCTTCGAGCTGGAGAAGTACTTCGCCTTTTTCGCCTGCCTGGGCTGCGTTGGCGTCGTCAGGTAACCGGTCTCGTCTTGATCTTCGTCTTCATACGCATCTCGCATGCGTTTCAGACCCTCGAACATGGCAGCGCGACGGGGTCGTTGCCGCGTTGGATCAGTCTCGGCAACCGGGGCATCTGGTGAGGATGTCGTAGATAGCTCGGGGGTGTCTTGACGCGTTTTTGCGCTGGACACGGCCAGTCGCTTGGTCATTGGCGTCTGGGGAGGTCGGACCTTGAAAATTCCCAGATGACGTTGATTCTGCTCGTCTGGTTTCGGGGTGTACAATGCACTCAGACCGGCAGTCAGGTATTGGAGTTGTTCATCCAGTTTAAGCACTTCTTTGGCATCTTTCGTCTCCCAAAATCCGTGTGGACCATAGTCCGACTTTGGGAGAGGAGAATCGTATTTCTCGCCGTCATCAAAGATGGTTGGCATCTTGGTAGATTCTCGGTTTAGGTTGAATTTGCAATCGTTTCATGTGGAGTTTAGCGGAGCTGCACTATTTAGGGTGAGTATTTGCGGTGTCGCAATTGCGCGTGGGCTGTTTGCTGCTGCTCAACGGCTGCAGTCGACCGTGACAGGTCACCACGGTCGCGTACGCGGCGTGTGTATGAGGTCTCCGAGCTGCGACCGCAAGCTCCGAGCGTCGAGCGCCTGCAGGGAAAGTAGCGATGGATGGTGGACGGAGGCTACTGCGCGAGGGGCCTTCGTTCCCGTTCCCCGTACCGTGGAACGCGCTAAACTTGGGCTTATGCTACCCCACGAAGGCGTGAGCCTATTGCGTGCAGTCTATTCGTCGCACCGCCATAGTCTAACCATGGAAGCATCAATATTCAAGTTGCTATCAAGGACCACAGAAACCAGATATTCATGCATTTACATTTGCGAGAAACGCGCGCTTGTACGGCTGCGACGAGGCGCACAGTGAGTTGCGAACTTCGACCCACAAATATTTCTCCTTTTGGACTAGCTCACGGGTGCCATGGTAGATCGATGTCAACAAAGCACATCAATCTCGAGAAGGTCGTTGTCATTGTCTCATGTCCCATCTATCTTCTATATCATTCGCAATCAAAGGTAAGGGTATCCGCAACTATTCGACAAACAATTTCCCACGACCCCATCGATTCTCTCGCGTTCTCCTGCAAATCGCCCCGACAATCTACTCCGCGCCACGGCGATTGTTTTCGATGAACACCTTGTGGAAGCGGCAGTGGAGCAGATCTTTCGTGACGCCCATCGCGCTCTTTGCGTTTTCCTTAACCAACTGACTTGTCGGCTTCTGGAACAACTGGTCGATCTCCTCGAGCGTCTTATCCTTGGTTTCTGGCATGAAGAAGATTTGGTAGAACCATCCGACCACAGCGATACCGCCGTAAAATCCGAGCGATAGACCGGTCTTGGTCATGGCGTTCTGCATACCAGTGAAGTTGTAGGTGACGATGAAGGAAGAGAGGAAGAGCCATCCGGTGGAGGTAGTCATGCCGTACGACCGAAGGTACGTGGGGTAGACTTCCGAGGGAATGACCCAGGTGAGCGCGGCGTAAGAACCGAAGAAGAGCTCGTAGAGGATGAGACCGGTGAGGTAGACGCCGAGTTGTGCGGAGAGTGTGTTGAGATGGTAACTAATACCGACTAGGACAAGACCGATGAAGAAGCCTGGCAGCATAGCAATGGCCCAGAAGCGACGCCCGCAGGTTTCCATGAGTAAGATGGCGGGGATGGTACCGATAAGCAGGGAGCCACCTCCAACAAGCGACATGTAGGTAGCATCGTAAGTGTCAAAGCCGACCTGGTTCATAAGAACAGACATGTAATACATAATGGCGTTGATTCCGGTGAATTGTCCAAGGAAAATCATCATATTGGCGTAGATGATGGCACGGCGGGCGCGAGGCTTCGTGAAGAAGTCCATCCAAGGAAACCTGTTGGTACGGCCAGCAGCGACCTCGGCCTCTTCCTCTTCGGTGCTAATCTTCATGACGAAGAACTCCTCACGCGCTTCCGGGGTATCGATACCTCTGATGCGCTTCCAGACCTTGAAAGCCTCGAGCGTCTGACCCTTGTGCATAAGATAACGCGGAGACTCGGGCATGAAAAGAATGCCAATCGCCATGATGGTGCTGAAGACGAGCGAACTACCAAGGATATAACGCCAGCTTCCCTTCACGGTGATGAACATCGCGGCAACGGCGTATCCGAGGACTTCTCCCAGGGCAATCATGAACTGGTAGAGCGACACAAGGTTGCCTCGCATGCGAGCTTCGACCGTCTCAGCAACGTAGACCGGGACGGTTCCGCCTTCGAGACCAACGCCGGCTCCCAGAACGACACGTCCGGCGACCATCATGCCGAAGTTTATTGCACCAGCCTCGAGCCCAGCACCGACTGTGTAGAGGATACAGGAAATGATGATAGCCCATCGGCGTCCGAAATATTCGTTGCAGGGTGAAATGAGGAAGGCGCCGGCGACGGCTTAACCACGATTAGACTGGTACTCTGTAGATATGACTCTTCCTGAGTTCACTTACCGCCCAGAGGCATTCCAGCGTTGACAAGCGAATTTTGCTGAGCGGTGAAATGAAGGTCTTTCGGCAGGGTCAGGTTAGCGCCGGAAATCAGACTTTGGTCCAGTCCAGACAGCAAGCCTCCCATAGAGGCAAAAGCGACCAGGACCCAAGTAAAATGCTTCGCATTCTTGAACTCCATTTCGAAGAGACCCTTCTTGTAGCCGCTCGCGTCAAGTTCCTTCGTCAGATCATGGATGAGGTTGTCTGATTCGTCGCCGCGAGCATTCTCCAGCTGTTCGGCTTTCGCTTTTGGGGCTTCATAGCTTTTCTTGGGAGCAATCTCGATCTCGCTTTTAGAAAGGTTGCGAGGCGTCGTGGCTTTGCTGTCCAGTCCGACAGTGGTTTTCTCGTCCATGGTGGGCAGTATTTGTATGGACGGGAACGAATGGGAAGAGAGATCGACGAGACAAAACACGACATTTTCCACATGCCTGGAACCTCCAGGTTTTATACCCCGAGGGGTGGACCCACTTGCTCGATCTTTACTGACATGTCCCCATGGCGCTCCTCGCCCGATCACGACCGCGCGGAGACCCCAGAGTAAAAATCTGATCCCCCCAGCATCGCCGGACGTCGCAGGCTCATGCTCTCGGGAACGAAAAGAGGAAAGCTTGGTGGATCGATAAGCATCAAGCTGGGTCTTGAGGCCGCCCAATGTGGAGCTTGACAAGGAAGAAGCTTCTAGCGGCTCTCTAGCGGTCCACATGCGGCTCTGCGAATATGGTGAATCTCCCGAGAATCTGGCCGAGCGCAAAACCTTTGGAAGGCGTGACGCGACGTTCAGATCGCCGTGATCCTTCGAGCGCAGACCACGAGGTGTTCTGTATGAGGCCCGTATATATGTCATTCATTGTAGTCGCGCGAACCAGGACCTGCTCCTCAGTGTAGGACCAGAAGTAGGCGATGCGCATCCACGCGCGGTCACGAGGTCACAGTGGCCAGGGCTGGCACTAGCCCGATACGGGTCGGCATCCGATGAAAGCCGCGTCAAATAGAACCCTATGACGTCGCTGCATGAACGGGACTGGCTCTACAGAGTCGCGATTTTACTCAATCGAGTATATTATTAACGTGTTGTAATTTGTGCTGGTTGTCGCAGGATCTGTTCAGGTCGGTAACGACGATAAAGGAGAACCTAAGTATATTATTAAAGAGCCTACGGCTTTATTAAGCTCGCAAAGTACGTTAATTAATTAAAATATATATCTAATTTTATAAATACCTATTAAATTAAAGATTAGCTAATAGTTTATAAAAACTATATTTTAAATAGTTTATATAACTTATTAAACTAATATTAATATTTATTTATTTTTTATATATATAATTTTTTTAATATATTAAGTATAAAGATATATATATACTCTTTCTTTTTTAAAACCTATTTTAGTTATTCTAAGTTACTATAGCCATACTATTTATTTAATTAGTATATAAATATATAAATATATATTATATATATAATAGTTAGTTATTTTATATTATTAATATATTTATATTACTTACTATTTTTAAAACTTATTTATTATAAATTATATTATATAACTATTTACTATTTTATAATTATATATATTAATAAAAAAATATAATTATAGTAACTAAAAATAATTAATAAATATTTAAAAAAATATATATATATAGTTAAATTTATAATATAATATTTAATAAATTTAATTTAATAACTAATTATATTAAAAAATTAATATTAGTTTACTTAAAAAATATAATAAATTTTTTAATAATTAGGTAGTCTTAATATATATATATCTTTTTATTTAAAAAAAACTATTTTTAATTACTTTTATAGCTATAATAATTATTTTTTTTTACTTAATTTTATATAATATATAATATATATACTAATAGTAAAATTAATATATTTTTATTATTATTTATTATTTATTTAATTTATAAGTTTTAATTAATTATATAATATAAAAATTTATAGTAGTAAACTACTAAAAAAGGCTAACGTATTAGAACGACTATTTATTTATAGTAGGTTCTATTATAGGTTAGAGGTTTAAGCTTCCACGGTATGCATCCAATTTAGGCAACGTATCCGTGTCGATCTTGTGATTAGCCTAAGGCCACGACCGACGTATGCCGGCAAAGCGCTCAACACCTTCGCTAACAGTGTTCTTGGAGGCATTTTTGCGGCTCACCGTTCGGATTACGTCTAACCCCATCTCGTGGGCTATTATTAGGATAATTACGAGTGCGCTTTTATACATGTACTTTTATATTTCTATAAGTTAAAGTAATTATGTTGTTATTTTATGTGCATCATCCTGTACACACTAAAAAAGCCAAGTTCGCAATACTCTAAATGTTCCGCTTAAGGAATATCAGGCTAAATACCAGTACAGAAGCCCTTGATAGTGTCCCTTTGGGGTGACAGGACGGTTTCCGTTGTGTATTAAGTCGGCCAATTAAAAGGTTAGATACTTTTGCTATCCTAGCGCCCACGTGGCGTATTCAACACGTGATGGAAAACGTCCTGCCACTGCGAAGGTAGCTTCCTTTCTGCACATCATCATCAATGGATTGGTCGAATCCATGGATCATCTTTGATCACAAAAAAGACATGCAAAAGTCAAAGAATGCTAATCGCTAGTCGATAATCTATAGAGATGGTATTAAGAACACATGTTAAATGAGCGTGGAAGAATGAACCAAATGAAACAATGAACCAATGAAACTCAATATTAGCCTGCCCTATCTTGCACCGCTTACTTATCCAAAAGTCGAACAGTTTATACTCCCTCTTTGAACGATTCTCCACCGGCGTTCATATCCACAGCCACTGATGAGATAGTTAGCGTCGTTTGTATGACATTTGGAAGTGGTACAAGACTTACTACAATGCTTTAATCCGCAGACCTCGAAGAGGGTCACCGGGGTGATGTTCTTGGGTGTTCCGACAATGCCCTGCGTCTTCAATCGCAAAAGAGTCTCCTTGATAGCCAAGTAGGCCGGCGCCAGCGTGGCAAAGCTGAAGATCATGATGCGGAAGCCCATGGCCCGTGCCTCGTCAACGGTGATCGTGGGGCTCTTGCCGTTCTCGACCGCGTTCAGCAGCAGCGGCCACGGCGCCAAGTCCTTCACAGCCTGGGCAGCTTGTTCCTTGGATGTGAAGCCCTCGCATAGACCCACATCGGCGCCCTCGTCGCGTGCCATCTTCAGCCTGGCGATGCACTCGTCGTACCCATGCTGTTGCAATGCGTCCGTTCGGGCGATGAGCACGAAGTCGGACCGCATGCGCACTCGTGCTGCGTGAGCCGCGCGAATGCGAGCCATGTACTCCTCCCGGCTAACCACCTTCTTGCCGCTTAAGTGTCCGCATCGTTTCGTGAGCACTTGGTCCTCAAGATGAGCTCCCGCTACTCCGGCTCGGATGTATTGCTCGACGGTGCGCGCGGCCATGATGGGCCCTCCGTAGCCAGTGTCCATGTCAGCAATGAGCGGGGGACCGAAAGGGTCGAGATTGGCGATCATCTCAGCGTTCTCACGCATCTCATGAAGCTGGGCAATAGCCAAGTCAGGCTGCCCCAGACGCGATGCGGTAGTACCGGCTCCAGTCTGCAATTGTTATTAGAAATTCTCCTGGAGCCATCCACTCGGACTGCGTAGAGTGACTTACCATGTATAACCCGTTGAAGCCCAGCTCCAAGGCTGTGCGAGCGGAAAGACCATCGTAAACACCAGGGCAGACGATAAGCTCATTGGTCTCGAACAACATCCTCCGAAGCTTCGTAGCTCCCGATTCAGGTGCTTCCATGATGGCAGGAAGATGGTTGAGCCGAAGCCATTTAGTGACCGCTGGCATGATTGCCTCGATTGCCTTGTCGACTATCTGGCTTTGCAACTGTACTGGCAGACTCCGTTCATCCGTATCCTCGACTTTGGCGGACTGCACAGGCCCGGAAAAGCTAGGAGGGACTTCTGGACCTACCTGGAGCAGAACACCGGCTTTCTGTTCCATGATAGTAGCTTCCTGTTCCATGATCGTGATAGGATCAACTTGACAAGCAAGGGCCATTGTAAAAGACTGAAAGTGATGGTGTTGCCTTCTGGGGAGGAAGTATGGTACAGAGCAGGAGATGGAAGCTAGGAGCTGGAAGCAACTGTAGTGTCTTCTTGGATACGATGTGCCAGACCTTTATATCCATCAGCATAACGGAATGCACAAGGGCCCATTGCTTTTCAAAAAGTCCATACACGCCCGCCTTGGCAATGGACATGTAGTGTGGAAGGTCACATATTCTACTTTCAACTGCCTATTTCGGTCCGCCGGAGCGCAGTGAGTGTGGAGCATGATATCGGACACATGGCCAGTCCATAGCCAAGGCGGCCTTATTGTTATCTCCTATCGCTTTGTAATGTTCATTCTAAGACACCTCGGAGTCTAGCACCTACCACCCAGGATTTCGGGTATTGAAGAGCGAACATATGGCCGGACCAGGCTCCACATGACTATATCGCCTACCCTTGAGCCTGCAGCCCAGTATTGCGTCTTCTCATCTGTAGATGTTGCTCATTTACGGCCCCGCTCACAGTTTGATCATCTGTAAGAGACAACAGGGGAGAGTTGGCGCTTGCTAGGAGAGTGTAGCTAAATGTGGGGAGGAGTAGCCGTTACTACGGGTCACCTTTGACAGATGCATTGCTGGTGTTGGATCATTACGGCCGCAAGCGCGACGGTTGGATATGCTGAACGATCTTTATTGATACGGGAATAATTATGTCGCCACCTAGAGACTAATGACGGGAAGGGATGCTATAACCACCATTGCCATATATTCTTGAATACAATGTAGAGCTCACACGCAGGCAATCCTGCCGTCCTTTACTGACAGGAAATAAGCACAAGAATGCAATATAGCCGATTCGGATCGTCCTGCATAATCCTAACCGTAAATAGGTCTTCAGCGACATTAACACCGGCACCGCCGTGTCGATGAAATCGAGATCTCCAGGTTTCTAAGGCCGTCCTCAACGGCAGGGAGACGGACGGGAAATTCCTTGTCGAGTAAGTGATCAACAATACAACCGGTCATGTGGGCCTAAGTAGTTTCTAATCCCGTTAGCTTCCATCTAGGCAAGTAGTGGTAGTTTCCTTTATGACTTGGGCATGCACTACCTAGTTTCTTATCTCTAGGCGCGTGGGCTTGGTGTCCTTGGCCAACTCTTGGATTTCAGATCTACGCACAAATCATATACTACACCTGGGCACTATGTTGCAGCACCTTCTAAGGCAGTATCGCTCTTCGTGTTGTGGTATCTGCAGGATGATGCATATGAAGTAACACATTAACTATGGGCCCAACCCTTGCCCACGGAACACAAGAGCGTGTACATGAAAACACACTAGATTGCCACAATGACAGACCCGCATTGGGAAAATGGTGGTAAGGAAGATGCTTGGCGAACTAGTGGGCTTCGGATACTTTCTTTTCATACCTAGGTAACACGATCCGCGCACGTCATGCCGTATAATTGCCATTTGGATAATATATATCTTCTATATATTTCCTATAATATTTATTTATATATTTTAGTATAGTCCCAAGGTAAATCTTATATTAAATACTCTTTAATATATAGTCTACGTTTATAAAATTATATAAAAATATATATTATAAAAATTATTTATTTAGTAAATATTATAATATTTAAAATCTATAGTAGCCTTATACTAAATATAAAATATATTTACTATATAAAATTATATATATATAATTCTTTATAATATTAAAATAAATATATTTTTTTATTAAATAGAAATATTAGCCGATAACTACTATAGTAATTTATTAGTTACTTTTTTTTATCTCTATTATTATAAAATAGAGGTTATATTTATTTTTATTACTTTTCGCTCCAGTTATATATAGGCAGTATAATATTTAATAATAATTAATATTTTTATTTATAATTTTATCCCTTTTCTCATTAATATCGTAATACTAAATATATTTATTTATTTATCTAGTTTACGTATTACTAAACGCACTAAGTATATACCTATATAAGCTCTTTAAAACTCTTAAATATTAACTATCCCTAGTATCTTTATTAAGATTTTATTATTTTTTACTTATTACCTTATAGACTCTATATTTATACTAATTATACTTTTACCTTTATTATTATTACTACTTATACTACTACTAGTACCTTTATTTATATTATATTTTTATACTAAAAAGTATTAATCGTATCTTTAAAATACTTATTTTACTTATTAATTTTATTATAAATTATAAATTATATTTTACTATATTTTACTACTAGTACTATTAAATTTATATAGATAATTATTAATATTACTACTACTACTATTACTACTATTAATCTAACACTTATAATTTTAATTACTTCTTTTATTAATAATTAAATTTACTTATCTAATCTAGAATAGTATTTATAATTAAAAATAATTATAATTTTATTTAATAAATTATAATCGACTTCTCTATTAATTATTAAATAAATAATATTAACTACTTCTAAATAAATAAAATATTTATATAAGTAAGTATCCGCTAAAGTCGTATCTTTATTATCTATAAAATAGAAGGATATTATTAAAAAAAAGTTTAGTTAAATATATTAGACACTAATCGCTAAAAGTTAATTAGAATTATTATATTATTAGTATTAATAAGAGGAGGACTATATTTAATATAAATTAGATATTTAAAAAATAATATTTTAGTAAATATCTCCTTTTTTAATAAACGTGTAACTAAACTATTAACTATAAAAAAAATAGAAAAGAGATATAGAGATAAAAGTAATAGCTATACTATATATATTTCTTCTTTAAATATAGTATCTACACTAGACTTTATTAATTTAATATATATTTAATAAATGTACTAAATACACTTATATACTAATATAGTATAATATAATACTATACCTATTTTAGTATTATTTTATCTAACTTTTTTAATCTAATAAATATAAAAATATATATACCTTTTCTTTTTAAAACTATTTTTTAATTTTTTTAAGTTACTATAGTTATAATCTTAATATAGTTAATATATAAATATATAATAATATTTTTATATAAAACTAGTATATATAATATACTTATTATACGCTTATTACGTTTTTATATATTAGTTTTATTATATTAGCACTAGAAAATTAAGAATAATATACTTAAAAAGGCTATTCTCCGCTAAAAGTTTACGTACGCGGAAGTTAGTATAGGACTTATTAATAAGTCGTGTACAGGTAGAAGGATCGTATTCTAGTTAATTTTAAATTTTACTCTAGCTTAAAGTATTACTACTACTAAAAGTAATTAGTATAATAGGTAATAATCTAGCTAAAATTAATATAATAATAAGATGTTTCGGAAATAAAAAAGAACTTATAGAAATATAATATAGTAAAATTAGGCTGGCGAACGGGTCTCTACATCGGGATCTTAAAAACTAAAATATCTCTTTAACTAATAGAGTTATAAAGAAACTTTCTATTAGTAAAATATAGAGCTAAGTTAGCTCTATATTTTACTAATAGAAAGTTTCTTTATAACTCTATTAGTTAAAGAGATATTTTAGATTAGAGTAAAATGTGGAGACCTATTTCTTAGTAAAACAGGTTAGTTAATAACTTTTTATTTATTAGATTTAAAGAGAAACTTTTTATTAGTAAAATATAGAGCTGAGTTAGCTCTATATTTTATTAATAGAAAGTATTTTTATAACTCTTTTAGTTAAAGAGATATTTTAGTTTTTAAGATCTTAATGTAGAGACCCGTTCGCCACACTAAGTAAAATACCCTTAAGTAAAAATTAATAATATAGTATAAAGTATAGAATAGATATCTAGACTTACTTAAAGGCTAGATATTTTATTATAGGCTTTAGGTAACCGTCTAACAACTCTATTAGTCGTAAAGTTTATACGCCTAGTAACTAGATTAATTAACTATCTTATATATAATTATAAGTAAATAATTACTAATTATCTTAAAAATAATTATAAGTAGTTACTAATCTATAAATATATAATTAAAGTATAAGCGGAGCGTAACTATATTTAGTAAAATATTTTATTCTTACTAAAAAAAAGAAGTATAACTTTTAAGGATTTAAAATTTATACTACTTATATATAGCCTCGTTATATATAAGCTATTTAGTATTTATTAAGTTTTTATTATTACGTTATACCGCAGCTTTATAAAGCTTACGGAATACGTTAATTAAGTACTAAAAAATACTAAAAATATTAAAAAAATATAATTATAAATATTAAATATAATGTAATATCTAGATTTTTTATATATATAATAATTATATAGCTATTTAATTTTAAAATAATTAGGTCTTATTATTAATAATATATACTATAATTATAATTATATTTATTATTTTTTAAAAAAAATTATAAAATATATACTACTATATATAGTATAATTAACAATTTTAAAAAATTATTAATTTTTAATTCTTATAAAGATATAGTACCTTTTTATTTATTAAATAAAATATAAATACTATAATTTTTTAATAGATTTACTTAAATAGTAAAATATTATTTACGTCTTTTTAATTAAATATATAAATATTATTCTTTTTTATATTATTTCTAAGCTATTATTAGTATTATAAGTTATAATTAAACTAGTAATATATTAAATTTAGTTACATATAATTTACTACGCTAAATCTATTTAAAAATAGATTTTTATTATATTTAATTTAAATTTATAATAAACAGCTATGAATATTATGTTTTTATATAAGAGTTTTAACTTTTTTTAATTTTATATAAGTTTTCTAATAGTATTTTATAGTTTTAGTAACATTACTTTTTATTAGTAAAATAGATATATTTAATAAAAAAACTTTTATAAAAAAGTAATTAAATATTTCATATAAGAAATATTAAAATTTTATAAGTTTTATAAAATCTAAATATTTTTAAATACTTATTTATAATACTACTCTACTATAGTATATACTACTAAAATAACTAATATATAAAAAAGAATTGTCTTATTTAAATGAAGTTTAATATTTTATATATTATTAAACATAATATAATATTTATTTATTTATTTATTTTTATTTAGTATTCTCTATTCTATTTTATTAAACTTATATAAATTTATTTTAATATAATATATAACTGCTTTATAATATATAATAAGTATAAATAAAACTTAATTTAGGAGTACAAAAATAATAATAATAATTAATTAATTAAATACTAATCTATATATATAATAATTAAAAACTAAGTAAATAGATACTTTAAAAGTATAGTAATTATTTAATCTAATCTTACTTAACTTTTTTAATATATTAAGTATAAAGGTATATATATACTCCTTCTTTTTTAAAACTTCTTTTAGTCGCCCTAAGCTACTACAGTTACACTATTTGTTCGATTAAAATATAAGTATATAAATATATACTATAGTAATTAACTATAAATAAACTAATATAAAATATTAAATATAGAAAAGTAATTTTTTAGTTTTTAATTATTACGTGTATAAGTTAATATTTAATAAAGCTTTTTTTACTACGTTAATATCTCTAAATTAATATTAAAATATACTATTACTTTTTAATAAAATAGAAATTAATAATAATAATTAATAGTATATATATATATAGTAATTACGTAAAGAGTATAACTATAATAGTTAAATATAACTAAAGAACGTTTTTTTTAAAGAGTATATATATATATATATATACACTAATTAAATAAATAGTATAGCTATAATAGCTTAGGGCGACTAAAAGGGGTTTTAAAAAAGGAGAAGTATATATATATCTTTATACTTAATATATTAAAAAAGTTAGGTAAAGTAATACTAAAAAAGGTATAGTGCTATACTAGTATACTACTAGTGTTGTGTACCTAGTACGCCCCCCTAAAAAAACGTTAAATTAAAAAAGTTAAAAAGTCTAATATAGACACTATATTTAGTAGAAAAGATATATAGGTAGTAGTGGCTACTACTACTTATATATCTCTTTATTCTTATTAATAGTATAGCCAAATATTTATTAAATAAAGAAAATATACTTACTAAAATATTCTTTAAGTATAAAGATATATATCGGAGCTTTACGTATTATAACTACTTATAATATATAGTTTTTATTTTTACTCTTTTCTTAGTAGATACTATATTTATTTAAATTAGTCTTAATACGCTAATTATACTAAATATATAAACTATTCTTACGGTATTCTACTTAGATAGTAATATATAATAAGCTTTTTTTAATACTACTAAATATTCTATAAATAACGTAATTACTTAGTTTTATAAAAGCACTATTTATTAATTTTATATAATATTAAATAATTAGTATAATAAGATAGACAGCGTAGTAATTTTATTAATAATAAAAGAAATAGAATTTAAAAATCTAGAATTAGTTATAGTAGTTTATATAAAGGTAATAGTAATAAAAATAAAAATAGTAGTACTATACTAGTTATAAAAAATAGAGAGTTAACGAGTTAATATTAGATTTATAATAGAGATACGTAGTCTAGAGTATAAGACCTAATTATATAAAGTACTACTAAGGGTACTAGTAGTAAAGGTAAAAATATTCTAAAGACCTTTTATAAAGATACTAATTAAGATTTAAAAGTTTTAGGGGGTCTATATATATAGGTATAATAATACGTAGGCTAGATAGGCGTATAGGACGCACTTAGTGTCGTAGTTATTATTATAAGTAAGAGAGAAAGGAGATATAATTATAAAAAAAATATTAATTATTATTAAATACTATACTACTTATGTGTATAGGCGGAGCGAAAAGTAATAAAAATAAAATTAAAAATGTAATTAATAAATTATAATAGCAGTTATTAACATATATTATAATATATTAAAAAGACAATTTAAGATTAGACTAAAAACGATAGTAGTATTTAAATATAAATATATAAAATAGTATATAATAATATATATATATATATATATTTATATACTAATTAAACAAATAGTGTGGCTGTAGTGGCTCGGAACGACTAAAAGAGATTTTAAAAAAGGAGGAGTATGTGTATACCTTTATAATAAATATATATAATTAAATAATTATTAAAAAAAATAATAGTTATATTTTATTATAAATAAATTAATAAATACTATTATTATAATCTACTAGACCCGACTAGGCTAGTATATAGATTAAAATTATATAAAATACTTAACTATATTTTAAAAAATATTTTTAATCTTTTAATTCTACTTATATTAATAGTTATATAATAATAGAATATTAGATTTATAAACTATAATTTATTAATAAAAAAACTTAGTTTATATTACTAAATATTAAATAATTTAAAATTTAGTATTATTTAAAGTATATATTTTAAATTACGTAATATATAATCGTATAAACTATATATATTATATTTTTATTAATAATATATAGCTTTTAAACTAAGTTTTTAATTATTATATTATTATTTAATTAATTATATTAAAAAGGTTATTAATTACTTTTTAAAAAGAAGTTTTATATTTTTACTTATTTATTATTTTAACTATACCCGGGGGAATAACTTTTTTAGCATATACCTTTTTTAGACTAGTGTCTCGACGCTACACTTTACCTCTTTTTGTATGATGTTCTTATATAAAATCCCTATCTGACCCAAAATGGCCTGTGCGACCCAACCTATTTACCAGCCTAGACCCGACCCGTCACGGTCGAGCCCGTCACCTGGCTAAATAGTAACAAGATGACCGCATGCGAAGGATTCTTTTGGAGAGGTTGCTTATTAAGCTGACGGGCCGTGCCGTTGCATTAGCTCATCCTCCCCGTATTCATCTTGTTGAAGCTTTTGTAGCATCTAGGATACAGCAGGGACAACCCGGCGGATACGATTTTGCGCCATTGATCCAGCTTTTTACGTACCGGACAGGATAGACATACCTAGGTATCGTCAATCGTGAATATACTAAGAGCTTATGCTTACGGGCTCCACATTCCCTTATCTTCGTTCTGTACGCAGTGCTTCCACGTGAATAATTTACAAAGTACGTCGACTTGGCGGCTGCAGTGCACCCCACTCTGTCGCTGCTTGCATCGTCCGTGGTTACATTGGAAAGCGTACACAACAGCGGGCTGAGGTATACCGCGCTCGGCTTGCCAAGAATATACCCGAAAGAGCAACGACAAGCCGAATGTTATCGATGCCAAGTCGCCCTATGTCCTATTATAGCCCGCACCCAATGCACGCTTACGGGTCAACAATCTCCGGAGTCTCCATCGGGCAAGCCGTGCATGACATCGATCAACAACATGGCCGGGCCAGCGGGCTACCGGGAGATGGTCATACACGTAGCCGAGTCATAGGTCAGCAACGCCCAACGCGTTCGCTGACAGTGTTAAACGGTGACCTGAAAGTCCTCACCGCATATATGTCCACCAATGGATATGGAAGGATCTGCTAAGCGGCGCCAGCTGAAAAATTTAATCCTTGGCAACCGCTCCGGTTTGCGGGCAAACCCGGTTGTATGCTTGGTATGGAGAGCTTGAATGGGCGGGCCGCCCTTCCACCCGCCAGCGGGTTCTTGGTATTGCATAAACACGCCATACGCATATTTGAGCACTGGGCAAAGTCGGCGCCAAAAGCTGTCCCATTGAGTTCTTCCCTTAAGGTCGGTTTGAGCCTTTCTCGGCTCGAAAGTCTCACTTGAAAACTCACATCTTATAGAGACTCAGCGGCACTCAGAATGCAAGAATATCCCATATCCTCCACTCCTTGCTCCGACTCTGGAGTCTTGACCGCGGAGAAGTTGGAATCCCAGCAAATTTCTGGCCCTGAAGACCTTGATGGCGCTGGTGTACGGGAACGCCTCCACACGCACTTCTCGGCAAAGGTTGAAACCAAAGCTGGCTATATACCACTCTTGATATGCTGTTTTGCGACTGGACTGACCGATGGAACCGTGTATAATGGTAAGAACATGAACTAAGTGGTCGAGCTCAAATAACGCTAACAATATCACTTCAGCATATGGTACCTTCGTCTCGATGCAAACCGGTTCGTTCTATCGTAGCCCCCCAAAAGACGAAAGCTTCCTTCGAGACTAACATGGCTATCAGGGAACACCATCTTCGTTGCACTTGGTACTTCAGGTCAGAACAACAGACCCTATGGTTGGGCTCGTTCCCTCTGCTCGATTGGATGTTTCGCTATCGGATGCATCACCTTCGCAAGACTGCACAAACTCATCGGCGGCTCTCGACTGCGTCGTACCGTTCTACTCTCGTTTTGCCTGCAGGCCTTCTGCGTTGTCATTGCCGCTGCCATCATCCAGAGCGGTACCATCGACGGGCATTATCCGTCGGATCGGGATCCTTTCGATGTCAATTTCGCGGAATTAGCGGTAGTGGCACTGCTTAGTTTTCAGGCTGCAGGCCAGATCGTCAATAGTCGTGGTCTGGGCGTCGGTGAGGTACCTACCGTGGTCATCACAAGTCTAGTATGCGACCTCGTGAGTGACGAGTCGCTTTTTGCAGGCTTGACAAAGAATGGTAAGCGCAATCGAAGGTTCATTGGATTCGTACTCACGTTGCTGGGTGCCATCATTGGGGGCTGGATATCCAAGGCCACAGGGCAAGTCGGTCCCTCTCTCTGGTTTGTAGCCGCTCTCAAGGCCTGTATTGCTTTACACTGGATCGGGATGATACCGTTGTGGCGATTGATGAGGGGGGGTTGAGTTCGTTCAAAATCAGTCTTGTTCCACCTCAAGATAGATCCAAAGGGCATCTTTCCATTTATACATCCCCTTCGCCCATCTGTGTCAAAGGGCCCTGGCGTGGCAATGGTACATGGGGCCAGCTAGATACCTCCGTAACTCCATAGCTTATACATCATACTTCACGAGAATATTATAAATGTACTCGAGAACAAGAACCTCATAGGACTTTCACGCCGTTCAACAACTTCATTCAGAGAGACCACATGGTCGCGCCAACCAAATTGCCCGGGGACTCGTCCGCTCCCGCGATCAAACGCAAATAAGGACCCAAAAACCCCTATCCTTCAAAGGAAGTTCATTTCGGCTCGTCAAAACGATATTGCGGCCCTGATCTGCCGGCTTGTGAACAAAATGGCTGGCCTTACCACCACTAGGATGTGAAATACCAACCTACGCCCACGCTCCGAAATATCCCTGAAGGAATTTCATCTGACGTGGGGCCGCAATTTACACATAACTCGGGACATCTCACCGGACCCCTCAGGCATCTAATGTCCAAATGCCTGGCCAACCCATCAGCCCTTTCCCGGAACCGCCCGAATATCAACAAAGAGGGCCCAAACACAACAACCGCGAAATACCGCACGGTTCCAAGAAACAAGATGTCACGTGGTCCCGGGTTTTTGCTGGTGCACACAGGAGAAGAATACTTCTGAGAGCCACGTGGGCCTTGCACGCGCAGACAAGTTCCCGGACGTTTCTCGGGATGCTGGGAACAGAGGGTTTGGACTGGGTTTTACAAATGGGTGTTTGGCCCTGCCATATCGCCAGACGAGTCAGCTCCGACAGAGGTGAAAGTATCGCGTATGGAAAGGACCGAGCTCAAGGCTGCAGGCGGCAACACGGGAGGCGAGTCCAAATACGGTAAACCGTATGTTGAAGATGTGAAAGAGGGGCATGAACAAGAGGCTAATGCAGTGATCCCCTCACATAATTGAAGTGTTTCCACAATCTCAACGCGGAAGGTAGTTTCGCGGACTTGCGTTTCACAGTGTTGATTAAAGGAGTGCCAGCGACGAGAATTCTGGTCTAAGCTGTGTACTCCAGGCTCATGAAAATCGGATCATCGTAGCTCCTGAGCCGTGTGAAATTCGCAAAACGTACGAGGCGCCCCATGTTAGGCATTATGATCCATCGAAAAAGGCTGGATCAAGCTGGGTGGGATCATTGCTCTGCGGCAGGACCGTAGCCGGGTTCACTGGAGTGTACTGGCCCATTTCTGGAGCCAAGAAGTCGGCCATGTTTGGGTCAGGCGCAAAGCCCAGATTTTGCATGAACTGGGCCTGCTTGTCCGGCACCTCCGCGCCGTCCAACGAGGCGAGCTCGTCAAAAAGTGTTTCGAGGTCTTTAGAAGCCACCGAATCTCGGTGACGTACCGAAGGGCGACGGAATTCTTCCTGCAATGTGGGCGCTCGGAAGTCTTGGAAATGATAGTTTGCGGATACTGTAGCGTTTATGTCCGGGAGAAGGTTGCTAAGGAGGGATAGACTTGGCCTAGGATTTTCGACTGGTGGGAATGATGAATTGAAAGGCGCTTGAATCGACTTAGGTGTAGGAGCTTGGCATGCGGACCCGGATGGTCTGCTCTGGGTAGCGACGAGCGAGGGTGTTGACGCCAGTCCTTCCGTGCGAGTGCCTGACCATGCGTGAGTAAGATCTGCTTTGAACCTTCGAAGACGCCCCTGGAGACTTGGGGCTGACATGGTGAGCAGGGGATTCGCCTGCACGTGTGCTAGCAGACAGAGAACAACTGGCGGTATGGTAATGACTCCAAGCTGAGCCCGATACTTCTGTAATACTTCCAACATGCGTTGGATGTATGTAGAAGAAGTGCGCAGCGAAGATGCACAAGCAAGATATGTAAGCTGGAGTAGTAGTGCTGGAGGGTTGAACGGTGTTACTTTTAGCTCATTGCTTGCGTAGTTGAACTTCACTGATAACGAGGACTTCCAAGACTCCAGCCGGTCCAATAGTTGCCGGTGAGTTAGCTGAGAGGTAGGCAATCCATCTAGATTGCACATATCGAGTATCTCGACAACCTCCAAGAGTTTATTGAAGCTGCTGAGGCTTAACGCTGGTGTTCTGGAGAAAGCGTTTGGGTAAGTATGGAGGGGACCACTCCAAGGTTGCCATTCTTCAAGCCCATCCTCATCTATTTGCCCAGCTCTAACGACATCGGATCTGAAAAGATAAGGACGCCGGTTCAGCTGAAGAGAAAGGAAACTGTCGAGCATGAAGCAACCAGCGAGAAGATGCCTCCACCTAACAGGCATAGGTTGCGAGGATCTCTCGATCCTAACGAGAATCCTTGACGCAGAGCCGACTTGTAACCAAGCGACTTCTGTGTTTGACAACGCTAGGTTTACCACAGCTAGATTCAAGAGGGCTCGAATGTGGCCGACAGCGAACGGGCCGGACTCGGTTGGAATCAGATTGCGTGCTACATGGTACGCCCGCAACGCTTTCTCGGATGAATCTTGTCCTGGGCCCTGTGTTTCCGTCTTTATCTGGACGGCCGCTACTGCCAGGACACTCCAAAACTCGGCATGATCTGCATGGTTCGGCAGATCGTCGATAGAGAGTATGAGTCCAGTCTCGGGATAAGAGTATGAAACCCTCAGCATGTCGTGCTTTTCGCAGACAGGAAACCAGGAATGTGTGTAAGCGAAGTAGATTTCCAATAGCTGCCACGTATTATTCGGCAATGTAGTTGCTTCCACCAGCTGCTGGTGGAGTGAGCTGAAAACCTCAATGGTCTCACGTGGTGCGAACGAACTTGGGGGAATAGGAGGCGCTACACGAGGAGTGATAAAGCGTGCGTGGGGTGAAACCTCATCCTCCGGTGGTAGAACGGCAGGTCGGTCCAGTAAGCCCAGCTGCTCGCCCTCTGGCTCGCTGTCTTCATCATCACTTCTTGGAGAAGGGTCATCGTCCGGCCCAAGTTGTTCGCCTGAAAGCAGCTTGTCCACGTCTTTGCAGAATTTACTTCTCCTCCAGCTCTTGTGTAGCTTGTTTGATTCTCTGGTATCGCGGCGAAATAAGACGGAAGAGCTTCCTTCCTGAGCGAGCTTATGGTTGAGCACAGTTTCGGAATCAGTGTTTTGAAACAACCATGCCAAGGCCAACTCGAGCGTCCGAATGTAGCCTTTAGCATGTTAGCTATGGATGCATGCTGTGGCGTACATGCTCACCTGGCTGGATGCCCCTTTTCTTAGGTCGAGCTGTGTACGTGCACACCCTGTTGGAGGAAGAGCAGGTCAAACAGAATGGTTGAGAGCCATCGCATTTCTCTCGAGCTGTTCGACATTGATCGCAAGCACGTGAAACTCGAGAGCGTTTGGCGGGGTGCTCGCCATTGGTCGAACGCTCGTTTTGGGCCCGAGCCGGCATGAATATCGCTGAGATAGAAATGTTCGAGGGAAGACCTAAAAGCCTGTCGCCCTTGTTATGTGTGTACGATGCTCGCAATCTGGCATCGGTCGATGTGCAGATTTGACGTTGTCCATCCGAACTCTATCTAGGTTCCTGGCGCGGGCGGAGAACTGCATCGACATAACAGGACGTCGGAAACACCATGTTGCGATCGATACCAAACAGCGAATGCCATACAATGCGCGATGTCACGACGCTGAAAGGCGCGTCAGAAGATGGAGACGGCGCTCGGACGTATTCCGTGCTTTTGCGGGGCCCCACACTTTTCCGAGAATGTCCCGAGGATAAAGACTCTTCCGGGAAGAACGATGAGGAACGATCGCGGCACCCAATGAGAAGTCGCGTCTGTCACGCTTTCACGCATCTCCATCTCCCACCTTATGTCTTGATTGTTGCCTAGTCTGCTGTCGGTTTGTATTGTAGCAAGCCTTGCTACCACCGCCGAGCGTTGCAAGTCTGGGAAAACCCACAGCTAATCGCATCCCACACAGCAACCCTTCGTGCCTTCCTGTTCACCCTTGCTCTCGGGAAGGCTTCAAATCACCTTTCGCAGATGCGCTGAGGTCTACGAGGGCCGAGCACCATGGCTTCTGTCGCAATTGGTACGAAGCGAACATTCTCCGCCATCATCGAGGATACAGCTGGAGACGGTGACTTGGCTGCTCCGGGGAGATCATCAAACTTCCATGGATATGATCGACCGCGCGTTGGCGGTAGTGACGGAATCTGTAAGCGACAAAGTTCATAAAATACATGCGCATGCCTCACCGCGTGTCAAGAAGAAAGCTGTTGCCAGAATAGTAACTAACGGCCATGCAGATTCCTTGCAATCAGGTGCGCGATCAGCATCACGAACTACAGATGCTCCGCTTCCTCCAGTGGAATCTCGAAGGGAATTCGACTCGGATGCGTCGATTGTGTTAATTGGAATTCGCGGGACCGGAAAGTCTACCTTGGCCATCATGGCTTCAATAGCATATACGCGACGCGTGGTCGATGTGGAGAGCGTGTTCCAAGGAGCGACAGGGTTCTCTACTTCGAAGTATCGGAAGCAATTTGGAGCGTCTAACCACAATCTACGACAAGAGGAACTTCTACGCAACATACTTCAATCGCATGCCAAACGAGCTATAATCGTCTGCAACGGAAGCTCACTCGAGCGAAGCGGCCGGATCCTACTCCAAGATTTCTCTAAGTCGCATCCTGTCGTACATGTCCTCCGCGATCTCCAAAGCGTACATGATTATCTGAAGGTGCTCGATATGCCCAAACTCAAAAACATTGTGACCGTCAGCGCGTCGCTGTTCCGTCGATGCTCCAACTACGAGTTCTACAACATTTCCGAAACCAAAGCTGCATCCTCAATCGCACCTGCGAGCCAGCCGTCCGTGCCTGCATTTGTGGCATTAAAACGGGCTGAGCGGACGTTTTTCAAATTTCTTTCCCTGATTATGCCGACCCAAAGCGAAGACACCTCGTTAGAACAAGGCCTTTGCCTGCCTGCCGCAGCAGAGTACGCAAATTTTCCATATTCAGGGGTGCCAGTTGAATTGAGGAAGGACACATGCGCGGTACAAGTTCCTTTGGTTGATCTTTGCTCGGAAGATGTTAGTATCGAGGGTTTGGAGTTAGGCTCAGACGCATTTGAAATTGTCGTCGAGCCAGAAGACGTCGACCTCTACCAATGCGACGACCCTTTAAGAGCAACAATTATCAGTCACGCCATATCCAGGGTTCGAAGGAGCACTGTAACTCCTATTATATATCACGTAACACCTGCCAAGGACCAACCGTCCACTTCATCATACATTGAGCATTTACAACATGGTCTACGTATGGCGCCAGAGTTCGCTACTGTGGATCTGCGTCTGGATGATGAGACCGTACTGAGCGTGATTGAAAGAAAAGGATCGACCAAGATTATTGGTCACCTCCATGCCCCAACTGACTGGGATGATGCGTCCTGGGTCGACAACTATGACAGAGCGATGCGGTTGGGATGCACCGCCGTTCGCTTTATTCGTCCTGCAAATTTCATGGACGATAATCAGTCTGTGGAGAGTTTCCGAAACAAGATCGACAAGAAGGAAAACAGAATACCATTGATATGCTTCAACACTGGCCGAGCGGGACGTCGCTCAGCATGTTTCAATCAAGTGTTGACTAGCGTGGTCCCAGAGTCAGTACGGGACAGTCCATCCTTTGCCGGAAGAGTCTCTCGAAACCCGGAGACTTCATGGCTTTCGGTACGGGACATAACACACATCTTGTACGCCTCTTTCGCCTACGAACCCATGAAATTTTACATCATGGGTGCCAGCGCTTGCTACAGTCTTTCTCCCGCCATGCATAACGCTGCTTTCCAGGCTTGTGGGATGCCTCATCGTTTCGAGAGGCTGCAGACATCTACATTGAGTACTCTCCAAGAGTTAGTGCAAGACGATAACTTCGGAGGTACGGTCATTAGCCAACCATTTAAGCTGGAAGTTATATCGCTAGTACACTCGATGAGTCGGCATGCGCGAGCAATAGGCGCAGTGAACACCCTGATTCCTGTGCGGCATCTGAATGAGGATGGAAGCATTCCAGGCGATCTCGAACTGCTCATGGAGCGCAACCAGGCCGGGCCGATCAAAGCCTTGTACGGCGATAACACAGATTGGATAGGCATTCGATCATGTATTTGGAGAGGCTTTTCAGTCGCCAATGCTGTAAGACCGGCGACGTGTGGCCTAGTCATCGGTGCTGGAGGCATGGCACGCGCAGCTGTTTATGCCTTGCTTCAAATTGGTGTAAAGAATATCGTCATTTACAACCGCACATACGCCAACGCGGACAACCTCGTTGCGCATTATGAACGGTTCCTATCCTCGGCATCAAATACCGGATTATTACCTTCCTCTTACCGCGACGCACAGCCAGGATTTCGGATCTTGCAGTCCCTCGATGATGCCTGGCCAGCAGGCCTCCGCCCTCCAACAATCATACTCGTCTGCATACCTACACATCCTATTGGAGATGCGCCTGCACCGAGTTTTACGCTCCCGAAGCAGTGGCTGCACAGTCCTTCAGGCGGTGTAGTCGTTGAAATGGCTTATCACGCGCTCAACACGCGTCTGAGGGAGCAGATCCGGGAGAATACGTTGGGCGCATGGGTGTGCATGGATGGACTGGATCTGTTGCCAGAGCAAGGCTTCGCACAGTTTGAGTTGTACACTGGAAAGAGAGCGCCAAGGAAGGTGATGCGCGAGGCAGTGCTAGAGTCGTGGAGGAATGAGCAGGGGTAATGGTTGATCCGGCGGCGCTGCAGACGAGTCGGGAGGCGATTGATGACCAGGATTCCTGAAGAAAGAATACAAAAGTGCTCAAAACTGGTGGATTGCAGGGCACACAAGTTGTGCAGTCAGATACCCTGGTATTCGTTCGCCCTACCATCCCTGCGCCGATCGGTTGTACGGCGCACGTGCCCTCGAAAATGCTCACCACGGCGACGCGTTCACCAACACAACAAAGCCAAACCAGTCACGACTTCCACCACCACTTGCCACGCGTTTTGCACCGTTGAGAACCACGTATTCGAACATGCACCGACAGCGCGCCGGTGCACGCCAATGAGTACGCGCCGGAGCGTGCCGCCACAGCGCTCATCCCCGCTTTCGCCCAAAGCCATCGGCGCTTCCTACGACTTCGGCGCTCAACGCGCCCATGAACCCCCTGCCATGTCGTACTCGGCGCAGGTTGAGACGCGCAACACCGACGAGACGCTATCCTTGACCTCGCTCGAAAGCGGTGCCGACGACTTCGACCGGCGCATACTCGAATCCGCCCGCGATGAACGCCGCTTGACCGATGCGCGGACGCCAAAGATACACGCCTTTAGCAAGGCGCGCATACATCCACGCGTCGGCGTGACTTTGGAGAACCTGGAAAGGCACAATGCTAAGAACAATGCCGCGCTAGGGTCCAATGCGCACGTCAAGTTGCCGAGTCCGCCCAGCAGCAGTGGGTCTACGCGGTCGGATCCGGCGTTGAACGTACCGAGTGGATGGGGACGGAAAGCGAGGGTGAAGAGAGACTGGATGCGTACCATCACTGCGGAGGACAGCCGGGGGCCTGAAACGCAAGCTGATAATGTAGATCGGTCCGCCCTCGAGCCGGAAACGCCTCGTCACGATGCGGATGGACCACGCCCGTCGATCGAGGATAGCCCGCTCTCACATAAGAGCTCACCACATGGCACGCCTTCCTCTCAACGCCGACGAAGCATAGACGACTGGACTTTCGATATGAACGAAGCTTCACTTATCGCGTCTACGCCCTATTTGCCACGAAACACGCGCTTAGATGACATACGGCAGAGGGAGATAGAGGCTCTGAAGGAGCAGGCTGTCACAACAAATCGGCCGGGCAAGATAAGGCAAAGTTCACCGGGAGAGACGCAGCAACCGCGCTCAACCTCCGCGCAATCTGCGAAGGATCAGGCAGTCGAAATACCACCAGAGCCCATAAGCCCGACGCAGAATGCCGAGTTACGGCTGCGCAAACGGACGAATTCGTGGCAAGCAGTCGGTAAAGCGCCAGCGGCGACAGGGGAGGGCACGGAGAATTCACCCATAATTGTGTATAAGAAAAGCTCGGAGACGATTGGCATGGTGGACAGTCGGCTTCTTGCGAACCAGGCGACTCCGGCCAGGCGGCCACCACATCGGAGAGATGATTCACATGATCTGTTACGAAGACTGGCAAGAGCATCGAGCACGCCGAGTCCTAGTAGAATCGAGACTTCGCGATCGCAGACAGCGCCGACGGGGCAGACTGGTAGCTCTTCCCAGACTGCTGTTACTGAGACATCCCCTCCAGGTCCTGTGAGGGAAAGTTCCGATGCAGGCAGGGTAAACGGGTTGACTGTGGATGATCCCGGCCTTTTAGAAAAACAAAGTCGTGCGCCCCAGGAATCATCACATGAAGGTCGAGTAAATGACGTCGATGCGACACCAAAGCCAGCCGAGCGGTCAATACTGAACCCCAAAACGCCAGTAGTGACAGGCGCATGGGTAGATACCATGATCGACACTCCTGGTCCGTCGACCATTCCAACCTCCCCCCCAAAAGGCAGTCCTTCGAAGCAGTCTACATCAGACTCACAGCCTACACCACCAGTCGAGGAGCAGAAAGATTCGACTCTTGAAGTCTCAAAGCCAGATCTTCCGCGCTCAGTCTTGGATGCAATTGTCGAAGAAGCACGAGCGAGCGGCCGACGACGCTCCACGGACTACGGAGAATCAACCATCAACTCCTTAGAAGAGTTGATAGCACCTATAGCGGATACCCCTGAGTCTGGCCCGGGCGGGCCAGACGACGACACCATAGACATCCATGTGCCCACAGCGGCCCCCCGCAACGAAAAAGAACGCCGACAACAGGAGGAAGCACGCCATCTCCAACGCATCAACCAGAAACTGCGCTCGACGCAAACAAGTCTCCGCGACGCCAAGCGCGGCGTCCAACGCGTGGAACAGCGCCTCGAGCACGTCGGCGACCGCGCCAACGACGCCCCCAACACCGTCGAACACCACACCACCAACCAAGGAATCATCATCCGCGAGTACAAGTGTCCCTGCCTTGAAGCCGGGCACCCCCCATTTTCCCTCTGGCAAGCCTTCAAGCTCCTCTTCTACGACGCCTCGCTTAAACCCACACGCCGCGGTTGGGGCCTCACATGGCTCAGCATCGTCCTCCTGACATTCCTCGCGTGGTTCGTGGCGGAGAATATCTGCTGCGAGATATGGGGCCACCACACGTACGCGACCTCCTACAAGGGATACGGCGTCGTGTGGGGCGCGCCGGAGTATCCGTACGTGCTGCCGACGATGACATATCGCGCATTTGTGAGGCCATGGTGGCGGCCTCTGTACGCTTTTCTGCGTTGGATATGGAGGATTGCTGGGTTTGGTAGCGAGGAGATGGAGCACGCCACCGCCAGAACAACGGCATCGAGGATCGCGGAGAGGATACTGGTTAGAGACCAGGCGAGGGTGGCGTTGGAGGAGGAAGCTGCCACCGTACTGGGCATGGCTGGTGATGAGGTTGTGCGGTGAGGTGGGGGACAAAGATGTGATATTGGCATTCTGATGAGCGTTTGCATAGCGATTGTTAGCGCGGCGTTTTGGGGGTTATGGTGCGGTTGCGGTTAAAGCCGTCGCCATTGCTAGTATTCAAGATGTCTTCAACAGGTGAACGGATATTGAATACGCAGCTATCCTTCTCGAGTACCTACCTAGGTAGGCAGTGTCATCGACACGTGACGGCGACATGTGCTGTGAGCTGCGTTCCCCATTTCTCGTCTCGGTTTGACAATAAACTTCCTATTAGGGAAGCTGCGCCACATCACACGTGATATGGATCAGGCAGAAACGACCTACCCAAGTGTAGCTCTCGACAAGCCCAGCATGTAACATAGATAAATAATCTATCTTGTATTGATAAATAACATTAGAGAACACCGCACAGCAAACGTGCATCGAAGCATCTAACCAACCCTCCAAAATGGATGCCACCATCTCCTTCACCCCGCATGCGCCCATCCCAACTCCTCACCCTGGACCAACCACCCCGCGAGCTCCTCCTCCAAAGCCTCACCCACCTCATCACACCCTGGCCGCCGGAAAAAGCTGCTCAACTCAACCCCCGCATGGGCTTCTTCCAGGGCCCAACCTCAATCGCCTACCTCTTCTTCCACCTCTCGAAAACGCACCCGCAGCTCGGAGTCCAGGGGAAGACACCCTTGGCGTTGTTCGACGCCTACTTCTCGCCAGGGACGGAGACGGGGCGGGGGGACGCCGGGGGACGGGCACGGGATTCCTCTCTAGGCGATGATGATACACGTGCGCGAGGCAACCGTGCCAGTGGAAGTTGATGGATTTAACGAGATGGTGTTGAGGTTGTTACCTAGGGGTGCGAACTATGGTTCACAAGACTGCTCCGCTGCGCACACAGATTCTTCGCCCGTCCGCTATATACCTATCCACACATCCTCTGTCTCCATTTCCGCGATCAGGGCACGGGATTGCCAGCAAATTGTACTGCCGGCTTGCCCTCGGCGCCGCGCACGCCTCGGGCGCGGACCCGTTCCTCGACGTGGTGGACGCAGTCAAGCTGAACGACGTACAGGAAGTGCTCTTCGGAAGCGCCGGGCTGCTGGTGCTCCTGCGGTTCGTCAGGGAGTTTGTCCCCAGTGCAACGACGCGCATCGATGCGTGCACTGCGCGTGTTGTGCGGCACATCAGCGCGGCGCCGTCGCCGTGGGTGTTCCACAGGAGAGAATACACGGGCGCAGCGCATGGCAACGCGGGCATCATCACACAGGTGTGTCTCTCCGGGCACCCCTCCACCGTGCAGGCGCGCCTCTCCGATCTCCTCGCTCTGCGAATAATTCTCCTATAATAATCTATATAGTAATTTTATTATCTATACCTAACACGCTAATTATAGATTACAGTAAATTATTTTTTAAAATATTTTACCTCTTTTAAAAGTTAAAATATATTTTCTCTTCTTTTATTAGTACTTTATAATAGAACTAGTTCTATAAATTTTTTATAAAATATTTTTTATAATTTTTTTTAAGAAGCTCTTTAATTTTAGGTAATTTATTTTTAATATACTATACTAGAAGTTCTATTAAAATTAGTTATTTATTATAAGGAAGAGGTAGTTATTTATTTACTTATATTAAATTTTAATCTTAAATAGCAGTGCAGTAGCTAAGCTAGTATAAAAAACTAAATTTATAATTTAAAAAAATTATTTTTAAAATTATACTTAGTTTTACGTATATATTTATAAAAATCTTTTTTAATTTACTATTTTTTACTTTTTTTAAGGAGCCCTAGATTAAATAGAGTATTAATATAGAGTTTATAAAGCTATTTATTAATATATTACTTTTTTAAATAAAGTAGTAGTATAGTTATACTTAAAGTAACTATTATTATTAAATATAATAATCGCGGAAATAGAGATAAAGAATATAAATAGATATATAGTAGATAGGTAAAAAATCTATATATATAGTAAAGTAGTTTTATTAACTATAATTTATACTTTTAGGCTATAACCTTAATAATACTATCTTATTAAATTTATAACTTCTACTAGCACGGTTGCCTCGCGCACGTGTATTATTATCGCCTAGAGAGGATGTCCTCGCTCTGCAGCGCACTGACGGAAACTGGTACTCCACGACGGACCGCGCGCACGAGCACATGCAGTGGTGCCACGGCGCGCCTGGCATACTCATCGCGCTGCTCGCCATCAGGAAGTATATCCCAACCGGGCCGCTTGCGGATCGGATCCAAGCTGCGGTCGAGAAAGGGCGGCGCCTGGTCTTCGAGAAGGGGGTTATCACGAAGGAGCCGTGTTTGTGCCACGGGGCGACGTGGAATGCGTTGGCTCTGGAGGACGGGCGGAGAGAGCATGTGCTGAGCTTTGCGACACTGGGGGCGATCAAGGCGAGGGAGTGGGAGAGGTCTGAGGATCCGGCGGGATTGTATTGTGGGGAGGCGGGGAGGGCGTGGGTGTGGGCGATGCTGGATGGGGGAAGGCGGGGGTTTCCTGCGTATACGGACGTTTAGATGGGGGTGATGGGCGGACACGTTAGGGCGCGGCTGGGTGGGTAGGGAGTGAAAGATAAGGGAGGGGATATAGAAGTGCGATGATATAGATAACTATTAGGGATTGTGCTAAGTATATAGTCTGTAATAGTATAACTTCTGCAGCTTTTATAGAATAGGAGGTTGTCTGTATAAAATAAGAAGCGTATAATGACACGTATGTACTAGACGAATAGAGTAGTTTTATAAGACTAGCTAGTATAAAACTCCTTTAAACTATAAGCAGCGTCCGCTATTATAATTCTAGTTTATCTAAATACGGAAAAACACGCTGAACCCTAGTAGCTAAAAGTAAGTAAACTAAAGATAAACCTCCCTAACTTCTTCTGTATAGCTAAAGCTTAGAATAAGTGCTACTTAGGTTAATTTCGAGCAGTATACTGCAGTACGCCTAGAGCCCGTTTAAAATACTATAGCTAAGGCTAAGCGTGACCGGAACGGCTAAGGATTAATGTAAATAAAGAAGAGTAGAAGGATATTTGGCTATAGAGGTGTATTAAATAGACCCTCAAACCTCGTTAGCTATGCCGCTGCAGTGTAAGCTGGGCTGTACGGTGTTATAAGGAGGAAAGGGGGGATTTTCTCCAAAACCACGCAACGGCGCAGAAGCGCGTATAACTGTCTTTATGCTGTTTGAACTGCGCACGTCCAGTGTGGTCCCAACTCCCAAGGTCCCGGATTGGAATCATTATTGACGCACGTGACGTAATTAATGCACGTGCAGGTGTCACAGGGCACATGGGCTGCCAGGAAAATTTCCCTTGCCAAAGGAATGTTCATTTCGTACCCGGCCAGCATCCAACAAAGTTCTTTCACCGCGTTTGTATCCCTAGATAGAGGTCTAGGCGTACTTATTATTTCTTGAGAGGACGGCATGCCACGTGATCTGTTGCAGAATCTCTTGACGTTTGTCCCAGAACGGGGTGGGATTAGAGCAGCCTCAACTCCTGTGAAGTGCAATGGCCGCGAATACGCAAAGTTCGGACTACGTGTGGTACGAGGCCCCGTTATTGGATCGTGACATTGGTGCTTGTCTGTCGCATAAGCTGTTCAGGTCGGTAACGAGAATAAAAGAGGCCCTTAGATCGTACGCGTATGCCAAGCGATCTAGGCTGAATTTACCCCACAGAAAGCTACCACATGTACGCGCTAGTCGGGACTCTCGGGTACGCTTTGGAGCCTCACCTCATAAGGTTGCTACTTCAAAGTAGTAAAAACTACCCCGATAGCCAGCTAAAGTATGTATAGTTACTAATAATAATTAAAATAGTTTTGTGCGAAGGAAGTGTGTTAGTAGACGAGCTAGGGCGAGGTTTTTTTTTTATATATAATAAAGTTACTATTAGTAACTATTTAATTAGGAAGAAAAGTACTATATCTACTATATAACTTAATAACTAGCTCTTAAAAATACTACGCTAAGTTTAATTAAAAAAAAATAGTATTTACTAAGATAGGTACGTAATAACCGCTTAATAGGATTTAATAGTTTTATAGTTTAGTAATTTATTACTCTATACTATAACTTATACTTATATATTTACTATTATAATTAATACTAAGTAGGTATTTATAAAGAAAAAGAAAGAAAATAGTGTATTTATAGTATAAATTACGCCGCCTAAAATATTACTCTACTAATTATAATATAGTATTTTTATATATATTTATATACTAATCGAATAAAAGTGTGGCTGTAGTGGCTCGGGGCGACTAAAAGGGGTTTCAAAAAGGAGGAGTATGTGTATGCCTTTATTTAGTATTTCTATAATTATATATTTAAAGGGCGCGCTTCTAATACTATAAAATAGATAAAGTATATATATAAGCTTATACCGGGCGCTATAGAGGGCGCCGTAAAGTATATAATACCTATAAAGTATAATATAAACTTATACTAAATACTATAAAAGGCATTGTAAAGAGTACTATAAAGTATATAATATTTATAAAATAAACTAATATTATAACTAAACTATTATAACTTATACTAGGTATAGTAATTACTAATAATATTTAATATTATATACAGTACTATAGTACTATAAATATATAATTAATAAATAAAAATAACTACTACGTAATAGATAAGATTTTTAAAGGCCTAGAGCTATAAATAAAGTAGCTATTATATTATAATCTATTTATATTATAAAAAAAAAGCTAATAAGCTTACTTTTAACAATTGTTGCTAGTTACTAAAAGTATATAGTAAGTTGCCTTATTAAATTAATAATAATAATTAATAAATATAAGTAAGTTAAAAGAAAACTAGTAGTATAATAAGAACGTTATTTTAAATATATAAAAGCGTTTACTAGATATAAGGGCAAATATAAAGAACTATTTAAGCTTTATTAAAAAGACAATAGAGTATACTAGTATAGGTATAAAATAGGTAAAAAATATAAAAAGTTTTAGAATTTTTTTAGTCTAAATACTTTTAACGCAATAATAATAGTTAGTAAATTTAAAATAATAAAAATAAATAGCTTAGTATATAACTAAATAAAATAAAATATTCTATATTAATTATTTTATTATAATTCTAAAACCACTAGGTCTTTGTCGAGACTAATAGGGCGAATTAATTAATATATATACGTAATTACGTCCGTGCCTTAGCGGTAGTCTTAAGTAAAACTTTTATTATTAAGCGTATAATTACTTACGGTTCTTATATCTTCTTTTTAATTATTATTATTTAAATTTAGTACTAAGTTATATACTAGCTATTTATATTATTTATAAAATAAACTTTATAACTTTTTTTATTAAACTATTTCCTACTATAAATATAAATTCTTTTACTAATAATATTACTATAAACTTACTATATACTATAAAGAAAATATATATAAATAATATAATATATACCCTAAAATAAGTAGTAATAAAATTATAGCTATAACTAATACTAATAGGTTAGAGTTATAAAAAATTAAGTAAATATTATTTAAAAGATTTTTTATTTTTAAATATACTATATACGTAATTATAAAAATATTAATTATAAAATTAATATACATAGTAAGCTTAAAAAGTTTAGAAATAATTTTAATAAATATATTTATAACTTAATTAAAGCGCGTATCCATAAGTATATTAATAAGAATATTAATAAAGAGTTAATAAAGTGTTAAATTTAGTTTTTTAATATAATTACCTACTATATTATTATTTATTTTAAAAAAATACGTTTTTTAATACTACTTAAAGATAGTACTAATATTAATAAAATATCCTTTATAGGGCTACTAAAAGTAAAAAATAAATATTATAAAAGTAGTTTAAAAAAATTAAAAATAGTAAAATACTTAATTATATAAAATTACTATATATAGACTATATAGATAAGGCGTTTATTAATTCTACACTATTTATAAAATTAAATTTTATTTAAGCGTATAGGTTATATAAAAATTTAGTATTAATTTTATTAACTTTTTTATTATATAACTAAACTAGTATTAAAATCTGTAATATATATTGCGATGTAAAAACACAGAGTCACACATTGCCAGGTGCCGAAACACAAGACGAATGTGCGTAACCATGTACTCAGCCCTACCTAGTTAATGGCAACATCACTAAGGAAAACCTCCGTTTCGTCGTTTGATGCTGCCAAAGCGGAAGACCAGCCGTTTCGACCCCATTGGGCCTGTATGGAGCTTGCAAGACCAGTCAAACAGGTTACCATTAATGCTATGGTGCCGCCATGCCCGCCTTGCCGGAAGCTCCTTCTTTAGCGCAACGACTCTGCGAACTCTCATAGGACGTTTCACGATGTTTCAG
Organism: Pleoardoris graminearum; assembly: GCA_030770415.1. Classification (NCBI taxonomy): domain Eukaryota; kingdom Fungi; phylum Ascomycota; class Dothideomycetes; order Pleosporales; family Didymosphaeriaceae; genus Pleoardoris; species Pleoardoris graminearum. The sequence goes on from JASEKS010000030.1 coordinate 127,671, forward strand.
CATCGCTCAGCCTCCAGAATGCTTGGAAGCGCGGGCGTACGACGACGATGTGGCGCGGTCGTGTCTGCGGAGAGTGGCTGCATTGCGCTCTGGCTTGATGTCATTTGGCGCGAGAAAGGGCTAGAGGGAAGCAAGGGTGCATAGGATGGTATATTATCTCTTAGGGTCCCTCTTCTGACGTTTGGCATATAGGCCGCCTTTCCCCCTTGAGCATTTGGAAGTGTGTTACCCTACTTTCTCAGTGTAATTTTTCCGAGGTCTCTTGTCTTTCCGCCATCATGCATTTCAGCCCACTTTCAATCTTAGCCCTGGCTGGTCTTGTCTCCGCTCAAAATGACAACTCTAATGGCCAACAATCCCTTAATGCGACGCTTTCTGGCAATCATCAGCTCTCAAACTTGACCTCCTTCCTCTCCCAGAGCCCGGCAATTTTGGAGGCGCTCTCTAATGCGACCAACATTACTATCCTCGCACCCTCCAACCGTGCTTTTTCACAGTTCGGTAACACCGAGCTTGGACGAAGGGTTGCGACTGATGCTGGTCTCCTGGCTTCGTTGATGCAGTACCACGTTTTGAATGGAACCTACCTAGCGAGTCAAATAACCAAGCAGAGCGCTTTCATCCCGACGTTGTTGAATAACGAGACGTATACGAACGTCACTGGCGGTCAGGTCGTTGAGGCTGTTATGGTTGGAAACGAAACGGTCTTCTACTCCGGGTTGTTGCAAAAGAGTACCGTGACCACAGCTGTATGCACTTCTCCGATGCCACCTAGGCACAAAGTTGCTGATGGTAAACAGGACCAAAACTTTACCGGCGGCGTCGTCCATATCATCGATCGCGTACTTACTTTGCCGCCCAATATCCTCGACATGGCTAACGCGCTCAATCTGACCTCATTCCGCGGCGCTGTCAATCTAACGGATGAAGTTGACGCCGCTAATGCTCGGGACGTGACCATTTTCGTGCCCAACAACGAGGCATTCAAGAACATCGGCGCGGCCCTCACCAACCTCTCCAGCGATGACTTGCGAACCATAATCGAATACCACATTGTCGACAGTGTGCACTACTCCACCTCTCTTGACAACGGGACCACACTGCAGTCCGTCAACGACGACCGGGTCACTATCACCATCGACGAGGATGGGAACGTCTTCGTCAATATCGCAGAGGTTGTAGTGCCTGACGTCCTCATTGCTAACGGTGTTTTGCATGTCATCGACAAGTGAGCCGCCGTCCCCGTTCCCTTTGCGCAGCTAGCTAATCCCTTGCAGTGTCTTGAATCCCAACAATACCGCCGCTCCCTCCGAGGCCGCCACAGCAGGTGCCCCGGGCTTCACTGGCAGTCCAGCCAGCGAGCAGCCTTTCACGAGCGATCAGCCCACGCCTACCACTCACATCAATCCTACGTCTGAGAGTGTCGGTCCGGCTCAGAGCACTCCTGCGCAGACCTCGGAGACTAGCGGCGCTGCAATGCCACTGATTACTGGTGGTGTGGAGTACGCTGCTCTGTTCGGTGCAGGTGCAGCCGCGTTGCTTGATTTCTGATGGACTGAATCCTTCACAGACGTCTTTATCTGAATGATGGTGCGAATGAGAGGGCTTTCATGGGCTTATGAGTTTGAGATTCCAGGCTGTAATGAACATTTTTTTGCTCTTATCTGTAAATATAGCGATTTCCATTCAGAATCTCTTTTATCGTCGTTTCCGACCGGAACAGAGCATGCGACAACTAGCACGAATTATAATATATTAATTATCGTAAAAATGCGCACTAAATAAAAATATAAAAGAGAGATTTAAGAAAGCGACGGTAGGGTCTTCGCGCGCCTCTATACTATAGATAAAGGGCGACTCTCCCGCAGGAAAGTGCTCTTCGAAGGGCGTCGAGCACCTAGCGATTTTCCATTATTATGCCCCTTCCCAAGGATTATTAAGATCCGTTCCACGTTATTAGTTTGTATTTATAGTTAGTTTTTGCTACTAAACCGTATAACATTTGTTGCATTTCTATTAATTCTAGATTCATTCGAGAGCGCCTTCGTTTCGCTCTTCCAAAAAGCTGCACTAGCAATCGCAAAGGCGCCCACCGTGCTTCCCAATATCTTGTTCCGGCTTATGCCTTACCAACCAATCGCAGTTCCAGGCGAAAAGTATAATGACATCAGAGGCGGGACGGGGATACAATTTGGGGGCGCATAACAGGGGGGCGGCTGCTCCTGGCAAGGACGGGTTCCGTCCCGGTGATGCCCCCACATTCGGCCTCTGCTTTCGCCTCAACACTCTCGCAATGGTGATCAAAGGTGCTGCTGAGAGATGACAAAGGGTGGACGATGCTGATCCCAGTTTGACATTGTGGCTGAAAGACTGTTTTCTCGCTACCAGACACTGAAGTCCTATTATGTGGGTAATTTATAATTGCTGAAACGTTAAGCGGAAGCTCTAGTAGGGGCATCGCCGCGACGGAACCTATCCTTAGTAGAAGCAGGCTGGCTGGAAGCTTCGGACGATGGATTCTGAGGACGAACTGCCTTTCTTGGATTCGTTAGCCTACTTCAGAGCATTGCGTGAGTTCGATCAGTAGACCATACCTAATGAACAGGGTAAAACATAGCGTAATGGACACACCACTCGCCGCTGCGGGTGTTGTTCACGCCGCATTTAAATCGTATCTATTGCAGAGCCTTGGAGTCTCGTGTTCGCACTTAATATGTGTGTCTTTGCGTGTGTCTCTATAACTAAGTTAATTCTATATTCCTACGGACGTATTATGCTAATATTAATAAAGGGCGACTCCTACTTATACTTACAATAACCTAACTTAAAGTATTACTTACTAATATTTACTAGCTAGTACTACTTTACTAATATTACCTTATTCTTTTTATTATTTAAAAGTTTATTTTTAAGCTTTTTTATTTTATATAGCTTTTTAATAAAGTACTCTAAATTAAGTAGTACTATTATTATATAGTATTAGTACTATACGCGTATATAAAATTAATATAAATATATATACTAAAATATAGAAGGCATATTATTAACGCCTTATTAAAAACTACTACTAAATAGTTACTATATTTAATAATCAATTTTATATAATCCCTTTTTCTTTTATAAGTAATTAGCTTTATATCTATACTTAATAGTTTAAGCCTTTTTTTATTTATAAGACTTTATATATTTAGAAATATATTTATCTTAAATAAATAAAAATCTATAATAAAATCTATTATATAGATTAGTATTAGCTATAGCAATATTTAATATTATTTATTTTAGGTTGTATATTATTAAGATAGAAGAGAAAAGGGTATATAGCTCCTAAGTAAAGGAAATATATTATATTAACTATATTTTTTTAATATTACATATTAAAGACGTTAACTAATTATATAGTTAATAACTATTACTAAAACATTTAGAAGCAGAAGCTAAATATAGGAGTATTACTAGAACAGAACCTATTTTTACTAAAAGTAGTTAGAGTCTTAGAGATTAGTACCTATCTCTACCGCTTAATAAATATAGTAATATAAGTAACTAAATCGTAGAATACGCGAGACAAACTAAGATTAAAAGAATACTAAACTAAAAGAATAGTAGTCTTATAGTCTCCTATCTTTAGGGATTAATATAATAAAATAATTATAGTAATATAGTAAGTATTAAATATAATAATTAAAATATATTTCCTTATATTATAGTTTAAACTCTTTCTACTACTTTTTTATTTTACTTTTACAACTTTACGCTAAAAATAGAAAGGGGCCTTATAATAGTATATATTTATATATTAATCGAGTAAAGGGGATAGCTGTAGTGGCTAAAGGCGACTAAAAGGGGTTTTAAAAAAGAAGAAGGATATATATATCTTAATACTTAGTATATCGAAAAAAGACGTATTAATTATAATAGTATATACTGTATTAGGATAATTAATTTACACTACAGAAATATTGATTTTAATTCAAGATATTATTCCTCATGATTACCCTATCTTCACGTGCTGGGTCCGCAACTTTCCCAGAAAAGAGGGAAATAAATGAAACGTACTTACTCCTCCGGGAACATCATACATACTGCCTAGACCAGTAAACAGGAATATAAGGATCTTCTCGTTCATATAGATAGGTGCTTAGCGTAGATGCGCTGCCGTGCCAGCTTCCACGGTAACCAAGGTCCTCGATGAGCGCCGTAGACGCACCCTCGACGTCCCGTACACTACTCGCCTTCCCGCAGCCAACCCGGGCAAGTCATCCCTCCTACCCCCTCATCCTATCCCTCTTCCCCCGCCTAACCGCGCCTTTCCTCCTCAGCACCGTCCCCTCCCTATCCGCACTCCCTAAACTCTCCGCAATGCTCGTTACACTTGTACTCCTCCCAAGGCCACCGTCAGTCCGTAGCCGCACTTTCTGCCCCTCCCGCGCAATCGCCACACACCAATCCTGTAACTCCTTCCCCGGCCGCCTCCCCCGCACATACATCCCCTGCCCGCCCGCGCTTTCCACCTCGCCCTCGCGGGATAACAGACTCTGTAGCGCCTCGTCCGTCAAGTGTCCACACACCGTGCACGGCGCAAAGAACTGCGCGAAGTCCTGCGCGAGGGACCCCGGGACGGCGAGGCAGGTGGTGCATTTCAGGGGCTGGGGGACGCGGGTACGGGGAGAGGGTGGAGGAGGGGGCAGGGGCTTAGAGGGCTGCAGCGCCGTGATGAGGAAGTGCGCGGGGAGTTGGTGGAAGACGAAGTGGTGGCAGGAGGAGCAGATGTGGCTGAAGCGCGTGGAGGGATCGCGCGATTTGGAGGTTTGGTTGCAGAGGGGGCAGGGGGCGTCGGGGGACTGGGATTGGGAGGGGGTGGGGATGGCTGGGAGATGTCTAGGGGCGGGGGAGGTACGGGACGCTTCGTGTGTGATGGCGTGCGTGCGTGCGTGCTCGGAAGAGGCTCGCTGCGAGGTTAGCAGGGCGCGGTCGGAGGGCTTTGTCGTGGTGGGGAGAGGGGCAGGCGAGAGGCTCTCGGAGGACAGGTGGCGGGAGAAGTTCCTGGGACGGGCAGGTTTGGTCGCGTCGTGAGATTCGGTCTCCGTGTTCACAGTGTCCGCGCGAACGGCGGGCACACTTCTTAGGATAGCTTCGACAGGAGCGCATTGGGCGAGCTCGCGGCCACGGAATGAGTTCAGTTGCGAGACGGGAGCGAGACGCTTCCCGTTCGGGCCGCGCTGGAACCGTGGTGCGCTCTCGTTGACGTTGTACTCGGGGTTGTGTGAAGTTCCGACAACCTTGCGCGTGCGAGGGTGCTCCTCTTCGTCCAGCGAAGAGGACAGCTTGTTCGGTGTCGACGACATGATCGCGGGGCCTAGAGTGCTCTGGTAAATCTCTCGTGAATGGTCGTTTTGACAGTGGAAGAGAAGAGAAAGGACGATGTTGTATATGTGGTAGGGCGTGGCAAAGACATTGTGTATTCTGCAGGAAGGCGGATAACGTGAAGAGGGGTGAGTGCATTGTGAACTGCATAACCGCATCGCGTAGAGAGAAGAAAGTGTAGATTAGCAGAACGGTCCATGACGGGTGTTTGAGCCAGTTTGCTCCCTTGAGGTGCCATATCAGGTGCATACGATTTGCTTGGGTAGTATCGACTCGGGTCATCCTGATTTTGGACCAGAGCCCGGGAAGCTACAGTAATTAAAAGCTCCGTTCATTGTACGGGAGTCCGTATCAGCCAGGAAACAATGTAACGCCAAGACTTGGGAGGCAATACTGCATACAAATCCAAAACTTTCGTGTTCAAACAAGTCGTTTTCTTGCCAGTAGGCTTGGAGTTTCGAAGGTTCGACAATTTCCGGTCCTTTTGATTTCCCACCTCAGACCCTCGTCCCCAGATTTATATACTCTTCTTTGAGAAACAAGGGAGCCGGTGGACTGCGCACATCAAACCCCAGGCCAGACTGTAGTCCGATGTACATGTGGTTGTGGGTGTTGAGCGCATTATCCGCCTATGCTGCTGGCCTTACGTATGCATCCTAAAACCAACCAGCGTGCTCAGGCCTATAATCCGCGATCGAAAATGCGTGATTGAAAGTGGTACCGTGTTGTTTCACGACGATCGACACCTTCATTCATTACCGTCCACACTCTTCATCTCCAACTCCAGTTCATCAACCGTCATAGGCACCCTCTTGCCGTTCCACTTCGCCCGCTCTTCCTGAGCAAAACTCTCCACACTCAACATCCCCACCACCAAGAATCCCAGCTCTTCCCTATCCGTGTCGAAAACCTCCCACCACTCCATCTCGGGCAGTTTGATGCCCACCTCCTTCGCCGCGAGGTAAATTGCTGCCGTCGCCAAACTACTCGGCTGATGGGTCAGGTACAGCATCTGCGGGCTCAACAGTGCGGTATTCAAGTATGCGATTGCGCGCTTCGCCAGCTCCGAAGCACGCGGGCGTGAGAACACGTCCAGCGCCTGCAGATACGTGATGCAGAGTGTATACGGAAGCGAGACGTGCACGGTGAAACCAAGCGTTTTCAATATGCGCTGCTCAGCCCCGAAAAGTGCAATGCGGCGAGTCTGATATGTGCCTTCTGGGACGTAGTACTGCTCTGCCTTCCCTTGCTGGAGCTGGTCTGGCGCAGGCGTGGGCGACGGGAGGGTCGAGAGGTAGGCGTATACATTTATGATACTCCGCGGGGATTTTGGATATGGCGAAAGCTTCGTGGTAAGATAGATGGAAGCGGCGGAAACTTGCTGCCGTACGCATTGTTAATTCTTGGATTTGCCTGAACGTGGATACAAGGGTTACACGTAAACGTACCTGCGCATCGAATTCCGCCAGGCTCCCGCCTTCGGGACCGACCCAGAACCTCATGAATACAACCAGAGCCTGTGCGATCACCTCTTGCGGCAATCGCAGCAGTATGCCCGCCGCCTGCGTGAGCTGGGCTCCCGCAAACCGGATCGAATTCTCCATGTGCGGAGGGACGCCATCGAGTCGAGACCCTGATGTTTCTAATTGCGCGACAGTCGCGAGCGGGTTGGCAAGGGGCGAAGGTTGCATAGCGAGCAATTGGTGAGTTGTGTATATTGTCCGGGAGTGTAGAGGATGAGATGTCACAGCTCTAGTTCAAATCCGAGCGATCGGAACGCTCTTGGCGTGCTAACTTGATGTGGTGGACCATCAAAGCATTGGATGTAAGATGATATTGCAGGTTATATCATATGCTAACGACGCTTTCATAGTAAAGTACGTGGTAATGTAGGTTCTGTGTGACATGGGGAGGCTTAGCGCTTGCGCGCTAGAATCGGAAGTCGCGGCTCCGTCACGTATAGCTCAAGGTCGTTGTGATAGTACACCATATATTCTGTGAGACCCAGTTTCAGGTTCGATCAGCGATACCATGCAGAACTTTTTGCCATCTATAGGTAGCCAAACACGGATGTAAAGTGAAATACCCATGTTTGGGAGGGCCCATGTCTGTGCTTGAAACATCAGATTGCTTTTGGACGAAGCCCTGGCGTAGCTCTTATACTTGAGACGTCAAGCGAAAATTTATTATTTAGTAGCGAACTTTATCTAGCTGCCTAGCCTGACGCCCCGCAAGGGCGCTCAACAAGTTTCTGCTCAACGGCTATCCAGCCACTCACGCCTATGCCCCTTCAGCATCGATTATCATGCTCGCAGATTTGCTAAGTCCCATCCGAGGAGCCAACTCGGCGTACATGTCCCGGAGAACCCTCTTGCTCACGGGCGCCCTCCCCTCAAGTTGCATATCCTCTTCCGGAGTACTGGACTGCCCCAGCTTCCACAACAGGTGCTCTGGTATCGAGGCCAGCAGTTCGCGGAAGAAAGCTCGGAAGATGAAGTGCGCCGTTCCCCATTCCTCGAGCTCAGTCCGGGCCCACTCATAGTACCGTGAGTGAAAAGTTGGAATGATCCGTAGGTGTATCAGTGACGGAAACCTTGCGAAGAAAGACGCCCAGTCAATATAGCTGTTCATCCGTTGTGCATCTTTCAACTGGAGCTCGAGTTCCATCTTCCTAATCCTGGTGCAGTCCCATCCGGCCGGCATTTCGAAGGTTGTTGCGGGAAAGTTGTCCAGTGACATGGCAAAGTAGTTTCGTTGGTAGAAACAGTCCTTTGCTTCGTGGTAGAGTAGCCTGGAGGCACGCATCACGTCCAGGTGGACGACAGGCACAGAGGGAGCATCTCGGTGAGCAACTGGGGGCCGTCCAGTTTGCGCGCGCTTTGCATTCAGCTTTTCCCGGTTTCGTAGTACGGTTGCACGTTTCTTCTGCTCCCGGAGAACGGCTTTAGCCTCCAAAATTGGTCTTCGTCGCCCCCCGCGAACAACCAAATAAGAGAGCACATGATCACGAACTTCTTTTGGCAGGTTAAAGAAAGCGAAAGGTCCTGTACGAATTGCGGGCAGAGGAGATGTACGTGGAGATGGGGTGCTGGAGGCAATCAGTAATTTGAAATTCGATTCACGGATTGTACACACTTACCAAGCACCTCGTTGGACCTTTGCAGGTGGTTGCATCGCCGGAATCTCAATGGTACAGCTTCTCGTCCTCTTTTTGGCTACACCTTCGTCGACGGGCACCTCCAACACCTCCTCGATCTTGCACTTCCTGTAGGGATTCCTGCGAAGCGCCATCAGCGTCACCAGCGACATGTAGGATTGTTGGAGGTGCCGTATGTGAGTATATGGTTCTGAGATTGCAAGCCGGGAAAATATAATTTCCGTACCTTGTGCAAATTGTAACAGCAGGCCCCGTCCCGAAAAACGCAGTGCACGCAAGGCGGCCCCGACGCACTGTGGGTACGTCTTGGGATGCGAACCATCTTGACTCGAATGGAATGAGATGTGTTTCAGACGGTAGTGATGTTCACTGCGGTTTCCGCTTGGGGCCAAGTTCTCTACACCAGCAGACACAACGTCGAAAGTGGCCTGGAATGAGCGGATCGCCAGTGGAAGCAAGATGAGCGCTTTTTTTGCCTTTCATGTGGATGACTCCAACAACTTGTCGGTGGTGCAGCGTGGTGCTGAGCTTGGGTCTGAGAACACGCGGGAGAGAGTGTTTAGTGATGGTTAAGCCTTTCTTTGTGTTTCAGGGCCCAAATGTTATCGACTATAACAGGCGTATTAAGACCTCCGCCGGCAAGCAAGAACAGTCCCAGGAGCCTGTCTAGACGACTCATGTGCCGCTATAGCGGGTTATCGTAGCCTTTACCAGCTAACCGTCGTCACTGACCATCTTCGCGTGTCGGAAGCATTTCATGCCCACCCAGGCGACGACGACCCATACCCATGCCATGACCGCCGTGCAGACCATCAATGCTGGATAATAGCCTGTGATGGGAAGCGTAGGGTCGTCTTCCAGCTCAGGCGGCGCGTACGGCGTCTCTCCGACATCCCAGGCCCAGTTCCAGACACCGAAGCAGGAACCCATACCCACGACGAATACGACCCAGGTGACTGAAAGGATGATCCAGCCCCACCACTCGGTCTCGCTATAATCCCATTCTTCTTCTAGTGCCAGATCAGTCGGCGACTGCACGGTGCTCAGTGACGTCTGCTGAGTCACTCGATTGGAGCGACAGCGCGGAAGCGATATTGCGGCCGCAGCTTGAAATGGACTCGTCTTGTAGGAAGAGGGATTCGAGGCAGATGGGGTGTACAAAGAGGTAGACTCATCATCATCGGTAGTAGATGCATAGGGCGCCAATGAAGTTTCGATGGCTGCTGCTAGCACGCCCGGATTCGGCTGATCCAGTTCGTAGGACGAGCTTCTGGTCGTGGACGGCGGGCGTGCTGGTTCAGCTGTAGGCGTCCAGCTACTCTCGAAGGGCGGGCTGCGCGACGCGCCCTCGGAGGTGAAGGACCGTGGCGTCGTCTCCTCGTCGCGTGACGTCTCCGGCATGGTGGTGTGGGCGGTGGGTGCGTTGGTAGACGTCCGCTGGTTCTCCTGTGGGCCCCGGCGCAACATGTTCTTTCCTAAAATGCCATCATGTCTGAGCGACCCCTTCCTCCTCCTTCCCGCGTGTCGTAGCGCCTCCGCCATCCCGGAGCCACGTGTGGTGCCTTCTTGCTTGCTAGCGTTGGCGTCGCCCTCCCAAGTCAGCTTTGATGAACCACCCCGGCCATCCTCCGCAGAGGTCTCCAAGAATGGTGCAATTCCCAAGGTTCCGCTCGAGGTACCCTGCTCCCATGTATCCACAACCTCGCCCTGGTTCTTCTTCGGCTCGCTGCCAGTATATCCCACTTCGCTCAGTTGGCTGTGGCCAGGCTCGCTCGTCACATGCTCCATCTGGCTTGCCAGGCTCGGTAGGGCCGGATATAGGGGGGTAGTTTACTAAGAGCTAGAGGGGTTACCCTGGGTTTGCTCAAATTACACGAGACACGGGAGGCGAGCACTCGAGTCATTCCAGGAGAGCCGATACACGTGCGACACAGTGTCCTGCGCATGTCGAATTGACAGGTTGATCCCCCGGTATGTCACTGCTGTCAAAGAGCGTAAACCATGCTAACGGTAACAACAGGAAGCAGACGACGCGTGGTGGTGGTCTGGCGGAGGACGGCTGTGGCGGCTCTGCTTCCGCGACAGAGATCCCTGCACGTCTCCTATACGCCAATGCCTCTTCGAGATGCGCCCTCCTCCGCCCCCTCACCCGCAGGCACCGACGCGCGAGGCACCACGCGCAATGCGGACCATCTGACCAGCTTGGAAAGTCGCTCTTTTTGAATACACCACGCCGATATGGCGGCCAACATGCCGTTACCTGTGCCGCCGCGGACACCCACGCCGCCTCCTGACGACGACAATGCACCCGTGGGTCGATGGCTGGAGGATCAGCCCTCCCCGACGAAGCTTGGTTTCAACGCGAGTGCGCTGTCTCCCATGTCTGCTACCTTTCCACCAGAGAGATATGGGACGCTCGCGCCCAGCGACTCGCTGTCGCAGAAGGCAACACCAAGCACCGTCTACAGCCCCATGAGCGCGGCCTTCCCTTACACGCCCGCCAGCGCGGTGATGAGCGGGGCGAGCGACACAGATGCGCCGTCGCTGAGCAGTGCTGGAGATGCACGGAACCCATTCAACTTCCAGCCCGTGGCCTACATGCCCAACAAGCCCAAGAACGTATGCGCTACGTGCTGCGCCATTGAAGCAACAGCTGCTAATCTGCATAGGATGTTGGCCGACGGCGCGGACACAAGTACAAGCACAGCAGTGTCTCCCATCAGATATTCCTCGAACCTCCACCACGTGCCCCGCTCCAGCTCCCCGCATCCCTTCCCGTGCCGACCGTCAAGGAATACCGTGCGAGCATGTCGCAGGAGCAGAGACTGAGACTGGCATGGTGCTTCTGTCACCTCTTCGTGGCTGGCTTGGTCGGTTGGGGTGCCCACGAGTCGCTCGCACTTACCGTCTTGTCTCGCCTGATCTTCTACGATGCCCTGGGAGCCTTCCTCTGCGTAGCTGTAGACGTAGGCTCCAACTTCGAAGTCTGGAAGCGGTCGACCATCCGATATCCGTTCGGCTTCGAGCGCTCCGAAGTCATCGCAGGACTCGGCATGTCAGTAGGACTGCTGTTCATGGGCCTGGATCTGATCTCGCATGGCTTGACACATGCTCTGGAAGACAAGGGCGGCCACACTCCGCACCACGCACACTCGCACGAGCGCGTTTCTCCAGGAAGCATAGATCTGGCGGCTTTGAGTGGTATCGTATGTACCATCGTCTCGGCGACGCTGCTCAAGAACCATGCGCGCATTGGCAAAGTCATGAGGTTGGGGGCTATTGCTAACTTGCCTTCGGTGTTGAGTAACCCTTCGCACTTTCTTACGCTGTCATGCTCGTCCCTCCTACTCATTCTACCGCTCCTGAGCATCCGCATGTACGTTTGGCTGGACCGCACACTGTCCTTCTCCGTTGCAATCGCCATGGTAGCACTCGGCTGGGTCCAGGGGTGGTCGCTGGGTAAGATGCTCATGATGTCTTACCCAGGACCCGGGGTTTCAGCCGTCATGTACGACATCGAGACGGATCCGGCCGTCAGTGCTGTCGAGGAGGCCAAATTCTGGCAGGTGCACTACGGGCTGTGTCAGGCAAATGTCAAGCTGCGCGTGCGCAACCTGGAGGACATGGGTCGACTGCGGGACCGGGTTGCTAGCATGGTTCGGAATCGGCTGGGCGGTGGCTACGGTAGTGGCGGCGGACAGAGGTGGGAGGTCTCTACGCAAGTCACGCTCGAGAAGGACTGAGCACGTGTTTGCCCACGTTCGGATTTGCATAGCTACACTAGATGATACGGATTTGGCCGGTGGGTGTCGTGGCAAGCCCCTTCGGCTTGGCTCTGCAGCAAGTGCGCAATACACAGTTCGTGACGGACCCCGCATGGATGGAGACGCTTGCTACCGTGGGCAACGCTGCATACGGACGCCACATGCACGGTTTGCTCCCAGCGGAGGCGTCATTTGGCAGCGACCTGAGACAGCTGGCAGCCCTTGCGTGCGCGCGCGCCTGACATGGCGGCGCAAGACACTAGCGAACCCGGAACGGGAGCGGATGGCACTGATCAACAAGCACTCCGCGCTGGGCCCTCACCGCCCAACGCGCTTTGGAGAGGCCTTGACTCGCTGTGGGCGCACGCTGGACTCCATGTCGTCCGTCTGCAGGCCCTCGCTGTCCTTCCCACCGCAAGTTGGCACGCTCCACTCGCCGCTCGCTTCCTGCACCCCTCCTGCACCACTGCCTGAGTGTCTGCCAGCACCGAACCTGTGAGGCTGGCACCACTCGGGCATCCTGTAAATCCCCACCGAAAACCCCCAGGATATGGCCCGGGATCGTGCTGCGCGTGACCCTCGATATCTCCACGAAGCATATTCCGACGACGACCGTGAGCGTGAACGTGCGGAGCGTCGGTATCGCCGCCGCCACCGCCATCGCGACGATTTCGACTACGATTACGAAGACCACAAACACAGACGAGAGCGACGAAGAGCGGAGGAGGCAAGGCGGGCAGCCGAACTGGACATTGACGAATTGAGGGCACGGCGGGCGTCCTATTTCAGCAGGCCCGAGGCCGATCGACGTCGTGATTCACAGCGCATGGCACAGGAAATCCACCTGCAACGGGAAAGGGATAGACCGAGGAGTAGCAAGAAGGAGGTTAGACGGGATGGCACTGTGCGTCGGAGGAAGAAGAGGGACGCCGTGGATGGTGCCCGGAGCGATGACTACGTTTATGGCCGGCCGAAGTCTAGAGCAGTGGTAGAAGAGGTTACCGTCAAGCGATCGTCGGGAAGACGGAGAAGCGATGAAGGAGGCTCGTCGAGCAGGACAGAACATACGCCCCTTTTCGGGTCGAGATCGACTTCGCTACGCAAGGAGGAGGTGCCCAAGTTGAGCAGAAGCATGTCGGCTCGGGATCCACACCGAGCGTACATGACCAGGCCCTCGGTGCGACGGACGAGCACTGTCAAATTGCCAGCACCGTCCGGTGCAGCTCTTGCGAGATCGAATACTATTGCTGCTCGTGACACCCGAAGAAGCAGTGGGCTGCTTGCGACGCTCTTCAGGCCCCCTCCCCGTCCACAAACTGCCGTGCTTCATAAAGAGATCCCTAGGTTCGTTTCGACATGTGCAGTGTCTTGTTCTCAGCTAACAAGGTAGGGTCGAATGTATCATTTGTATGGACGATGACTTGCCCGCCAACAAGACCGCCAAGTTAGCGTGCGGCCATCGCATGTGTCACTCCTGCCTCAAGCGCCAGTTTACTCTCTCTGTTTCTGATCCGAAACATATGCCACCGACTTGCTGCAACGCAGAGCGCATACCTTTGAAATATGTTGACCGTCTTTTCGATGACAAGTTTAAGAGGTTATGGAATAAGAAGTACGAAGAATACACGACAGCAAATCGCCTTTACTGTCCAAAGAGAGGCTGTGGTGAATGGATTAAACCGTCGAGGATCCGGATGGATTTGACTTTCGGAAAGAAATATGCTCGTTGCAGTCGCTGCGATACTAAGGTGTGCGTGCTATGCAATGCAAAGTTCCACACAAGGCGGGAATGCCCTAAAGACGAAGAAACGAATCGATTAGTCGAGATGGCGAAAGAGAATGGCTGGCAGCGGTGCTACAACTGCAGAGCCGTAGTCGAGTTGAAGGAAGGTTGCAACCACATGACTTGGTGCGTTTAGCCTCTCACTACCGTGATCCGTGTTGCTAATTCTTCGGCAGTCGCTGTACCGCACAATTCTGCATGGTGTGTGCAGCACCCTGGAAAACGTGCAACTGCCCGTGGTTCAACTACGCCCACCTTGATGATGACGATCGCCTTAACCATATGCGTGTACCATACGTGCCCCATGACATGGTCGAAGTTGTAGAGATGCCCTCCCAGCCCGACCCTGTCCCCGTCCGCCGGGTTAGTACACGAACACGCCGCAGACCAGACCACGACCTTGAGCAAGCCGACGAAGTCCTCGCAGCCCATTTTCAAGCCCAACTTCGCATGGAGCCTCCTCCAACCGCGTCCGAAGTTCACCGTGACGATCCTGCCGTTGGCGTCTATGCTCTGGGCAATTCGGGAGGACACCACATGAACGACTCATACGCTGTACGACCACTCGCTACATCGGCTGCGCGCACAGCCGCCCGCTCCGCAGCACCACGATCCCTCTTCAGTCGGCGCGTCGTACGCGAGGCGCCTCGGGAAGCGCCCCGACCCCAGCCCGTTCCAACCGTCAGAGCTTCAGCCATGGCTGGATTGTCAAGAGACGGATCGAAGCGCGGAGCCAACCGAGTCGGCACTTGGCTCAACCACGTAGAAGTAGACGACGAAGCAATCCGAACGGCCCCCAGAAACGTTGAAGTTGACGATTGGAGGATCGACGGGTCCGTCCGTGGGATCGATTGAGCGAACATACGTTATTCCATCCACACTACGATTGCATATAATGATTGTGGCATCTCCGCTTGTACGACGATATGGCTGGGATATAGGTTGGACGTGGGATTGCATTGCTACGCATATTTGGGGTATATTCGTTAGGTTGCATAGTATGATACCCTCAGCCGCCCGGGGCAGCTCGAACTGCAATATTATCACTAATGGCAATGGTTTGAGAATTGTCCGATGGGCAAAGGCGTGCTGACTGACGCGCAGAGATCAGTGCAGCGCAGCGTCGCTTGGCAATGATGCGAGCATAGTGATGTCATCCCTTCGACAGCTGCCCCGAGCTCCAACCATTCTCCAACCTACAACACCGAGCTCAACTCCACAACTCACGATTACACGTACCTCTCCATTGTACGATTGAATTTTCAGAAACCATCACAATGTCCTTGCTCCGATCCCCAATTGTTCGCTCGGCGGCCTTCAGGCCAACGGCCTCCATTGCACCGTGTGCCCAGTTCCACACCGCGCGCACTCTCCGCGCCCATCAAGACTACGGCTCCGGCGAAGGCAATCCTGCAGGCGAGAACCCTCAGCAGCAGGGTCAGCGGGGACGTGAGGATCTCGAGCACCCCGGACCCCCACCGCCGAAGGTTGCGCAGAACAAGTCGTCGCCGTCTCCCGACGCAGCTTCCTCATCTTCCTCCTCCAGCTCCAGATCGAAGAGCAGCAGCGGTAGTACACAGACGGACAAGGATGTCAAAGGTGCGCAGCCCAAGATCTTGAACGAGAATCCGCCCACGAGAGAGAGTGCTCCGGGGGACGTCAAGCAGCACAACAGGGAGGTTGACCAGAGGGCTGAGAAGGCGCATGAGCAGGTTAGCAATGAGGATGCGGAGAAGGACAAGGTGCCGAAGAGCTTTTGGGCTGGTGAGTGAGACGCTTCCAAGCTTTGATGGATGCTAATTTGAGCAGGACATGGCGGTGCGGACAAGGACCCGTGAGGCGCATGCAAGGTGGACATATACAATGTATCAAGGTGAGTCGCTGCAATGGGCCGGCATCGGTAGTCAAGGGGAAAGCTGCATGTATGATAGCAGAGGATGAGCGTTCACGGACAGGACTGAAGCATTGAAATAGAGGTATAGCGAAATGGAGTTCACTTTGTTCCAAAATCTGGCGCGAAGGTATCAAGGATTCATAAATATGCCGCCTGGCTATGATGGTAGATGTTCCCTCGGATGCTGTGTCGAAAATGGTGGTCTCGTCGCGTGCTTTGTTGGGTGACGTCAGAGGCGGAGCGCGATTCCTGCAGACCGCAATTCGTCAAGGCAAGTTCGAAATGCCAGGCTTTCTTTCCGCACGCGAAAGCTCCATGAAGCTGCCACGGCTTTTGTAAAGGTGTCCTCATCCGCGGTGGCTGCACGTCAAGCCGCGGCGACGTAATGGACGCGACATTCACAGCGGCAACAGACAGCCAAGCTCGCACCGCGCCGCGCTGGTTGGCTGCGGGGCTGCAGGCGCGAGCCTTGATTGCGCCTTTCCCAAACGTGCACACTACGTCACTGCATTTGCCCACAGCTTTGTCCTGGCCCCTCTTAAGCTGCCTGTCCTCGCGCCATCCCCTCTCTGCTCCCTCCACCACCGCCCCTGCGTCGCTCAATTTATATTAATTGGCCTAATCGTCTAACCTCCGACCCTACGCAGATTGCACTATGAAGTTCTCGCTTGCGTCCACCCTCGTGGTGGCTCTCGCCGCCCAAGCCACGGCTAACAGCTGGTTTGGCAAGCCCGGTGCGTATTGTATGAACACCGTCCCATAGTTTACCACCCCGGCACGCTATTGAGGCTAGAAGAACCGGCAGCTAAGTCTTCCAGTGTACAACAAGTGGCACGAGACGGAGCTGGAGCGATGGCTATCCGACCACAACATCCCCTACCCCACGCCCTCCGACCGCAAGGACCTTGAGAACCTGGTCAAGGACAACTGGGATGACAAGGTCGTCACGCCCTACAACGGCTGGGACGCCCAATCGCTAAAGAACTACCTCACGGCCAAGGGCCACCAGGCGAAGAAGGGCACGGACAAGAACACCAAGTCGCTTGCCGAGCAAGTCAAGGCCTACTGGACCGAGACGGAGGAGTCGGCCAACCAGGCTTACGCCAACGTCAAGGACTGGATCTTCGACACGTATGTTACCATTGTGAGTACTTGAACTCTGCTGATAAACTGCAGCTGGACCGACTCGCAGCTCAAGGCCTTCGCTGACAAGCATGGCATTCCCGTTCCCCAGCCCCGCAAGCGTGACACGCTCCTCCAGGCCGTCCGTGAGAATTACCAGTCCACCGCGAATAAGCTCTCGGAGACTGCCAACTACCCCGGTGACTGGCTCTACGAAACCTGGTCCGACTCTGACCTGAAGGCTTGGTTTGACGAGCGTGGCTACCCGGTACCCCAGCCGTCTACCCGAGACAAGCTCATCGCCAACATCCGGCGCCAGTCTCGCATCGCCAGCCTGAACCTCCAGGGTGCCTACGCCCAAGCTTCCTCTTCTGCTGCGGCTGCCCAGCAGTCCCTTAGCGACGCTCTTCTTGACTCGTGGTCTGATAGCCAGATCAAGGAGTGGGCCGACAAGAACGGTATCAAGGTACCCCAGGGCTCCAAGCGCAACGAGCTTCTCGCGCTCGCCCGCAAGCACCGTGCCCGTCTCTACGGCGACAGCGCCTCTGCTACTGCTGAGAGCGCATACGGTGCTGCTACGTCCAAGGCTGGCAACGAGTACGCCCAGGCTACGAACGGCTTCGCCGGATACACCAACTGGATCAAGGCCCAGCTCGGCCTCGCTACTGACGCTGCTGCTGCCTCTGCTAGCAGCGCCACTACTTCCGCTTCCAAGAGCGCCTCCAGCCTCTCTTCGTCCATCTCCAAGTCCGCCGCCAGCGCCTCATCTTCCGCTTCCAAATCCAACGCTGCTGCGTCCAAGTCTGCCAAGAGCGCATACGACGCCGCTGCTGGCCGCGCTTCTTCAGCTACCGACCGTGTCAAGGAGGAGTTGTAAGCTATACGAGAGATTGATGAGACAACTTTGTTCAGCGTGCGGGCTTTGAGCAATCGGAGCAGTCACCTCACGTCCCATACAACACACCCACGCACGTATCACGGCATTATGACCTCACCAAAACGAACGGGTAGACGAAAATTGAAACGGATGGACTTGTAACTTTAGCTTTTGGCTGTACGAATGAGGATATTCCACGAGCGAAGAGGGCCACAGGACCGGCAATTGGGTGCATGGGCGGCTTTTTTTTGCCGGCGTGGATGAGACGCCTGGCAGCGTTTTCATTCTTGCGCCTTGGGTAGTTGGAGTATATGTCCAGGCAATGCATGGTAATTTTTTTTTTCATCGTTTCTGCTACTTGTGACGGTGTCCATGGCCGTGAGGCTACTATGCCCTTGGTTTCTTCCCGAACGTGCCCTCCTCAACTCTGTTGCGATCAAGGACAATGCTGTGGACGCATCTTGACAGGGGCTAGAAGGTCTGCTTGGATGAGTACTCGATCAGTCAACCTACTTTTCTCCGAGGTAATGGAGTGCTGGAATTGGATTCGTAGCAATCATTATTTGGAGTCATTGCGACTTGCGTATAGGTAAGGGTTTCCTCGTGGTAAAGGTATACTGCGAGGGTAAGCGCTGATTTGAAGGATTCGCGTGCTTTCTTTTATGGATCTAGGCCTGGATACATGCCTGATGGGGGATAGGGTGCTTGGATGCTTGAGGTTGTGTGTGGGGAAGACGAGGGAAGGAGCAAGAGCGGAGTTTGAGGACGGAAGGGGCGTGTAGTAAGGTGATGCGTAGTTTGCGAGAGAAGGGGAAGCGGGGTCGTAAGGAATTGTATGGGGGTAAGACGAGATGCGTGTGTACGCTGACGGCTGAGGCGGCGCTATTATGTGAGCGGGAAACTTGGGCGGGTTGGTTACGACGCCGGCGGATGTGGATAATGTGGGATGGCGGTCTCTGGGAGACGGAACGGCGGAATCTGACCGAGTGAACTTGACGCTGGCAAGGCTGGCGAGGCTCGTCCGTGGTGATGGCTAACGTGTGCACGGGGTGTCGAGGGATTGGAATCCTACGTACTAGACGGGCGGTAACGATGGGCGTTGCAATTTCGTCCTCCGAGCGGAAAGGCCCCGGGCTCGGGGTTTGTCCACACGCACCCGTGCTGCATAAGTGGACCTCAGCCAGGCATATCAGGGCTCCGGAACCGCTGCCTGGGTAGATGACCAGTCGGTGGGCCAAGTTTCCAACTGGTTCCTGCGGCACTGCTCTGTGCTTAAATTCCAAGGCGTCAATGTTCTACTTACCATGACCTCGGTCGAAAAGATGGATGGCAAACCCGCCTGATGATGCCGCCAGCTAAACTGGAACCCGTGCTTACGCTCGACGATGACACGCGACTCGCTCAAATTAGCTATGCGTACGAAGTAAGCAGGACTTCTCGGTATAGAGTGTGAGAGTTTGCTCTTGTGGCTGATGTAGCGTAACGTGGGAAGCCCTGAGTCTGGTCATTGCAACGGCCGGCGGTGCCCCGTGTCTGGATTGGAACATGTGAGCAGCCTTTAAGAACACGCAGCAGCGGGGTTGACATCTAGGAGGTTGCCCTCGGTGATTTGCTCGATAGCGATTGCACTCTCGTGGCGAGAGATCGCGTCGATGGACCCGACTGCAAGAGGGACAGGCGTACCCAATAGATCATCCCAAAGTATCGAGGCTCAATCACTGTAGGACAGTACCACTGGGTCGCCGCCTTCAACGCGCTCCATCGCAGCTTGATCCGTCGACTGGATCAACGTCGGCGGGACAGATCGCTACGGCCGCGTTCGCCGGAGCGCTCCAATTACTGGGCATTGTATTGCCGTCTTGGATGACGAGTCGTACGTGCTGCAGTGCTGGCAAGGCCTCCTTCTCCACCGGGTCATACTCTTGTACGGTGCCGTCATCAACATCCGGGGCGCACGCCTTCTCCCCATGCACGGCCAAGAACATCGCCAGTATCATCCATCTGGCCGGCCTAGCCGCCACAATGCTAGTCCTCGGCATCGCGAGCTCCAAGAACGCTTCTTCCTGAACGTGACGCACAGCAGCGGCTAGCGCCACAACGGCATCTCGTGGCTCGTCGGGCTCCTGTCTACCGTCTACCCACTCCTCGGATACGACGCCGCCTGCCACGTCTCCGAAGCGATCCCCCACGCGACGCGCAACGAGCCTCTTGCCAGGTCGCCAGCGTGGCCGTAGACGGCGTCCTGGGCCTCGGGTACCGCACCTGCTCTTGTACGCTACCGGTCCGCTCGACGTGCTCCTCTGCCGCCCACCGGCTCCCCCTTCGTCCATATCTTCTATGACGCGACGAGGTCCCCCGCGGGCGCATCGCTGCTGTCTCTCCTCTCGGTGCTCGTCACCGTCGCCGCCACGCCCGCACCCATCACGTCCACGTCCCGCACGTGCTGGGCTTGCGCGCGAGACAGCGCAAGAACGAAGCGTGGGGGTTTCAATAGCGTAGTTTACTGTTTGAGAGGCATCCTAATCATGCGACAATATTGTTGACAGGGTCTTTTCTGGAAGTGTTTAATAAGCATCATGTAACTTGTTATCATAACTATTCAAGCCTGTGGAACCTGCTGCGTTCTTAAGAACGCACGAGTGCACCATGTCTTAGCTAGGTAGATTGAGTATGGCTATGTGGTTGGTTACGTGAGACGCGCGAAGAGTATAGCGGCGCTGGAGTAATGGTAGAGCTATCTTGAGGCAGAGGCGCACTGTTAGCAGGAGGCGATTACTAGCGCAGGCGAGTTTTAGCATAGGGTATTCGACTTTGGTATTTACAAGATAATATATATAAAGTAACACATAAACTGCGGGCCTAACCCTTACTTATATACATATAAGAGCGTATATATAAAAATATACTTATAAATACTCTAATAAAGAGTCTATAAAATAAATATAATACCTTAAGCTAATTTAAGTAAAGTAGATAGTATTATTAAAAATATAACTAAAATAGTAACTATAGAGTTAGTAAAACTATAATAAGTAGTTAATTATTTATCGAAAAGTAATAAGTACGCCTAGACGACGATCCAGGGAGTTAATTATTTATATATTAAAAGAATAAACGCTATAATCTTCTAAATTATTATTATATTATATTATTTATTATTTTATATTATTATTATAACGGATTACTAAACTAAATATATTATTTAATTTTTAATACTATTATATTAAGTAACGTTATACTTTTTATATATTTTAAAAACTTTTTAGTTTAAAATTTAGTAATTCTAAATTTTAATATTTTAATTTTATTTTAATTAGCTATAAATATAACTCTAAAAACTTTTTTTAATTAAAAATATAATACTAATAGTTAATACTATTATATTAGTTTATTATAAATAATTTATTATATATAATTTATTTAATATATATATATTTATATATTAATTAAATAAATAGTATAGCTGTAATAAATAATTTATTTAAATAATTTTAAAAACGTAATTAAATATAATAATAAAAAATAATTAAATAAATAAATTATAACTTATAGTACCTAATAAGTAAGATATTTATAATAAAAATAGTATAAATTATATAATTAGTAAAAAAAGTAATAAAAAAATTAAAAATATTTTTAATAAGTAACTTTTATAAAAAAAAAATTAGTAGCAGTAGTAAAAGTACTAAAAATAATAGTTATAATAGTATAAATAAAATATTAGTAATTAAAAAGTAAAAGTATATCTAAATCTTAATCTAGGGGTATAAATATAGTAAGAGAACTCTATTAAGTACTAAACCGTATACGTAATAATTAAAAGCTAACTAAAATATTAGTAATAATAATAATATTAATAAATTAATAAAAAAAAATTAACTAAAAATTTAATATTTTATAAGTTAATTAATTAAAAAATATTATTATATTCTATTTATAAAAATGACTAGTCTAATTAAATTTATTAGTAATTATTAGCTTAGTAAATATATATATATTATTATATAAGTTATTATATTAATAGCTTTTAACTAAATTTAATATAAAAATATTTTTTATAATTTATATACTTTATTAAAACTTTAATAATATACTTTACTAATAAAATATTAAAAAAATATAAAATACTTTATTTAATATTTTTTATATAAAAAGAGGTAAAATATAGTATTAAGACACTAGTTTAAAAAATATATAAAATAAAAATTTAATATTTATAAAGCTATTAGTTTTTTTATATTTATAATTTTTTATAAATTTATAATACTAACTTCGATATTAATTATTACTAAAAATATTTTTATATTAAATTTAATTATAATAAAAAATATTAATAAAATATAATAATATTATAATAATATTAAATATAATAATACTATAATAATATTAAATATAAAGACACGTATATACTCCTCCTTTTTTAAATCCCCTTTTAGGTCGCCCTGAGCTACTACAGCTACACTTTTTATTTAATTAATATATAAATATAATATAATAATATTAATAAACACTAATATATTTATAAAAAAATAATATAAAGTTTATATAAATAAATATTTATATTATAATATTATAATACTACTAATACTATTAAATTTTATAATATATAAAAATTGTTTTTATATTTTAATTATTTACTATTATTAAATAAGCTTATAAGTACTTTAATTAAAAATATACTTATAATATTAAATAAGTTATAAAATAATTTTTTATAATAAGAATAAGCTATATAATATAATTAAAAATAAAGGTATATATATACTCCTTCTTTTTTTAAAACCCCTTTTGGTCGCCCCGAGCTACTACAGCCACACTATTTGTTCGATTAGTATATAAATATAATATAATTAAGAATAATATTTAATAGATAATTTTTAAAAAATAAAATATATTTAAAATATACTATTACTAAATAGTTTATTAATTAATTTATCGTTTTTACGTCACTACTTATAAACATTAGTTATAGGATAGAGTGCAGGGTTTCTATAGAGGAGGGGATGGCGACGGAGGCGTGCAGTCGGGTTTGCCGGACCTATAGATCACGCGATACGCAAGCATAAACGACCACGTGGTGAAGCTGGAGCCCTGGAGGTGGCGTTCGGCTAGGGCGAGTATTACGTAAGTTTAGTTAACGTTATTCGGAAATTGGACAAGGGAGCTCGTTTCGATTGCCTATTCAGCCGCAATGCACAGATCAGACCGCCGAGACCAGATCGGTAATACGCCTCCAGAAATAACCCCCATGCAACCCGAAGTGGAGCCCGCAAGCCAACGGCCAAGAGAAATGGGAGCGTCGGCATTGGGAATCCCTCGCGATCCTCTCGGTACCTCCGAGCTCCAACTCCGTCAACATCGCGGACGGGAAGGGGAAACGGTCAGCTCAAACGGTCTGGATGAATAGCGCCACCAAGTTGGCACGTACCACTGTGCCGCAGAGCGTCTAACCGGAACTTCACGTAGATTTGAACCCAGCAACTCCAGCTCTGTATTTGAACGTCAACTGCGGCCAGCAGGATACGTATTTGCGGCCACAATCGATGCCAAACACCGCAAAAATGCCGCTCGAACTACCCTCTTCAACGACAATGCAGGGAGCCGCCACACTCCTGGTCCTCGCCTTCGCTCTGGTAAAGATCGCAAACACAGTACTCCAATCGCGCAGACGCCGGCAATTCGCGCGTCAACATGGCTGCAAGCCCTGTGCTCACTATCCTCACACTTTCCCCTACCTTGGATTGGACCGCGCCGCGGAGGCCAAAAAGGCAAGAGATGCCCATCGTATCGTGCAGTGGACGTTGGAGGTCTATCATCGCGTGGGCAGCTACACGCTCGACTTCCGGCTGCCCACGCTGCAGAAGCTCATCCTGACGGCCGAGCCCGCCAACATGAAGGCCGTCTTCGCCTCGCAGTTCGCCGACTTCGCGACGGGGGACCGCCTCGCCTTCGTCGGCCCGCTCATCGGCAAGGGCATCTTCAGCACCGACGGCGCCGACTGGAAGCACTCGCGGGCCATGATCCGGCCCAACTTTGCGCGCGCCCAGGTTGCGAATATCGACGCCATCGAGCGCTACCTCCAGGATATGTTCGCACTGCTTCCGCGGGACGGCGCGACGGTCGACCTCCAGCCGCTCTTCTTCGGCCTGACGTTCGACACGTCGACCGAGTTCCTGTTCGGCGAGTCGGCGCACACGCTGCGCGGCGACGAGCCGGGGAAGCCCTCGGGCACGGCGTTTGTCCGCGCGTACGACATGGCGCTGGTGGAGTGCGCGCTAAGGGCGACGCAGACGCCGTGGGCGAAGCTGAGGGGCCAGTCGGACGAGGACAGGCGCAATTGCAAGATCGTGCACGACTTCGTGCAGCCATATGTGGAGCAGGCGCTCGAGTGGCGGCGGAGCTGGAAAGACGAGAAGGAGACGCTGACGGGGCAGTACACGTTCCTGTTTGAGCTGGCCAAGGAAACGGCCGATCCGGTGCGGCTGAAGGGCGAGGTGCTGAATCTGCTGTTGGCGGGGCGCGACACGACGGCGGGCTTGCTGGGGAGCATGTTCTTCCATCTTGCGAGGCGACCGGATATCTGGGGAAGACTCCAGGCCGAGGTCGGGGAGCTGGATGGTGAGCGGCCGAGTTTCGAACAGCTGAAGAATATGAAATTGCTGCAGTGGTGCATGAAAGAAAGTATGCGTCCCTCCCCTTATTTGACCTTTGTTCGCGCTGGCAATGCTGACGGCTTAACGCAGCGATGAGGACCAACACCATCGTGCCCACAGTCGCTCGGAGCGCAACCAAGGACACCACCCTCCCCGTAGGTGGCGGGAAAGATGGCCAGTCTCCCGTCTTCGTCAAGGCCGGACAGATGCTATTCTGCAACATCGCCGCGATGCACATCCGAGAGGACATCTGGGGGCCCGACGCCGCAGAGTGGAACCCCGACCGGTGGGCCACGGCCCGCCCTGGTGCTTGGGACTACCTTCCGTTCCTCGGGGGGCCGCGCGTGTGCCTTGGGCGTAAGTACACTCCTCCCCTCTTGACGAGGAAGCAAGCTAATGAACAGCAGAACAATACGCGCTCACCGAAGCTGGCTACGTGACTGCGCGGATGGCACAGACGTTCTCGACGCTGGCGAGTCGCGACGAGGGCCCATGGCAGGAAAAGTTCACGCTGAGCTGCGCGTCGGAGCAGACGCTTGTCTCGCTTACCCGAGCCTGATCGAGTGCGGCTTTTAAGTACTCGTGAAACAATTCAATCGGTATCTTTGTATTCTACCTCATACTTTGCCGTGGCGGGAGGAACACTTTCCGCCAGAGGCACCTCCTAGGTATTTTTCGTCATCTTTTTTTATCTAAACACATTCTGTGTAGAGATGACGGAATCAGGGAGACCACGAAACATGCCGAATGGAGTAGGTATGGCATTTCCCTCCGTTCTCGCCCTGACCATTGTGCAACATGTTTGGTTAGGCATGAAATGGCGTGCGTTCGTATCTGATCTGCAGATGGCTGGACGCATAGATGTTGTGGCCCCACGCGTAAGCTGACATTGGCGCGGCGCGTGTCTAGTTCCGTACCTTCTGAATATCCGCGTTCACTTGGTAGCCTTCTTCTCCTCTCCGCTCGACGCCACTGCGCGAGTGTATTTACTTACCACAACATTTTTTGCAATCCTTATACACGCTCATTTTTTTTGACTGTATCTGGGGGAACAACTTTTTTTAGCCTATACCTTTTTTGGACTAGTGTCTCGACGCTACACTTTACCTCTTTATATGATTTACTTACCATTGCAGAGTCATTGTATCGTTTAGAATCGACCCCCGTCGCGACGGGTCCTCCACCGTCGATTTTCTGGTTTCAGCGACTGTGGGTCGCTTCACCAGCACCACGTTTGAAAAGACATGCCATTTCCGAATCTTTCGAGTCCGCCTTCGACAACTGAAATTAGCGCGACGAAGCTCTGCCAAATCTGCCCCAATCCCGACGTCGAATCCAACATCTCCTACGGGCTTTCGTACGCCGAACTCTGCGAATCCGCTGATGCCGGCTGTGCACCATGTACATTCATCCGTGACGGTATCGTGGGAGTCCTTGGCGATGATGCCCCCGTCATTTTCAGCTTGTGGATTGTGATAGATCGTCCAGCTTGGACTCTGGCGGACGACGACGAGAGCGGATCCAGCGCCGGGCAACGCCAAACTCCCAGGAACCTCCGAGCTGAGAAATTCCGCATCGAGATGTCGATTCCAAGACAGAATATGTCTTTGGAGCTCTATACCGACGATGGTACTGCTCCATAGCCAGCCTAGTTGCAATGCTTCGTTCGCGCACGCTGACGAGCTGCAGAACGTGTGTCCAGACGGTGGCCTTACATTCCGACTCAGCCTTATGTATCTGCCGACCCGTGGACCGCGGCGTCCGCGCAGCAGGCGCGAAAATGGCTGGAAACCTGCGTGGCCAGCCACAAAAGCTGTGCACGCGGGGATGCGAGGACACCCCCGCTTCCAACGCGCGTGGTCGCCGTGGGCTCCGCGACGCGGGACCCGTTCGTGTACGAAAGCGGCGCGGGGGAGCGCGGCGCGTATGCGTGTCTTTCGTACTGTTGGGGCAGGTCGTGGACGTTTACGACGACTCGTTCCACGATTCGCGATCGCAAAGCTGGGTTCCGCCTGGAACAGCTGCCAAACACGCTGCGCGACGCTGTGGTGGTGGCACGCACGCTGGGCATAGCGTATATCTGGATCGACCAGCTGTGCATCGTGCAAGACTCGCAGGCGGACTGGGAAGTCGAAGCGGGCAACATGTGTTCCGTCTACGCCAACGCGGTGCTTACACTTGCCGCGCTTGATGGGCCGGAGGCCAGCACCGGCCTGTTCGCGTCTCGCTCGAAGCGTAGACGGATCGGCGGGGTCGTGCTAGACACTCCTCTTTCTGACGACGGAACAATTGGAAAAGTATATGTGCGAGAGCAGCCCGTGCATATCAGGTGGGGATTCATGCACGATATGGGGGAGCAGGTTCGGCTTTTTCTGGGTGGCGGCGTGTTGAACTCGCGCCTCTGGACCCTTCAAGAAGCAGCCCTGTCTCCGCGGATATTGTGGTTCAGCGCCTACGAGCTAGGCTGGAGCTGCGTGGAAACGAAAGCGTGCGAGTGTGAGCCCTTGCCCAAAAACAACGGGATTGCCAGTGCCTGGAAGCTCCCGGATTGGCTCACATTCAGCACCCATCTGCGAGGCGCGCTTCTCGCGAGAAATTGGCTTTGGCTGTGGGCCCAAGTCGTGGTGGAAGCCACCATGCGAATAACGACCCATCAGACAGATCGTTTGCCGGCGATAGCGGGACTAGCTGCCGAGTTTGAGAAAGCGGTCGGCTGCAGATATCTCGCCGGACTCTGGGAGCGCGAAATCGACGTCACCTTGCTGTGGCATTGCCGCGATAACTTGCGTGACGGCCGGCCCAAGGACCATCCGCGCAGCTACACCGCCACTTCCACCGTCGTGTCGCCGATTACGGAGGACTATGCACCGAGTTGGACGTGGGCGTCCGTGGAGGGACCCATCGTGATGCCTGAACCTTTCATCGAACCCACGGAAACGCCCCTGCCGCTATGGCGCGTCGTGGCCGTGGATTTCGTGCCTACCAGTCTGAATGTGTATGGGCCTGGCAAGGGAGTGCTGACGCTCGAGGGGATTCTCGTTCCGCTACTGGCCGAGTACGACGATGAGTCGGGACCGGTTTCGTTCCGCTTTGCGCAGGGGAACGATGCGGATGGGATCGATTTCAATGGCATAAGCGCGTCTGAGTGGTATCCGGACCACCGACACACAACCGCGGGTACGGCGTCCCTTGATGGGAAAGAGCTCCACTTCTCGTTTGCAGGCTTCCGGTATAACGAGTACGAAAAGGCCATGCTCCCAGAAGGAGAGGGGCTTATACTAGAGAAAATCCAGGCACCAGACTTGCTCAATGGAATGGCGGGGTGGCGATCTCCAGGCGAGAAGGACCCTTCTAGCGCAAGTCGACAGGAGCGGTCGTGGAAAATACGTGATGGGCACGATGTGTACCGAAGAGTTGGTATGTTGACAGTGCACGCGGAGGATAAAAGTTTTGTCGAGGATGACAACCTGGACGAATGGCGGCATAGGGTCCAGAAGAAGAGCAGGGTATTCCATATCATCTAGATCTTTAACAGAATGCATACGGATACTAGGCCGAGTTGCGCCAGACGGCTTTGGGAAGGGCATCCAGCCTCGCAGCGCTCGCTATCCATCCGCTCCGGCACGGCACGCTCCCAATTGTTTCTGCGAGCCGAAGATGGTGCCCAAGAGTGCATGCGGTCTCGCCAAAGCACAATATGCCGCATCGCGCCCGTGGTGGTATCATGCATCATGCCATATATACCAGTCGTAGACCCTCTCAGGTATGTGTTGATCTTCCAGTTCTCCCATCCGCCTGCCACGGAGCCATAAGATTTGTAGATATCTTCCAAGAGATAATAAGTACGCCTAGACCTGGATCCAGGGGTACAAACAGAGAGGGAACTCCAGTGGGTGCTAATTTATATACGCAATGATCAAAAGCTGAATACAGATATCTTCCTAAAGGCTATCCTACGCCTTTCAAAACAATGTACACCTAACCAATCGGTCTGCTCTACTTAAACACATCATAAAATCAAATCAGAGAGACCCAGCACCCTAATACCGCCCCTGCCGGTCCCACCAGCATTCCTGACGAGTACGTGGCTCGTGTCTCCCCCCGGGAGCGCCATCATCGTCGGCCCCTTCGTCTCAGACACCTCGATGTTCCCGTCAAATATTATCATAAATATACCAAGTTAGGTCGGCATATCATGCTAATTATAATACCTCTTGGCATCCTCCTCCGTCGGCACCCGCCTGATATCCGCCCACCCGTCCGTATCCGCACTCTCAACGCAGCCAGCACCTTCTCCTGCGCCCACCACCTCTGCAGCATCCTTTTCTCCCGCCGCCCCTCCAAGTCGGTCATTTCCTCCAGGACCCGCTGGAAGCGCACGAGGTACTCGGCGTGCGGCGCCTGCGCAGGAGGCTTGTCCTTAATAGTGGTTTCCTGCCGGTACGCGTCTACGGGCAGGAGGTAGATGTTAGCCTCCGGCCGCCGGCGCAGATAGCGCCCCCGTGTGCATGTTTTGCAGCGCGTTGGCTTTGCCGCAGAGGGTTTCTGGTGCCGCTTACGTGGGGCAGATTATATCGTTGATATAAGTGTGAGCTTCCATCTTTGGCGTTGCGGACGAGTTAAGAGAACTAGAAAGTAAATTCTCAATCTTCTGCCGTACATATATATAAGGGATAGGCAGGATTAGTATAACGCTATTCCGCAAGCACTACCTCCCGTGTCCCTTGCATCGAACGAATATTGCCCCTCTTACCGCATTTTCTCTCCTCTTGACCATTACACCGAAATTTCCTAAGTGGGACTACGTATATAGAAATGGGATGATAGCCGGCCCATCCGTCTCTTTCCCTTGACTTTGCCGTAGGAATTTCAGCCCCCACCGCACATGTATTATACAGCGGATCCTATCAAGTCCAGCCCCCACACGAGCACCATCATGCGATAATTTCCGGCGCTATGCGGAATATGTATTGTATTTCCTAGTGTCCATGCCCTATGCGAGAATAAATGTGCTATTCCACCCAATCTTGCTATACGGACGTCTGGATGCACTCACGCGCCACCCCCTTAGGACACTGCAGCGAACGAAAATCCGCCACGACCATGCCAGATGGGAGAGCTAGAAAAGCAACGCATCCATGAGTAGGTCTACAACGATGTACATGGTGCGCACAGCAACGGTTATACATTGTTATATTAATTCAGCACTATTTGTGATTGGTTTCTCTTACTCTTACACACAGAACAACGAATCCCCGCCACGCGACCCCAGCTTCCCCGCACCGACCTACGAGTCGAAAATCGCCCCATAAGCCGGAATCCCCCGACTCTCCATCGCATACACAATCCGCTGCGTAAACACCTTATTGCTAATCACACAGACCGCCTCGGCGCCGCTCTCCTTGTACAGCCGCCACGCCAGCAGCGGCATATCCGGCTTCCCCATCGTCCGCGTGTTGTGGATGACGGCGTGCGGATCTGTCTGCAGCACCGAATCGACGAGCTCCTTGCCAAACGTCTGCTCGTGGTTGGGCGCCGTCCACAGAATGCGGCACGGCACCTTGCGCGCCAGGATGACCGCGAGACAGGGGCCGATGCCCGAGCCGGTGGCGACGAGGACGACGGAGCGGAAGAGCGGGGCGATGCGCAGCACGCCGCAGGCGGGGATGCCGCGGACCCAGATGTGCGAGGGCGCGCGGTTGATGGTGCGCTTGGTGAAGTCGCCGGCGTTGCTGACGATCAGGGAGAAGCCGCGCCCGTTCTCGTTGGTGATGGTCGCGAAGCCGTGCCAGTCGCGGAGGGGTTGCTCAGCTGGTGGTGGTCAGTCGGGGGCGTGATCAGACGCTGCGTTCGCGTTGAGACTCACCCAATCGAACAGATGTGCCGACCACGGGGTCCGTGTAGTCGAACCAGAGGCGAATGGCGTGAGTGGATAGCACTTCAGACCGGACAGGCACTTTACGGAGGAAGAGCCACGGGAAGATGATGGCACATGTTGCGACTGTGAGGAGCCAGACGCCCGGGGACGTCAGGTACGCTCGAGATGGCGGCACATCAATCGCAAGGTCCTTCGTGGCGAGGAAAGTTTGTACCCAGAGAATGATGAGCGCCGTCCAACCCCCGAAACGGTGCGTCAATTCCCAGATGTCGTGATGCTTGGCTCGGAATGTAGGGTGTGATGTTGCTGCGATGGCGACGAGGATAGGCCAGACAAGATAGGTTAGTACCACTGGAGCGAGGGTGAGGCAACGAAGCGCTGGTTCCTTCAAGAGCTCAAGACTGGCGCCAATCGTGAAGATGGTGAACCAACCAACAGCAGCGATCGCACAGCTACTGTGTATGCCACCTAAAGATATGTTCAGTCGCTGTGTAGATGTATGAGTAGGCTGGGGCTTGCTCACCGATGTGAAACACCCTTGCGCAGTGACGCCGGATCCCAAGAGGCCAGGAGGTCGGGACTGAACATGCTGCCGTGAATAATAGATTGATCACCGGCTCAGACCGCATCAAGATTGCCATGCACAAGTTCGCTGCGAACGCAGTGGACACTGCTGCAAGTACGTAGCGATTTTGCTTTACCCTCTGATACAGAATGAAGCATGCCGTTGCTATATTTGCCAGCAACACAACCGAAAAGAAACGCCGGTAGAGAATGAATGCGCGATGGCGAAGCCACCTTTGGCCGTGAAAGCCATTTTTAGGGGGCAGCGCATCCAGTTGTGATGCAAGCGACTCGGAGCTGGAAGCCTCTCCCTTGATAATCGAGAGACTGCTTCGGACGACAGTGCTGCTGTCCTTCTCTCCCCTTTCCACGTCCTTGTGCAATGCTTCCAGCAGTGTACCAGCAGCGAAGTCGGAGGATAGTTTCGCCGTGGGATCGGGTTTCGTGATAACAGAGCAGAGTGCCGACTGGACGAGCTTTTTCTTGTCCACCTTCCCGTTGGGTGTAAGTGTGATTGTGGGAACATACACCCATCTTTCAGGTACAGAGTAAAATGGCAGGTGCTGTCTGAGAAAGCCGTCGAGCACTTTGTCTTCTATGGAGGTGTGGGCGGAATAGAAAGCAATCAGCTTGCCGTCGACCAACATGGCGCAGGCTCGAGATACACCGGGATATTTCTGTCTTTGTCAGCTTCAAAATGCGCTGCAGAGCCCAAACCGCTTTGCGACGTTGCGTATTGCATTGCCCCAATATATGAAGACACACGCAGTTTTCATACGAGCTTTCGTCTTCTAGTGGCCGCATTGGCCTTGAGGGAATGCACTACAAACGTGGCTGCGAACATTTTCCGATCTCTCCGTCATCCATCGGAATACACTAAGGTACCTTACCTCAACGACGGCAGTGACTCCATCTAGTTGAACGCGGAATCCCTGACTCTGTTAGAAACTTCTTCTATACCCAATTCATCTCCAGCCGTCTTACTTTTATTTTGACCTGGTCATCTAACCGACCGAAAGTTTCCAGCGATCCGTCATTGCGCCATCGAACGATATCTCCGGTGTTGAACATCATGGAGCTATGTCCGTCAGTCGAGCCGAGAATGATCAGACTATACTTACCCATCATTACGGAACTTATCCCGCTTGTACCTCTGCGCAGTGAGTTCAGGTAGGTTGATGTAACCTCGCGTGACGCCTGCACCGCCTACCCACATGGAACCCTTTGCTCCGATAGCGACTGGGTTCTCATGTTCATCCAGAATGTAGACTGTAGTGTTAGGCAGAGGTGTGCCTATCGAGAGCGGTCGACCCGCTACATGCCGGTGAGAGGTGTTGAGGATAGTGACTTCTGTGGGCCCGCAGATATTGTAGTACATGGTGTCGACTGCCCACTCGTCTGCGAGGCTGCGTTTCGATTAGCACACCTTTTCGCAATAGGATGGTTGATAGGAAGCGAACCTCTGCGGACAAGGCTCGCCACCCGTGACTATCGTCTTGATGTTTGAAAAGTCCTTCCGTTTCCATTTTGAGAGTACCGAAGGGGTCGAAATCAAGACATCAATCTGAGTAGCTCGTCAGCGCTGCAGTCCGCTATACCGAAGTTGTTGACAAACCTCACGCAGTGTCTCTTCCCAGTTCGAAGTCCGTAGACACAACGTGCCGCCGTTCATGAGGCAGGCCAACATCTCCCATGCACCTATCCATAGTCGTTAGCAGGGCATCTGGAGGTCCACCTTGAATAGCTTACCCATGTCAAAAGATACGCTCAGCACCTGCGCAACTTTTGTTCCGACACTGATGCCCAGCCTTCCGGGCTCGAGCAGCAGCGCATTCGTCACATTTCCGTGAGAAACATCAACGCCTTTCGGCTTGCCAGTGCTTCCTTGGCTGGGTCAGCATCTGCAGAGCCATAATCAAAGCAGCATTACCTGAAGTGTATATAGCATAAGCTCCGTCGTTCGAAGATATAGGAACAGTGGGCCGTTGTGGCGGAGAGGATTTCTCTGTGCCTAGTCCCAAACAGATAATTCGAATCTCTGGCCGTGCCGTTGTCTTGACCCTGTCTTCGAACTTTGGCAGACACAGGACGAAAGAGGCCTCCGTATCCTTCAAGGTATGCTCTAGAGCTTCGTTTGATGCCACTCCTCCATCAATAGGGACATACTGGCATCCGGCCTTCAGCACAGCGAATATGCCCACAAGCATCTCAATCGAACGTTGTACCACCAGACATACTCGCTGCTTGGGTTTCAAGCCGAGCGCAAGGAGATAGTTGGCCAACCGATTCGCTTCTGAGTCTAATTCGACATATGTAATGCTCTTCCCGCTATGTTTCGCGGCAATTGCTGAGGGATGAGTGTCGACAACGTGTTCGAAAGCCGCGTGTACGGTGTTATGAGGGACATCAATTGTTGGACCGCACCCAAACCTCCCGAAGAGGGCCTGGTCTTTGATTGACAGATTGTATATATTTCGGAAACTAGTGGAATGAATCATATTGACGACGATGAGGAAACTGCGCTGAAAAACAGGCACGCTGCCTGCGATGTTTAACTGTTAGATGGTACGCCATTGCTCTGATATTGTCGGCATCCCATGTGATTCCAGACGCCGCTAGTGTAGCAAAGCGAATCCCTTGACGCCGGTTAGCAATTTCTTGATCAGCCTTCCCCTCTACGCATAGGCCTTGTCTGTCGACAGCCTAATGTATGGATTGTGCGGGCGTTGCACGTTTGCGGAAGCTACGGACTCGGCCGCTGCACGGTTCGACGGACCTAGGCAGGTCCGTGTCCCTAGAGGGCACGTTTTGCATGAGGTCGTTGTATCGATCAATTGACGCCATTCCTGTTCGAGAATAGATCCCGGCCGTGACCCTGACGTCGGTGGAGAACAACGTGGCTGTAGCAAGTTGTTCTGTCCATGAGCTTCCCTGAATAGAATATATATGTGTGACGAACGCAAACGTACCACGCTCCGATATGGATCTTGAACCGTCTCGCATACAGCTTCGTAGGAAGCATGTAG
Source organism: Pleoardoris graminearum (assembly GCA_030770415.1). Classification (NCBI taxonomy): domain Eukaryota; kingdom Fungi; phylum Ascomycota; class Dothideomycetes; order Pleosporales; family Didymosphaeriaceae; genus Pleoardoris; species Pleoardoris graminearum. The sequence continues at coordinate 161,756 of JASEKS010000030.1, forward strand.
GTGTGCTTTGTCAACATCACGCATGACCATGTATGAAGTTGACGCTTGTTTGATTGATTTGCTGCTAACCCGCCTTCTTCATCTCCGCCCTAGCAGCAGGCCGCCCTTTGTGTCCTTGTTCAGTGCGCCTTTTTGCTGTAATCAACGTGTTGTCATTTGTGCTGGTTGTCGCATGATCTGTTCAGGTCGGTAACGACGATAAAGGAGAACCCCATGTAGGTGTGGAGTGTTTCCTATTGTTGTGCATTGCGATAATCCATCCCAAGGGACCAGGGAAAGCAAATCCAGACTAATCACACCCTGTCCGAGTGTTGCCACGCCTGTTGAAACCTAGGACTGTAGCCGTGCGCAAACGTCATTATCCAAACCTTGTCTCAGGGAACCGGTAACCGAACCTCGGACAAATCCTCGGGAAGAATATCCGTGACGGCCAAATTGCCACACGGACTTCTCTGTAGTCCTCAAGCCAGTGAGAGTAGTTTGCGGTGTTTGCCAAAGCCGTCACCCGTTGTGCGTGTAGCACGGCGAATAGATAACCGACTGTTCATTGTATGTGAAAAGAGACATTGGTAGACAGCTGGTCTTGCTGCAAGAAAGTCCAAGCCCAAGGTAGGGGGGGACGGGCGTTGGAACAGTGACGCGTCCAGGGATCTTGGCGGCTGGCGGCATGCTCTGTTTACAAGTCCTACCGTAGGGAGAGGATCCTACTGTAGGGCCGTTGTGCTGTGGTCGCAGGGGTAAATATTGTAAAATCGCCACTGTGGAGGCGGCTGCTTATTAAGGCGTTTTATACATACTTATTAGGTATAACCTTGGTTTTATTTTAAAAGAGACTAATCGCAAAAAGTGCGACTATAGTAAATATTACAGGGTCATATAAAGTGGGTCTGCGATGACAGGCCCCTAGGGCCTCGGCTAATGTGTCGGGCCGATTCCGTGGTTGCCAGATACCCGGTTATGCGCAGAGAGACCTTGCACGGTTAGCGTCGGTAACAAAAGTCGCTTTGGGAAAGAGATAGCACCCGCAATGGACGTGTAAACTAATGCAAGGAGGTACCTGCCATCTGTAGAAGTCGCCGACCCGGCGATAAGGACGTAATTAATGCTTTGGAGGACGCGACGTGCGCAGGTCGACTTTCGGCGGCTGGAAATGAGAGAGTAATGGAAACTGGTGAATTTCCGGGGTTGTTTGGAGTATATCCCGCCAATAGAACCAAAGAACGCTCGAGGTGGACGCATTTGAAACAGTATTCGCATTGATGTCGGAAGGCCAGGTCTAACCATTTCCACCAACGACGTAGAGCGGCTTTAAGAACCTGCATGTTGTCGAGGACGTAGTTTTACACGCTCTTGGGTACTTCACTCGCGGCCAGTACAAGATGTACCTAGCCAATAACGATCTTGAAATGATTGTTGTATCCAAGCGAGAAGCGGGGGTAGCTGTCGTCGAGCTGGATCGGGTGCACAAACGCAACGCGCTGTCGCAGAACCTTATCGATGAGTTGATGCGCGCTCTGCGCAAGCTGGACGGTGATGGGGAAGTGCGCGCCATCGTGCTCACAAGCAGCGGTCAGTCGCCATTTTGCGGTACGTCTCTTGTGGCAGTGAACTTGCCATGCGGTGAAGTGACCTCGATGCGTAGCTGGTGCAGATATCCAGGCGCTGGCAGGCATCTCCACCGCAGACGCGCATCGGATCGGATGGTTGAAAGACCTAGAAGATGGCTTCGCGGCACTCCGTAAGCCAATCATAGCAGCAGTGCGAGGATACGCTGTGAGTAGCTGCCCGTCTGGACCCCACTTGGAAGCTACACAACCCAACGGCGACAGCTGACCTCTGGGATGCACAGTTCGGTGGGGGATTCGAGGTTGCACTCATGGTAGGTTCCCATCTCGGTTATCGCGCGATGGAAAATTCTCATGCTTCATATCAGTGCGACATGCTGTACGCTTCGGCAGACGCTCGGTTCGGCTTTCCAGAGATCAAACTCGGTACCATCCCCGGAGCTGGAGGGACCCAGAGGCTGACCAAAGCCACCGGAAAACAGAAGGTGCCTTTGGACCGACGTTTCTCGTGTGCAAGCGATTGACCATGTTTCCAGGCGATGGAGCTCATTCTGACCGGCGCTTCTTTGACGGCGCATGAGCTGGAGCGATACGGAATTGTCAATAAGGTGGTTGCAGCCGATCACGACGTCGTCGACGAGTCTATCAAGACCGCGGAATCCATTGCAACCTTCTCCGTTCCTGTTGTAGGATTTGCAAAGCAGGCCGTCAAGGCTGGTGAGTACACACACCTTGGGTTCATCTTCCGCTGACCATCACCAAGCCGAGAAGACGTCGTTGCCAGAAGGCCTAGAGCTCGAGCGTGCCCTGTACTACAGCAGTTTCTCACTGGCGGACTGCAAGGAGGGCATCGCAGCGTTCCTGCAGAAGCGGTCACCCAGCTTCAAAGACGAATAAGATCGCGACCAGCGGCCGGGACGCATCCACGAGGCGATGGATCGATGTTGGAGAAAAGGAACTGCTCAATCGTGTTTCTCAAATCGACTTTCGAGTATCAAGCACAAATGGAAGGGAGACGTTGGAATAAGGTTGGAGGCGCGCCGCTGACAGGATGTCGGGTTGCTGTCCCATGTCATCATCGGCGGCATGTCCGCGGCCCCGCATGTGTACGACGGACGAAAGTCATCTCAACCTCATGTTTCACAAGGATTATCAATACTATCTTTGTTACGCACACGAGGGTCCGCGGACATTTCGCCCATATATGTCCCACAAAGTGTAGAGGCTAGATCGCATCACTATATATCCATTCATAGCATCCATGTATACCACCGGTACCCTTCATCTGCGAGGCTGCAGTACGACGTCAGTACTTAGGAACACATTATACAGCGAAGTACCCGGTACCGGTATCGTATCGGATTATCAAACCACCTTAGCTCGTACAAGGCAGTCATCGCTGCGCTTATGTAAAGCCCGCAGACCAAGCCAAACCCTATTAGTAATTACTCGTCTTAACACGTGCACCTAACCTCGCGCAAGCAATCCCACAAACAGCTCTACCAGCTCTCACAAGGTGTAGTAAAACTATATTCAGACTCGACTTTGATCTACACCCGGTGCTTCAAGGTCAATCCACCCTGTTTATTATGCAGAACCGGAACCTCAACAGGCTATAGCCCACAGGTCGTAAATCTCGCGCTTCGGGCTACACGAGGGTAGGCCGGAGGCCCGGTGGACAAGGCAAGGCGAGAAGGTACACCACGAGCCAAAAAAAAAAAAGCGATCAAAAGCTGGATGAGAGTATGGTGTGCAGGGCAACGGTTTCGCTTCCATTCAAGTACGTTGTAGCGTCAGTGTTTCTGCCACGCTTCGCTGCCTGCCTTCACAGCACTCGTATCAACGCATGGGCACAAATAGTTTACTTCAGGGCACGCTTCCCGCCCGCCCGTCACAGTTTGAAATCCGCATTCGACATCTCCCACCCCACGCTCCCATCGCTCTTGCGCGCCGCCATCGCCTGCGCGAGCCCGAGTTTGCGCTCTCGGTGGCGCTCCGTGCACAGCTCGTACACGGTGCAGAGGTTGAAGAGGAGGGAGTGGAACGGCTGGGTCTCGGGCACGAGGTCTGCGAGGAGGGTCTTGGCTTCGGCGATGCGGCCTGTGTAAAGGAGGCACACGGCGAGGTTCTGCGTGACCATGGCGTCTGCGGGGAACGTCTCGTGGAGAGACTCCAGGGAGGTAGCGGCGGAGGCGTAGTCGGCGTCCGCGAGGTGGAGGAGGGCTTGGAGCGTGCCATCAAGGAGGTCGTCGGAGGGAGAGGGACGGAGGGCAGAGAGGCAGCGGCGGGCGGCGGTGATGTCGCCCAGGCGGAGCCATGTCAGGGTCTCCATGATGGCCACCTTGCGGCCTTCTTCGGTCCCCGGCTCGTTCGAGTCGAGAGAAGCCAAGTGACGCCCTGCGCCCTCGAGATCGCCCATCTCGACCAGCACGTTCGCAACCCGGATCCCGCAGTCCCGCAGCCGCGTCCTCCACATGGCCTTCTCGGCGTCTGTGCTCGCGGAGAGAATGGCTTCCCGGCATTCGCGAGCGAGCTCGTAGTAGCCCATCACGCCCTTGCGCCACTCGCCGTAGCCCAGCGCTGCGAGCCGCACAACCAGGATGCGGAGCTCCCACGGAACTAGGTGCCTCCCTCGTCCGCCTGTCGCCTCATCTGCATAGTAGAATGACGAGTTGAGGTCGCCGAAGACCTTGGCTTCTTGCGCGGCGAGCGCGTGTTCGTTTATGAGGCAGAGACATGCGAGCCTGATGTGGAGTAGATGGAATAAGGTGGTGTAGTCGGTGGGCGGAGTTGACGTCACCAGATTCCTCGCTGCTGCGATGGCAGCGAGTCGGTAGTGGCCGCTGAGGAGGAGCGTGTCGATGGGCGAGGAGACGGAGGGGATGTTCGGGGCGTTTAGAAAGGGTGGCGGGACATTGGAAGCCGGTAAGACGCGGTAGGCCGACGCATCTTGCAGGAAGGAGAAGTCCTTTTGGAGGATGGGTCCCGGCGGTGGTGATGCGACCGGGCTGGTGACGCGGGGAGAGTGGGGAGCCCCTGGAGGCCTCGGGGAGCGCGCAGGCCGTGACGACGAGCGATCTGGGGCGGGAGATGCATATTGGGGCGGAGGCGCGGCGAGCGGACTGGGAGACGCAGTCGATCAGCGTACTGCACTTTCTGCTCTCTGAGCGTGTGCGAACGTACTCGTCTACAACGTCGAGCGGGCCCTTGGCCGACGTCGGAACGGCAACTAGACAAGGCGCGTGTTAGGGCCAGGTGCATATACGAGGTATAAACGAGGGTAGATATGGGGTAGTATGCGTACCGCGTCTCCGCTCGTCGGCGCTGTTGATGCGACTATGCGACATGGTGGAGTGACGTCGGGGGTGGGCGGTGCGGAGTAGCGTGGCAGCAACGGCGAGGCCGACATCGGCGAGGCGCGTGAGCGTCGGTCCGTGTGCGACTGGGCAATTCGGATGGCGAGGGAATGGACGGGCGCTGGTTGGTGAGGCGAGAGCTGAAGAAGCGATCAGAGCGTCGATGAATTCCCTACGGCCGAGACAACATCAATTGACACGACTCCACGCATCCAAGAGCGGCGTGAATCGTTGCGTTCGCTGCAAGCACACGAGGTGGACTGACCCGAATGCGGACTGGCTGGTTGGTTCCATTCGTCGGGGTGTTCCGTGAGCATGCCAAGCGGCTGCGTGTGGGGTAGCCTGGGCGGAGTCACAGCCAATGACGCCCGACACTCGGTCCGCTCTCGGTGGCTCGACACCATCGAGACTTTTTAGCCCGCCGGCCGCCAGTGACTCCAACGCGGCCTCCGATCCCACACGGCACGCCCATTCCTTGCTCTTTCTGCTCCTCTGCTCCTCTCCACTCACCTCGCCGCGAGGGCCCCGCGCACAATGCAGCAGTCGCGCACAAAGGCCATTCACGCTCTGCGGAGCTCGCGATGTTTTTCCACGTCCGCCACGAGGACCGCTGCGTCGCCCTACCGCGCGGCCCAGGTGGCGAGCACCAAGGTTGGCGAGACGAAGAGGACACAGAGCACGGCGGCAGCCACGGCAAAAGCAGAGGGACGACCAAGACCTGCACCCGCCTTCAACAGGGAGGACTACCATGTGCAGCCGCTGCGGCGACAGCAGCCCGAAATGGACCACTCGCTGGTCGGGCGCAAGGGCGGCGAGATCTTCCACGAGATGATGCTGAGGCATGGTGTGAAGCACATCTGTATGCAGTTCCTTCGCTTCTCCTGCAATTGCTCCCCAGCGCGTGCAATTGGCAGTTGACTCATCATGCTAATCGTGCCCTGTGATAGTTGGTTACCCCGGCGGTGCTATCCTGCCCGTCTTCGACGCCATCTACCACTCCAAACACTTCGACTTCATCCTACCGAGGCATGAGCAGGGCGCCGGCCACATGGCCGAGGGGTACGCTCGTGCCTCTGGCAAGCCCGGCGTCGTCCTCGTCACCTCCGGCCCCGGCGCCACCAACGTCGTCACCGCCATGCAGGACGCCCTCATGGACGGCACCCCCATGGTTGTCTTCTGCGGCCAGGTCGTCACCTCCGCCATCGGCTCCGATGCCTTCCAGGAAGCCGACACGGTCGGCATCACGCGACCCTGCACAAAGTGGAATGTGCTCGTCAAGAACATCGCCGAGTTGCCCAGGAGGATAAACGAGGCGTTCGAGATTGCAACAAGTGGCCGCCCAGGCCCCGTTCTCGTCGATTTGCCAAAAGATGTCACGGGTGGTGAGCTCACCCGACCGATTCCCATGACTTCCAGCCTGCCTACACATCCTTCTGCGGCGACGCTCGCCGCGCGGGAACTGAGTATGAAACAGCTCCACGCGAGCCTGAAGCGATCCGCAGACCTCATCAACGTGGCGAAGAAGCCCGTCATCTACGCTGGCCAGGGTATGGTTTCCGTTCCTGAGGGCCCCAAAATCCTGCGCGAACTCTCCGACAAGGCAAAGATCCCCGTAACAACCACGCTCCAAGGCCTTGGCGCCTTCGACGAGCACGACGAGAAGTCGCTGCACATGCTCGGCATGCACGGCTCCGCCTACGCAAACATGGCCATGCAAGAAGCAGATTTGATTCTTGCCCTTGGCGCGAGATTCGATGACCGTGTGACGGGTAGCTTGGCCAAATTCGCGCCCGAGGCCAAGGCTGCGGCGGCCGAAGGAAGAGGAGGCATCATCCACTTTGAAATCATGCCCAAGAACATCAACAAGGTCGTCCAAGCCACCGAGGCTGTCGAAGGCGATGTCGTGACCAACCTGCAACAGCTCGTTCCCATGGTAAACGAGGTCAAGGAGCGCCCCGAGTGGTTTGCGCAGATCAAGGACTGGAAGGCCCGCTTTCCGTGGGCGTATGAGAAGGAAGGCGCCAACGGCTTCATCAAGCCGCAAACCGTCATTGGGAAGCTCTCCCAGCTCACCGAGCCGATCAAGGACAAGACCGTCATCACCACCGGCGTCGGCCAGCACCAGATGTGGGCCGCGCAGCACTTCCGCTGGAGGCACCCGCGCACCATGATCACTTCGGGCGGCCTCGGCACCATGGGCTACGGTCTCCCCGCCGCCATCGGTGCCAAGGTTGCTCGTCCCGATGCCCTCGTCGTCGACATCGACGGCGACTCGTCCTTCAGCATGACCTTGACCGAGCTGTCCACCGCGGCCGAGTTCAACATCGGCGTCAAGGTCATTGTGCTGAACAACGAGGAGCAGGGCATGGTTACTCAGTGGCAGACACTATTCTATGAGGACCGCTTCTCGCACACGCACCAGCGGAATGCGGACTTTGTCAAGCTGGCCGAGGCCATGTACGTCCAGGCCGACCGCGTGAGCAAGATAGAGGAGCTCGAAGACAAGATGAAGTGGCTGCTCAACACAGAGGGGCCGGCGCTGCTGGAGGTCGTGGTGGATCAGAAGGTGCCTGTGCTGCCCATGGTGCCGGCCGGCAACGGCTTACACGAGTTCCTTGTGTATGATGAGAGTACGTATCTCCTTGCCCAAAATGTGACCGAAAAAATCACAAATTACTAACTATGCTGCAGAGATTGCGCGGGAACGAAGAGCCAGGACGAAGGAGCGGAGCGGGCGATAAGCACGCGTCTCCGCTGCTGTGGTTTCTTTCGTTTCTCTGTACATTATTGGCACGGTCCGGGCGTTGCGACGATTTACTATTGCTCAAAAGTGGGATTTGTTCAAGGGATGGAGAGTAGGTTCGCGATCGGTACCTTTGCATCTTGCGGAGTACGTACGTTATCATTATGACGACGGTTTTTGAATCGACGTCTTGCGTCGCAGGAGTGTGCGTGTCGTGTCGTGCCGTGTCGTCTCTACGTCCGCAGTAGAACCCACACGTACATTTCCCTAGAGATGGCATGGCGCGGAGGAAATGGTTCTGTGTCTGCAAATGAGAAGCTCACATGACGGAACGGAGACAGAGTAGCTAGGCAGCAGGGTATTCAGAATACGTTCGCCATGCGTACGCCTGCGGAGCGAGGCCGTGCGCGACGCGTGCCATAGTTCGACGTCGAAGCTTTGATCCCAACGGAATGGCCACACCACGATGCAGCCAGCGCGCACGCTAGCACCGCTATCCGCTGACCCGGCGTCCTCCTCTACAGGCTAGAAAGGAGTCGTGTTACCCGGGATGAGGTACAATGCCGGCATCATGGCTGCGCGCACGTTTCCCGTGCCGGTAGCAGAGTGTAGTGTAGGGAGCGCCTTTCTTTCTGGGGTGCGAGTGGAAGTGGGATGTCAGAGTCTGGTGAGCGAGTGCGTGCGAACCATGGGAAAGCATCGAAGGTTGGCGCACAGCCTCTTTCGCACATAGTATATATTCTGCTCACACTTCTGGCTTCCTTCTGGGTTGCAGTCATATATATTCGCAGCTTCCGGGGATAGTACGGTACAGTACAGTCACAACGTCCGGACGCAGCAAGCACGAGGAGAAAGGTTCCACACCGCGGCGAAGTATACGGGATACACTTTCCAAAGGATACACTCCAAAGGATACACTTCCCAACGGCAAGACGATAACGCGTTCCGCCCAGCGAGGTAACCAGGGATACCCTTTCACACAACCGATCGTACTTTACGCACTACGTCAAGGTATACCGCGTTACGCATTAGCAGGACAAACGAACGGGGATCATGTGCTTCCACATCCGCAACCCGCTCGCGTTCGGCATGGCGCCATCGTCGTCGTCGGCGCGGTCGCGCAGACACAAACACAAGGCCTACTCGGCTGTACCTAAGATGATGACTATGCCGCTGAACGACATATCCAAGCAGGACGCGCAGTTCCTCACCGTGCCGCCGCGTCATCGCGGGCGCAAACCGGGGCGGAAACCACGTGCGCCAAACACGCTTGTTACCTCTTTCCTTGGGGGCTTGTTTCGTACACACTCCTCGTGTTGCCCTCGCCGCTCCCGGGCTACTGACACCGAAACGGACACCGACGCTCGTCCATCGACCTCCTCACAGCGTCCGACGTCCTCCGGCACCAGAGAGCAGCAACGCAGCACCAGGACGCCCGACCCCGCCTGCTGGCCCAGCCGCACCCGCCCCCTCTGGACAGAGCGCTACACGGCCTCCGGCGCACCGGTCGAGTCCGGGCCGCGGTGGAGCGACGAGCTGGAGGGGTGGTGGGGGGAAGGGCGGGGAAAGTGGTTGATGAGGGTGCAGGAGAGGGGGTCGGCGTGGCGGGCCTGCTAGATAGGCGGTTAGGATGTTGATGGTAGAATGGGTGACGCTTCGGACACCAGCGAGGAGGATCTCGAGGAGGAATGCTTGGGTTTGGCGGAGTGTATCGGTTGAGTGTCCGGTAGCAAGGGGTCAGATCGTGGTAGAGTGCAGGATAGAGGGGATCAATGTAGAAGTGTCGACGTAATACGCACATACTCCAGATCAGTGTCTCATCCATGTGTTCGGGTCGCATAGTGATAGCTCGCGGCAATAGCAAGGCTAGAACTACTCCTCGTCCGAGGCGAACATATCCTCTGCCTTTGGCCGCAGTCTCTTAGCCCGCGCCGCGGCAGTCTCGCCCGGGATCTCGGGCGGCTCGGTGCCCACCTTCGGCTCGGCTTCCCTCTCTTCCTTCTCTTCCTTCTCTTCCGCAGGTGGAGCTGGTTCCGGTGCCTCAGCAGGGGTCTCGCTCTCGATGTCCATCGGCGTGCCCGCATCACGCTGCCCACCCCCAGCATCCGGCGTACGCACGTCCGCCGCCCCGTCGACATCCATCCGCTCCCCAGCCCCATCGCCAGCTTCCGCTCTTTTCGGCACCGCGCCTTTCTTCGCCCGCCGCTTCTCTACCGCCCGCCGCTCAATCTCCTCCTGTTCCCTCTCCCGCTTCCTCGCATTGAACGCCTGGTCGAAGTGCTCCGCCTTCTCGAAAAGATGGTCGTCCAGCCACACCTTGAGGATGGCATTCACGTCATCGCGATACTGGTTCTCCGCCAGGCGGCCCAGCTCCAACTTTTCCGGGAGCCGTTCCAGGTACTCAAACACCTTGCGGTTGACAAGCTGGCTCTCGATGACGCCCCGGTACTTGTACGCGACGCCCGGCTCCTTCTGCGTGGTCAGCGCGACGTCGGAGATGATGCGCAGCGCGTTGGTGGTGAGCTGGGGGATCTGGCCGCCGCGGCGGCCCTCCTCTTCCGCGCTGACGTCTTTGGTGGCGAGCTTGGGGTTGGCCTTGGTCAAGAAGAAGGGCTGGAAGATGTTGGTGACGAGGAGGGTGACGACCTCGTCCATGCCCTTGGTTACGTGGTCCATGGCGAATGTCGAGAACGCAGCGATCTCGTCGGACAGCGCGGTGGAAGGTGGGAGTGTAGCGAGCATCCAGATGAGCAGGGCGCGGGACCGCGGAGGCATGACGCCGTAGCCTGTGTGCGCACGGCCGGGGTAGTCGTCTCCCGCGGGCAGCGTCGTCCGGGCATGCACGGGCCAGTCGTCTTCTTCGTCGGACTCGTTTTCGTCGTAGGGGTGGTTGAGATCCCAAAGGCCGCTGGCGAACTCGTCAATCAGCGCTTCTTTGGGGCCACGCCATTCGGGGTGCCGTTGAAAGACGTCCGGACGGGAGGTCGAGGAGAGGATCTCGTGGAGGCGCCAGCGGTAGTAGCGGTTGAGGGGATGCTTCTGGTTGAAGAGCCAGGCGAAGCGCTCGGAGGACTGGACGTGCGGGTCTTGCATGAGGGCGGCTTCGAACTCGGTTCCGCCCTCGATGACGCCTTCGATGGTTTGGTGGATGAGGCGGAGGGTGGGCAGGTCGGGAGGTGCGTTGGCCGTGACCAGCATGCGCTTGTTCATGGCCTCCTCGCGCGCACGTTCGCGGTTGTTGCCGCCGAGATCTGGCGGCGGTGCATAGCCCTTTGCGACCTCAACGTCGTGCAATGTCGCGCCAAAGGGCTCTTCGTGCTGCTTGGTGCTCACGCTCCTGCCGCCCAGGTATCGATCCAAATGTAGATAGTACCCCTTCCCCAGGTACTTTTTGTCGTTCATCTTGTTCATGGCATCATCGAGGTCGCGCGCATTGGCATCCTTGTCGAAGATGACCTTCATCGAAGCCGACGGCCGTGTTCGCTGCGACGGGCTCCCGGGGCGTGACGGCGGAATCCTCTCCACCTTGACCACCTTCAACGATGGAAAATCCGAAAACAGCTCCTCCACCCGCGCCGCACTGATGGCCGGCGGCAGGTTGCTCGCCTTCGCCACGACCGTCGTATAGATATTCTCGTTCGCCCGCTCTTCCTCGCGTCCCGCGCCTCCCGCAAGCCCCCCGAGCCTCCCATGCGATGGCCCAGTGTATCCCGAAAACGCGGGGCCTAGTGGTTCTGCGTCCAGCGTGCCTGGTCCGCTCTTCATCGACCGCGGCCTTCCCGTAAAATGCCGCTTCGAGCCCGTCGGCACGAACACGTCGTTATCCGCCTCGTGGTCCTTTTCCGTTTCGCCGAGCACGTCCTTGTCGTCGCCGTGCTCCTCCATGAAGTCGGCCATGACCTTGTCGAGCGCATTCTTCTCCTCGCGCGCCTTCGCATCCTCCTCCGCCTTGGCCTTGGAGCCAAGTTGCGCGGCTTTGCCGGCTTTGTTGAGAGAGATTCTGAACGCCATATTAGCTAGGATCTACAAAACGGTTTTGCGTCGAGGGCGGGCGCATGTCCCCGTTGCGGGGAGGACTAAGTGAGTTGAAGGTCGTCGCGCGCATCCAGATGTAGCAACGCGCTAAGCGGGCCTAGTTTGGAGTGCGCCACAGTGGCACACCTATGGCTTATTCTATGCTGCTGTCTTGCATGCCTGGAACTCACAGTTCCGTCGAGCCTTAGCCAAATATTCGTAATAAACAAATGCGACAGCACAAGCAAGATTGGATGGAAACGGGCGAATTTTGTGTATATTGAGCCGCAACCGACAGTGATTGCGCAACGCATCTCGGATACACCCGTTCAGGATCTCTTTTATCGTCGTTACCGACCTGAACAGATCATGCGACAACCAGCACAAATCACAACGCAACGATTAATCCACCCGTTCGAACTCGATAACATGTTATAAATTGCTGGCCCGAAGCTTTAACGGTAGCAAAATTACGCAATTCCTTCTAACGTACTATAAAATAATATTATATAATTAAAATAGCTAAAAATAAAAATTTTAATTTTTTTTTCTACTTTATAAGATCTATTATAGTAGATAATAATATATATATTAGAATTATAATGAAGGCATGCACATACTCCTCCTTTTTTAAAATTTCTTTTAGTCGCCCCGAGCTACCACAGCCACACTATTTATTTAATTAATATATATATATATAGATTTATATTTATTTAGAAATTATCTTTTTAGTTTTATATCTATTTTTATATTTATACTAATACTAATATCTTCTCTTTTACTATAACCTATAATATTAAAGACTACCTCTAATATATTACTATTAAGTAAATTAATTTTTTATAAAGGCTTTTTATAAAGTAAAACTACTATATACCTATATACTTTATAAAGACTTTTTAAAAGATATATACTATATATTAAATATATAATAAAATACGCTATATATAATAATATAATTTCTCTTTTACTTTTAATAGTATCTTTTTATATTAATTTAACTTTTTATTTACTAAATTAAGGATAATAATTTTAGAGAGGTAGTAAAATAATATCTAATATCTAAGGGCCGGTATACGACGTAGGAGGTTGTAATTTATAATATTCTAGACCTAAACTTATCTTAAACCCGGGTTTCTCTTTCGGTAGCTAGAGGGGATAAGACAATTAGTTAACCTTTAATAAGTAAACGAATAGTAGTAATAGATTTAAGATCGTATTAACTGTGTAATTACACTTCGAGTCTAAATAGTATAGCTAATATAAATATAGCCTTATATCTGTTATTTTTCTAAATTCTATATTAGTATATATTAATCTATGTGGGCGGTAATTACTGTCCCCTTAGCTTTAGTAGTAGTAAAAGTCGGATTTTTTCCTAGTATACTATAGAACTATATATACTATTAAAATAGCTAAAAATAAAAATTTTAATTTTTTTTTTACTACTTTTTAAGTCTATTTTAAAATCTTTCTTTAAAATAGTTAGAAAAAAAAAAACTAAAGTCTTTTTTAAATATCTTTTTCTACGTTACTACTTACGCTATTAATACTAAGCTTAAAAAGTTTAAAAAGTACTATTTCTCTTTATAGTATATAATAATTGTAGATATTTATAATTAAAAAAATAGTATAGTAAAACTATTAAAAAAAAAAATTTTTTTACTAATTTTATTTACTACCGCTATAACTTAGTATTATAATTTTAAAATAGTAATAGATAAGGGAGTAAGGGGGCAGTATACAATCGCAGAGTTTGACAATCCGTAGCCGGGTGGTAGAAGCTCTGAAATGTATGGAGCATTGGTAGGGCACATACTCGGAATACACACATGATCTTCTAGCTTGTTTTTATGGGCTAAGTTTCGTGAATACGCCCTATAACGGTGCGACTTTGCTTTAGATTTTTATGTTTTGCGTATGTACGTTCGCGCTCTTCTGCAAAGGCTTCAGATACCCTACATTAGTAGAGCTTCTCTCCGGGGTGGGCACCTGCACAGTTTTAACCTGTTTCTTGACCTGGACTGTGCGGGATATTCGGACGTTAGATGTGGAGATAGTGGTTGAGTAAATGTGCCGTTAAGCATTGCGAAAGCGCAGATTGAATCGACGCTAGCGTAGCCTTAGCGTACGGCAACGCGTGGTGCCTAGATCTGCAACGACATCGACCCCGCAAATTCACATTGCAACACCAAACTTACTCCATACATTCACAATGGCATCCGCACAGGATCTACAATCTCTGCTTCGATTCCTCTCCCAAGAAGCCAAGATCCCACTCGCCACCGCAATGTCCAAGGTCAAAGACCTCCAAGCTGCGAAAATGATCACGTGCGCACGCGTCGCTCACTGCATTGCATCACTGACACGTGCAGACCACACGACATTGCCAAAGCCGACATGCAAGACCTTCAAAATGTGCTCAGTGATGGCAAACTCGCGCGCCAGGTCCTCAACGCGGCGAAGCGCGTCTCCAAGAAGCGGACAAACAGCGACCTCTCCACGACCTCCACATCCACTCTTCCCACCTCACCAGTAAAGAGAGCGAAGACCTTCTCCGGCGCACCCATGGACCCGGCTTCCTTCGAAGCCTCGCTCGCCCTCCCGTCGTCCGAGCTCAGCGCAGACGCCCTAAAAGAAGTTGTCCTGTTCACGAACCGTGCGCCACTCGTGCTGGCCTTCGCCGTCACCCTCCTCAAGTACACGATGCCCGCTCAGCCCCTTTCGAGCAGGTTGTCCCTCGCGCAAGCCGTCTGCAGCGCGAACAGCACCTCCAAAGCGAAGTACCTCGGCATCCAGAATGCGCCTTCTGCGGAAGACGAAGGCTGGGGCGAAGGCCAGCCGCCCGTCACGGTGATGGGGCGGCAGATTCGCGTCATGAAGCGGTGGGGATATACGTGGAAAGAGGAGGACTGGGCGTCCACACAAGGCACCGTGCAGGGAGACGATACGCAGGAGGCAGTGGCGCCCGAGGAGCCGGCGCTGTGGGGCGTGGATCTAGAGGCGTTGAAGAAGGCGAACGGGCCGGTGACGGTCGCGGGTAGGCATGGGTCGACGAGTGAATTGCCGGTGTATCGGCCCGAATCGACAAGGGCGTATATGCTCAAGGCGTTTGGAAGCAAGGCAAGCGGGGATGCGAAGCAGCTGACTGGGAAGAAGGCCGCGGAAGAGAAGGAGCGGAATCTGGGCATGCTTCTGGCATCCTTGGATCTATTGTGTCAGTCGTGGGAGAATGTCTTGAGCGAGGAGGATCTGGACAAGCGCGCTTGGAGCTGGTACTGCACTGTTCGGCCGGAAGTCAAGTCTGGAATTGCGGGGTGGGGCGGCAAGGGAGATGTGAAGCTTGAGGACATCTTGAGACTGCGGCGACTATCCGATTAGTGTGCCCAGGATCCTTATTGAGACGACGAAGAAATGTCCAAAGGCTTCGAAGCCCGGGAATAACAAAGTTAGTGCCCATGGGAAAAGCTTTGACCACGCGTTGCGCATGACAGCCTGTGGCTATCGCCCGGCAATAGAGATGCTGAGTATGCTTGGACGCGGTGCGGCTCGCTGAACTGTTTCTACTCCGTATCACGTTGCGTCGCGGAATAGAGAAAAGGATTGGGCGCGATGACTCGACAGATTCGAAAGGATGTAAATGTCTCATTTCTTCGTGGGGTCGGTTACGCTTCTGCAGTGACATAAATTTCCTTCCAACTCGACACGAACTTTCAACCTCATGTTCAAAGTGTTACTTAGGTTGTATAGTGCGACATTTGGCTTCGTAGAATACCATGTAGCGACTTATTATTTGTGCGAAGAAACTTTTGGCAGTACTCGCTCCTCATTGCGGTCGGTTATTTCGCGCTTAGTGTACCCTAACGTTTTGTGTATCACGGTTGTCTCAACCCGCATGATATTTTCCTTATTAGTATATTTGGTTTAGCATTGCTATTCACACTCACGTCGTATTTGGGACATTATGGTTGCCATTACTGTCACAAAAGCAAAGTGCACCGAGTGAATCCCCACGATCAATACAGACACTACCCTGCTCGAAATGTCGCGAGCCCTTCGCTACTACCCAGGACGAACCGATAATCGCTAGACATCTTTACCAACGCAATCGCGACATCTCAAACTATGGAAAAGCTGTCTACCGAGCTCGTGCAACAGATTTGCGAGTATCTTAGCTGGGACGACCTGCTTGCATTTGCTCGGACAAGCTCGAGCTGCTTGGCTAACGTGGAGCGAGATATTTTTAAGAGCATTTGCATTCCTGTGAGGTTCATAGATCATTTGTCGATGTTCTTAACGGCATGTATGTGGACGATGAAGGGTCGCGAGGACTTGGTGCTGCAGATCACGTTGAAGCAATATCCGCGGTTATGCGAAAACAGCGCCGATATCATTGTAGATCCTATCAAAGATGTCAAAGATGATAAGAGATACGAGGGGGTTTCTCAACAGCTAAGGGCGCTTGAAGTGTTTTCGGGCTGCACGCTACCAACTTCCATGGATCGACAATGGCAGCGCCTCGTGACATTCTTGAGGGCATTTCCGAGGCTCAAAGAACTGGTGTGGGACCTCGGCCATCAGATTCCAGACTCCGTAGTTGCTGAACTTCGAAGTAACCGGCGGGGACACGTTGTGGCTTTGCATCACCGTACGTTGTATCTTGGAAACCTCAGCCATTGCAGGAATTCGCAAGAACGGATCCCCGCAAGAGAACTTTATCCAGCAGCGGCCGATATTCTGCATGGATTAACCATCCCTTACAAACAGGTGGTTGTTGCCAGTCCAGGAGCCGCACTTGCAGACCCCACTTGGGCAACATTGTTCGAGATATTGTCCGATGGAGCAGGCAAGTTAAGAGATCTGACTTTGGTCGGCATTTGTCCGGATTCTGTTCGTGGCCATAACATGACGCCAGTGCTTGTGGCAAACGATCCGCAATTGCAGTGGCCGGAATCAACCGCTGGGGCTGTTGAAAGTGCACAACACGTAACAGCCACTGATCACCTGATTCGACTGAAATTTGCTGGCGATGGACAGGTGTCCCACACTTTTCTGGACTTGTTGACCATGAGTTCGAATTTTCCCATGCTGAGGGTTCTTGAAGTCACTTCCGGGATAGGAGGATTGGCATTGAGGCAGCTGTTGGAAGTAGCGAATCGCAACGGGTTCGCAAACTTAAAGTCTTTATGGTTACGGATAGGCAAGGCTCCCACATTTGTGACTCTCCTTAATACGTTGTTCCCACGGCTCAACCCGGTCGAAGACGATGAGGATGCAGCTGCCCTTGTATCTGGATTACCTCGGCTCGAGTCCATTGGCATGGTTGGACGCATTGCGGGGAAGACATTCGGTGCTATTCTTGCAACTCACGGCCCGGAGTTACGTCGCCTTGAGTTCCTTCCGTACTGTGTATCACGCATTCCTATGACGTTGATACCTGCCAATTGCGTCAAGCAAATAGCTTCACATTGTCCTGCCCTGGAGACAATCAAGTTACACCACAAGCCGAGAGAAGGAGACATCCGTCTCTACCGAGAATTGAGCATGATAAGGAGGCTGAAGATCATACATCTGAACATGAATTGCCACGACTATTGGCCCGAGGTACGGTACAGGCTTGGCGAAAACTTGAGCCGAGACAATTTAATATCTGTACTGAACGATGAGGTCCTTCAGACCCTTACAGCTCACAAAAATGCGCTGCAAGAGCTCCGCCTTGTGGATATCGGAGACATCAAACCCTATCCCCTTTCCACCGCGTCTTGCCTTCGCTATGCGTGGAAGTCTACCCGAGACCACAGCAACCCGGCAACTTTTATTGGAAAGCGGGAATTTGAGCGAGTCGGAACGTATGATAACTATCTCGACGTCGCACTTCGATAAGCTTTTCTGGCCCTAGAACGATACCTGTAAGGCATGATAGGCGATAAGACGGAGGATGCCACCGGGCGCCTACGCGCGGAGCACGGCGCGCGATCCCGACACGCCGCCTGCGTATCGCACGGACATTCGGGGCAAGCGCAAGGAGAGGCGCAGCAGATGTGGAGGAGGGACGACGTAGTGGAGGTGTCGCGGTTGATGGCGAGGCAGTTGGTGGGGGGTTGAGTGCGAAGGATGGAGCAAGAAAAGAACCCGGATAAAGAAAGAGGCGATTTTTGTCGGAGGTGCTTCTAGCTTCTTCACTGTATTGGAAACTATTTTTCCGGTTCTTCTTCCTGGTGCTTCGTGCGCTGGCGTCGGCGCACTCATTTTCGTGGCAAATGTACGTTATTTTGGGTAGCGGCGACGATCTCGCAGCCATGCATTACTTTTTTTATCCTGATTGTTTTCCCGCTGTGAAGTTTACATGACGATAATCCTTCATTCAGCGGTGAGAGGCACCCGTGCACCTTTTGGGTCGACTCTGGTCGTCGGAGAGCTGAAGCACTTCGCTCCCTTCCCAGCATTACAATTACCCTCATCCAACTACCCCAATAGTATTCCTGCACCGGTCTTTGCTCGCGATCCTTAGCGCAAGTGGTATCTCATTACAAGATCCGCTGTCTCGATCCTGCCCAGTGCCTCTCCCTTGAAAATAAGATCAACCCACTCATCTTGCCATCGCTCAAGTGTCCACGATCGTCTCTCTTGCACCAGAGTCGCAGTATCCCAAGGCTCACTTATAACGCCTGCTACTCGTAGCACCGACCGTCCTTCGGCGATCTGGCGCACGTTGTATGAGAAGTCCTTGGGAAGATAGTCCGGCATAGGAAACAGCGTCCATTCCGTGTCGCCTCGACGAAAAGGTTCGAGGTACTTTGTACTGAGGCCGTTTCGTTTGTAGCACTAACAGAACAAAATGGGCGCAATGGTTCATCACGAACGAAGGGAGAAGGACTGACCTGCATGAAGGTCTCGTGCAATGAAGCTGCTTCCATGATCACATCCCATGCTTTTTGTGTCATCTCGTAATCTTAGTCGGAGCCTAGGATAACTTGGCAGGAAGATGTCGGCATGCCATGATCAGGTAATCGCACCGCTTCTTCCATCCACCGCACAAATGCGCAAAGAGCGGTGTGTCCGTTTATCATGTATGAGCGAGGAGACCGACCGGCGATATTTCCCAGCCGAACGGGAGCATGTTCTCCGAAAAGCTAATGTGTCGCTTTATACGCAGCCGTGGGTTCGCACGGCAATGTGGCGCTAGACCTCGAAGGTGGCTTTCGGGCTGGGCAACAGCTTTGCGGTCTTCATACAGCACAACATTCCTAACGTAGTATAGATGTCCTTCTGGTAACTTTTGTACTATATTTCACGAGTCGTTAGCGGTAGAAAAAAGAACGTTACAGTGTTCGCCTATAGCACTAGCAATGTGAAAGCACGCACTTACAGAAGTCGTTTGCCAATGCTGCCTTTGTAGGATCTATTGTTAGCCATGTCGAGCACGTGGAAACATTGCAACTTACTGCAGAGAAGAACCATCGTGTGCCCATGGAATCCCCATGAAGATCCACGTCCTCGTACTCAAAATCAATACTGGGGATATTGCGCCGGCTCGGACGTCCTATAAGGTGAACTTCCTCCTTGGTATAGGGCCTAGTAAGGCATGATTCCATTTGCGAGAGCCAAAGGTTTGTAGGAAGCGCCCAATTCTCCGGTAGCTGTCACGTACTGAACTCCGGGTGGGAACTGTCCTTGAAATAATGCCTCCATGGCGAACCACTTAAGTTCTCGAATCCCATCGGACCTCCACCAGGAAATGCCTTAGCAGTGACCGTATGAAATGCGGAAGGGTCATCCGAACGGAAAAGATCGAGTGCAAAAGAAGCGATTTCGGAGGTTTCCAGGACATAGTGATTGGCCCATGATTCGCTACTATTCACTTCAGGCAATCTGAAGTCCCTACCAGAGAACCGTTGGTCTTGCTCCTCAGCACCTTCAAGGAGACAAAAGTATAACTGCTCAAAACGTGGTCCAAAGGCCGGGAACTCCTTCACTTAACGCATGATGTCCGGCGATATCAGCTCGAGCTCTGTAACGTATGACAGCTACACACCCAAATGTCAGTACAGTCTCCGTAAGCTTCTAGTGGAGAGGGTCGCGCAGAGAACTTCACGAAAGCCCATGATAGAGTGAAGACTTACCATGAGCAATTTGGTCATATGGTAGTAGTCAAAGACTGCGCGCATTGCGACGTTAACAAATGTAGACACACGGTAAGAACGCCTGACTTACTACATCTCAAGCGACCTGCAGGACCCGCCAATCCACGGTATCCGTTACCATCGGCGCCCTCGGAGAGCCCTGTCCTGAACGTGATTGTATTCACTCGAAGAGCGACCCCTCTTGCCCCCTCGGCAACGAGCTTACAAGTAAGCCGTAAGCCTTGTTGGATGCAACGTAGCTCGCTGCCCACGCCATCTGACGATGCCTTCACTGTAACTTTCCCAGTACAGTGGTTGTAAAGTAGGCCATCTATCTCGTATGCGTATTCTTCGTATATTTGATCGCGGAGCTCACGGGGAAGCTTGAACAGCAGGGATTGCTGCTGGTCATAGTATGCCGGCGCCGGCATGCTGAGCGTGAAAGTAGTGGTGGAGATTTTCCGGAAAGAGATGAGGCTTGATGTTCGAAGGGAAAGTGTTGTGGACCTATGACTCTTCGCGGCGCTGACGCTAACGCTCTCGGAACCCCAATACCGTGGTTCGGTTGTGACGCATAACCAGCGGACATGGCCCACTGAACGTGAGTCACATGCACCACTTGCGGTAATACATTCCAGGCTTGACTGTGCGAAGCCAGGGAGTCAAATGGTACACTGGTGTCATTTGAGCCGAATGGTCCGATGTGGCATGAGACAGCTGGTGAGAACATTGAATGACATGGAGCCGGGAGACTTCTGCACCGTTACAAGGTGCGATTATTCACACTCCTTTGCCCTTTGATTTTATGAGATACGTTTTTGGCGGGCTACGGAAGGTTTAGTGGGCGGACTATATCAAGCGGTTCATGATTGGATTACGTGGTTTCTATATGTTCCTATCACAATTTATACTCATTCCCACACCGCGACTATCTCCAACTATCATGACTTCGTCAGCTAGTAAATACCGCGTCCTGGAATCCTTGGGTCCATCAATGACCCATATCTAAGCCCTCGCACATGCGACAGGCATCTGGCAAATAGCGAACAGATCTCGCGATATTGCAGGTTGTTGCCCCCGCTATTGAAGCAACGTGCTCAGTCCAGACTGTACCTTTGCACCCATTCCGGGCCGAAGTTGCCTCTCAAACCACGGGGAGGAAAGTTCATGAGCGAATCCCAGTCCTTATGCCACTGCTCTAACGACCATGACTGTCGCTGCTTCGCAAGAATGCCAACTTCCCAAAGCTCTCCTGGATATCCCCGCAAACTTATGATTGAGGTACCCTGGATCATCTCACGCACGGTACGTGAGAAGCTTGGCGGCAAAAGCTGGGGCGTTGGGATGGGGAGTCTAGCACCCTTTCTCAAATTCCCCTCAAAGTCCGGGATATCTGCGCGAGCTCTGTGGCACTGAATAGCTGTGTTAGCCAGTACGAGGCGCAAGATGAATAATGAAACGAACCTCTATGAAGGCATCGTGAATCTCGGCGACTCTACGCAAGATGGCCCACGCGTCCAAAGTACGATCGTTTTCATCGCCTGTGCCCAGTATAATTCGACAGGAAGTGGCAGGCATGCCCTGAGCACGCAATTTGTCGGCTTCTTCGATCCATTCTAGAAAGGCCCAGACAAAGTTCCTGGCCGGCATCCATTCTATACAACTGCTTTTCGTGATCGGTATCCAGTCTATTGGGAGCATGTTGGTAGAGAAGCTGATGCGCCTTTCTATGCGCAGTTGAGGATGCGCAACACAGAAAGGAATCAGACCCTGTAGATGGCTTTCTGGCCTGGAGACAGATTTCGCTGTTTCTTTCAAGACGACTCGAGTAAGGCAGGGGTGGCCATCCGGTAAACTTTTCACTGTTGGACCGACTGATCAGCTTGTAGTTCTTCACGACACTGGATAAACGAAGCGCGTGTGCCACCGTTCCCTTATACCAAGAAGCCCAGAGGGACCGTACTTACAGAATTGGATTGCAACTGCTGCCTGTGGTTCCAGCGTACTGTCGTCAGCGGTGATTAATCACTGAAATTCGAAGACTTACCGCGGAGAAAAACCACTTCACGTCCTTAGAGTCCTTGTGAAGATCGACGTCTTTTGAGGAGAATCTGCGTTCCCATCGCGTGTTCCAATCATCTTGATCGCTTGGTACATAGGGAGGAATCGGTGGCGTAAGGCGCGCTTCCATGGCTTCGAGCCAGGACTCCGTAGGGATAGACCATGGCGCCGGCAGTTGCATGTTGGTAATAACAGCTTGGCTGTCATGGGAGAAACAATGTCTTCGCAAATAGGATCCGTGTGTAGGATGATTGAAAGTTGGTCGACCTTCTGCAAAAGCTCTGGCCGTGAGAGCTCCGAAACGAGTAGGATCGCGCGCCTGTGCCAGGTTCAAGGTGTAGTCTACTGATTCGATGCAGCATTCGTGGTTGGTGTGATAACCGCCTATGCACGTCACAAATTTGGGTAAGAAACCTTCCCATGGGCAAAGATGTGGTAGCATCTGAACATGCTTCCATATACTCTCGAGATGTTTCCCCATCAGTGGAAATCGTTCTTTCACCTGCTGCATCATCTCTTGGGAGATCATCTCACCGGCGTATGATAGCTGTATTGTTGGATGCGTCAGTACAACTGGGCACGCGGTGAAGACATCGGTCGGAGGGGTTTATGTACCATGTGTATCTTTGTGTAGTAAAAGTAATCTTGAACTAAGTTTGTACTGTCAGCATATACGTCTGGAGTGTATCCAGGGAACATACTGCATCTGAGACGCCCCGCAAGGCTGTTCACTCCGCGATAACCATCCTTTTCGCTATCCTCGTTGGATAGCCCGCTCACAAATATAATCTTGTTTGTCCGAAGAGCAATGCCTCTCGTCTCCTCCGCGATAATTTTACAGGTAAATCGCAATCTTTGATCTATACCGGGACGCATGCTTGCCGACGTTTCGGATGCGTCACAGGCGTTCAACCTCATTTTTCCGGTTGCAAAGTCGTACAGATAACCCTCTTCTTCGAACACATAGTCCTCGTAGATCTGATCGCGAAGTTCTCGAGGTAGGCTAAGCAGTCGGGATTGCGTTTGGAAGTATTCGGCAGGGTGCGTTGTAGAGTTAACGTGCGCCGCATGGTTGCGTGCTCCACGTTGGGCCAACATACTGTTCTTTCACCAAGAACGCGCAGTACTATAAGACTTGTGGGTTTTCAGCAGAGGTTGGCGAAGATATAGAAGAATCGGAAGCGAACGTGGCGTCTCGGAGCGGTTTGCGGGGGATGAGGAGGGAAGCAGATGAAGCCACTCACCGAAAATGAAGCGGGGCAACGCGTGCGTCATCGTACCAAGAAACCCAGGTTTCTAATAGTATGTTCCATGGGTACGCGCACCGTGGGTATGGCAGTTGGCACCTGGGCGCGTTAAGGAACAAACACCACACACATTATTGCGTGGGGTATTACAAGTGAAGCCCGGCGATAGGATACCATGGACATTCGCCAGACCGTCCAACCAAAGTGCCGGCTGAGGGCAGTGATCGCGCGATGCTGGACCGGCGAACCGATGACCTTTCACGAGCGGATCCACTGTGCACTCTTGTTGAGCATCCCCGCTGAGCATCCCAGCGACCCGTCCCGAACGAATGCACCTGCACCTGGGCAGAAAAGTACACACGTGCAACTATGCTTGCCCCGGTGGCTCTGCACGTACAGCTTTGATGCCGTCAGTGCCAGCATGTTATTCGACTCGTCGTCCTCGACGACGTTGCTGCTTTGCGCACATGTATTGTTTACACCTAGGGAGCTGGGCAAGCTTGCATCGCTTGTGAGGGCCCTTTCGTACTTTACAGCGTCTATTACTTGGTGGGTACGATTCCGGTGCGTCAACAGCCACAAGGCACTAGCCACTGTGGCTGATACGTAAACTAGTGAATGTCGCGTCAACACCAAACCCTAAAACAGTCCATTCCTACAACGATCCTGCCTAGCGACACGCGTGCCGCGACCCTACATCGGTCACCACATCCAATTTCTGACTCTGCGTTCGCCCATCGCAGATTGCGCTGACACGACTCTCGGTTGTCGCAAAAAGCCGCCAAGAACACTGTCAGTGAAGGCACCTTATGTCTCTAGGCGGCGGGGACACGTGCGCGAAGCAACCCCGGGGCCATGCCAGTTGCCAGCGAAGGTTTTGAGCGCTTTGCCGGCCTATGGCTCTATCGATCGACTCTCGGTGGGCATGCAAGCACGTCGCAATCGAAAAAAAAAAAACGCAGAGATCGACTTCTGGTGCTAGTCGCACTGCAGATATCCGCATCGCAGACGAAGATAAGAACACGGTCAAGTATCGAAGAAGTCGAGCGATTTCGAGCGGCTGCCTTGTATTGGATTTCTCCCCACTTTGCGGAAGCTTGCCTAGCTAACATTCCGCACGCAATGCCCTCTCCCATCACTTAGCGTCGCACACGCTCCAAAGACGAAACCTCCAGAGATTCTACTCGAAATCGCACTTCAGTTCTCATATGTCTCCCCAATAACCGACGCCCGAATTAACGAGCGTGGCAGTTTGAAGACGAATTCGTCACGTCCGTGCCTTAGCGGCGGCCCAAGGTGGGGCTTTTGTTGCTGAGAAACATGTCAGTACGGAAGGTATTATAAGAGAGCCGAGAGTATGTCACTGACTTGAGCGCACGATCGCCCACGGTTCTCATATCTTCTCCTCTCTCGCATCGTTAGTAAATGCTAGGTACGCAGGCCTGGCTACCTACCAACCATCATCGTCGAAGTTCGGTACCGAGTCGCACACCAGCCGCCTATACTGTTCCTATAACGAATGAGCGATACTGAGAAGACGCGTGGTGAAGACGAAGCACTTACGCAAAATGGACTCCATGACTCTTTCTCCTTCATCGAACTGTCTCCTTATCAGTGAGCGGAGCAGATCAGACCTAAATGAGTCCACCGTACCTGCCACAAACACGAATCCCCTCGCCGACGACGCTACTGCGAACTCTTATGATTAGCGCACCCTTCGAGGGAGGCGTAGATAAGACCTACCTTACCACGCACTGCAAAGAAGACATATACGAACAATACAGCACACGGCCTAAAGTAAGTAGCCTAAGCGCACAGCCTATCAGTGGACAATTCTATACGCTAGATAGCAGTACACCTACAGGATAGCAGCCGCAGCTGGCGCTGACACGTTGCAGTCTGAGAGTCTCGCACCTTAATCTGAGTGGTCAGCTGTTGATTTACGACGAAGTAAATACTAGAGTACTACGAGTTTACGTACCATGACTTGGGAGAACAGCATCTGGAAGGTCGACCACTTCTGGGTACACCGCACACGTAACTACGGCGATATCGATTACGAGGTCGACTGTAGTCCATTAGTGTACATCATCCTTTGGTAGTAGACGTGCAGTACTTACCACACACGGCAAGATCGAGGAGTTCAGGAACAATCCTGACGAATACATTTACAACTCGGTTCGGGCGCGTCTAGACAAGTACAAGAAGTACAAGAAGTATAACAAGGCAACACGGCGGCAAGTGCAGCTCCTCACTAACTATGGTTAGTAAGGAAGCGCCGGCAGAGACTGAAATACTAACACATGGTCACCTGCTGCATCATCATCTGCTCTGGAGAAGGTACGTCTTCTGACTGAACTCCTCGATCTTGCCGTGTGTGTCGACCTCGTAATCGATATCGCCGTAGTTACGTGTGCGGTGTACCCAGAAGTGGTCGACCTTCCAGATGCTGTTCTCCCAAGTCATGATTAAGGTGCGAGACTCTCAGACTGCAACGTGTCAGCGCCAGCTGCGGCTGCTATCCTGCTACTTACTTTAGGCCGTGTGCTGTATTGTTCGTATATGTCTTCTTTGCAGTGCGTGGTAAGTAGCGTCGTCGGCGAGGGGATTCGTGTTTGTGGCAGGAGACAGTTCGATGAAGGAGAAAGAGTCATAGAGTCCATTTTGCGAACAGTATAGGCGGCTGGTGTGCAACTCGGTACCGAACTTCGACGATGATGGTTGAGGAGAAGATATGAGAACCGTGGGCGATCGTGCGCTCAACAACAAAAGCCCCACCTTGGGCCGCCGCTAAGGCACAGACGTTACGTCTTCTGATACTGCCCGGGGATGGCGCTGACGCTACAATGAGTTAGTTCTAGCCCTGAAATATAAGCTGTTGCACACACCTACTTGGCAGAACGTCCTTCGTGGGGCTGCTGGAAGCGGGAGATGGACGCTGTAAAGGCACTCCGGAGGAAGATCAAGGACGGCAAGACGCTTAACTATGAGGAGTCGCTGTATATAGACTATATAGGTGAGGCGTTCCTGTGAAAGCCTTAGCAGTAAGTTAATAAAGCCGATTGTCCGTAACCTACAGTAACCTTATGCTGTTCAGGGAGCTAGGTTTTATCTAAGCGCGTGTGCTGCTAGGCCGCTAGTAAGTAACAGCCGCTACTAGATTTCAGGTTACTAACTATTAGGATCTGGCGTTAACTTTATTAACTTCGTTAACTTCCTTATCGTATAACTAGACTGGCATCGAAATCTAATTTTTAATAAAGAACGTTAGCAACGTACGGGATATGCGGTAAGTAGTTACCTACCTACTAGCTAGTTAATTGTTAACATCGACAGAAGTAAAGAGAAAAAGGAAAACAAACCTGCAATATGTATTGCGTCACAAACACACAGAGCCACACATTGCCAGGTGCCGAAACACAAGACTACGGAGAAAAAGAATCGATCATTGAGGGAGAAGGACTTGATTACTATGATTCACAGGAGATCCAGAATACCCGAACTACCCCTCCAACACTCAGAGTAAACACTGATCACTTGCTCTAGACAAAACGCCTCCGCGACGGGCTGCCTGAATCTCGCGCAACAGGCCAGTACCGTGTCCAATCGTCCTCTCACAAGCTGGGACATCTAGACGCAACCTCGGCGACCGCCTCGCACTGCCAACGCCGTCCTCAGCACCTTCTCCGTCGGCACGTCGTTTCGTTCCTCGCATTTGGGATTCCTCAAAGGACGGTGAGCTCGATCGATGGGTGGGCAGGGAGGCAGATCTGAGCGACTGTGATGACCCAGACGATGATCGAGGTGGGTCTTCGGTCATATCAAGGAGCATGTCGCTGAGCGGGCGTAAGTTCTGAGGGTGTATGTCCATGTTGATGTCATACGCATTGTCATCAAGTGGCACGTCTTGCCGGAAAACGGAAGAAAGACGGTGGCCGCGCTCCTCCTCAGGCGTCGGACCCTCGTCGCGGAGTATCGAGGATAGACGGTGGGTCTGCGTGGGGTATACTCCACCCGACGACAAGTCTTCTTCCAATGCATGCTGTACAACCATGTCATCCATCGCCACTCCCTCGACAGGCAAATCGTCCTCCACTACATCCTGAGCAGATGATGCGGAGTGCAAAGTCCGGTCAGGTAGATGACGAGGCTCGTGTGATGGTTGGAATGTCGTTGCACCCGGTTGCTGTGAAAGGGTCGCGAGAGGGGCAAAAGAACCAGCAGCGGGAGTTTGCTCGTCCAGGCCCAGGTCTTGGTCCCATTCCGGCGGAATCTTCTTCCGCCCCTCCGCGGCCGCCACCGCTGCGACCATTTTCGGATGCTTGCACTTCTTTTTGTTGTCAGCCCGATGATGAAAGTCATAGCCAGGCAAGCGTTTGCAATTGTGGCATCTGTAGATGGCCTGGAGCTCTACTTCTAGCCGCTCCTGCGACCAGTCGAACGTTTGAGCAGATCGCTCGAGGTCCTGCTTGACGCCACAAACTGGGCCGCAGGTACCAGCGCAGATCTTGCAAGCCTGGCTTGTGCATGCAGGAGCTATATGGTCAAGGTCTCCACACAAGAAGCACTGCGTAATGTCATAGCTGGGCTGCCACGGCTCGACTGTGTATTCTGACGCGGGTGCCGAAGTGAGTATGCGTAGCCTAGACGTGGGTGAGGTTGTACTTACTAATGAGACGCCGTCCAGGAACCCTTATAGTACCCTTCCCGCAGAGTCTCTTGAAATACCTCGCCTCCCTCCTATCGAGAGCATCGATATGGACTCCTTCCCAGGACACCCGAACCACTTGCACCATTGGGCCTCTCAGCTTGTGAAGCTCACGGGCTGCTGCCTCTGGGCTGGGTCGATGCCTGGGCTTCAACTTCTTTGGAAATCGCAAGAGAAATCGATAATGAGACCTCGCACGGCCAAGATACTTTGTGCCTTCGCCGCTGACATAGGGCTGCAGCTGATCTGGTATCTGCCGCTTGAGTTCTTGATCCAGGGCCTTGGCCTGTTCCGCGCTCGTCGTGTGCAAGTGCAGTTTGCTCTGCGCATACTGGTACACTATGACCGAAGAGAACGGAGGGCCAAGCTGCTCCATCAGGACGCGGAGCTCGTTGTAAAGCTTGTCACCAGCTGTGCCGTCATCGTCGAGCCGAGACAGCTTTGCGTCGTCGCGGGGACCGAGGCTGAACACAACGCCATGGTCGTCACGGTCTTCCGTGATTACAGGCATGTTGTCGGACATGATGAACAATTGAAAAGAGAGTAAAATCGGCTCCTGTCCTGAATGATAAAGGATCTCCTAAGCCAGTTCTTGCGGTATGGATTGCGTACCAAGCACTCACTTAAGGAGCGTCGTAGAAGGTTCAGCAACAAGTCCTCCATCCCGGAACGTAACCGAGTAATCCAATACCCGAAACCATTATGCGTTGCCCATGAAACCGTCCATGTGGATTTTCATGTCGGGCACTTACTCTCTGACCGTGGAGACATGCTGGAAATCGATTTCCAATACTTGTTGTTACGTGGAAGGAACCAGACCGCTATGGTAAAACGGCATCAATGAAACCATTTGAGGTTTAACTGACGGCGTCGAAATCCTTTACGGCATGATATCGGAGCAAAGGGGTATCAGGTTCTACTGCCGCATGATAGAAACCTCGCGGCATTTCAAGAAAGGTCAGCCAATACATTTACCGTTTGATGCCATTTCGAAGTTGTAACTTGAGATCTACACCGCTGATACCACGGTGAGCTGTCGAGAGTAGTCGTCCGAGCTCTTCAACACTGTTCCGCTGTCGGCGTGAAAGCAGACCGAGCGGACGTTACCTAAACAGGATATCTTTGAGACGGCTTCATGTTGAAGTGGCCTTTGCAAGTCTCTACTCATGCGGTCTTGTCAGCTTTGGGGACGAAGACATCCTCTGTTTGGTACTATTCCGGTCCCGGATCCCCACAGCCGAGTCCTACTCCCAACTACCAGGCGGTTTGTCTTGCATGAAGACTTAATCTTTGGCAGGCGGTCATTCATCATGTGCCCGGCCGGTAAGAATTGGAGTTCGCAGACAATTTCTCTCATGCATATCAAACTCACGTCTGTACGGTGGAGGTCCCGGCGGCCCCACTGCGGTGTAATAATCCAAGCCGACTCCTGTGGGGGTAGACAGGTAGGCAACGGTAACAGATGAGCTCCGCCCATGTCACTCCATGAATGGCTCGCTTCCATGCCTTTGGTGTGGTAGATACAGAACGCGATCCTCATCCGCTGCGTTTCCATTTCTCAAATAAAAATCGTTTCTGGAGGACGATACACGGTTTCACTATGTCTAATACATTGCATTACGATGTTCCAGCAATGTAGGCACCTTTGAGAAGGTCCACAGTTTTATTCCCCAGCTTATACGTGCATGTGGTGAGGCTGACATTTCACAGAAACAAGATAACGAGCCCCTTTCTTCGCTCAAATAACGTACATGGGCCAGCGGATCCATTCATGGAAATTCAGTGAAGTGTTCTAATGTTGGGAGGCTGCGTTGTGACTGTCTTAGACATCCTAGGCGAATCCACGCGGCGGGAATTTCAGTTCACGTGCGCTACACCAGATGCGCACTAGTCAGGATTCAGGGGTCATCCCAACCCCTCGTCAGGGTTAAAGCCTACACGTGCAAAGTGTCAAGTTGAACCATGATACTAATGCGCCAAATATGGCCCGATGGAACGCGCAGGGATGTGTTCGGTAAACTATTCATGCGATCTAGTTACGGTGTTTCCTTACGCTTTCTCCGGGGAAAATAACGCATCAACGCACAGACGTGTTCGGTCGGAGGTATTTGCACATGTGGCGCAGTGGTCAATGTAACGTGCATGCTGATGAGCGGTGGTCTCGGGTTTGGTGGATCCGTTACGAAACGGGTAGCCCGCACGTGTGGTAGCTGCTGAGGATAGCTGCAATACTGACCCTTTCGATGTTATACTGTACCTGAATACCGAGTAACACCACTCCTACGCTGCTCAAGCTGTCATCGCTTCGAACTTTCAACCTCTTTGTCAATCACCACTCCTGCACCGCCTGAGCCGTCATTGCTTCGACTTTTAACCTCTTTGTCAACGTATATGCACCTACATCCTAGCTGGCTCATTGAGAAGGTCAAATTCTGGAAGAACAACGAGGTTAGTCAAATAAAGCAGTGTTAGCTCAGGAAACGTCAGAGCCGGAAAAAAGATTCTGAAGATTAACAAATTTAAAGCGACGA
The DNA here is from genome assembly GCA_030770415.1 of Pleoardoris graminearum. NCBI lineage: Eukaryota > Fungi > Ascomycota > Dothideomycetes > Pleosporales > Didymosphaeriaceae > Pleoardoris > Pleoardoris graminearum. The sequence continues at coordinate 192,104 of JASEKS010000030.1, forward strand.
GCATGCCTGCATTGCATCGACAAGCGAGCGGAGACCACATGGACATGGATTGTGAGAGTGACGACCCCGACGACCCCGACGACCACTGCGAGTTTACACTACCGATCGAACCCCACCATGGACGCAGCTTGACCAGGATCTTGATTGAAAACGTGAACGGCGACTGGGAAAGGCAGAAAGCGCGCCTCCTAGAAGACGAATGGCACATCTTGTGTTTCTCGGAACCTTCCAAGAAAACCGCCACAAGGAATGTGTCCAAATTCGGATACGAGCTTCTCGCCTGCGACGACCTATTTGCGACTCAGAGATCAGTATCGACCTGCGTCTACGTCCGCAAGGATATCCATCCTTTTTGTCGTATTGTCGAACATGGCGATATTTGCGGCGAGTGCGAGGAAGGAACCGGTCTTCGTGCACTTGTGGAAAGCCACGTTCTGGTTGTTGAAGTTAGCCTCAGTGATGGAAGGTACGTCATGGCCGGGGACAAAGTAGTTGTTTCGCAGTGTTGCAAAGGATTGAAATGTTCAAGTTCGCTGCAACGGAGACACACGCACCCAGTCACCATTCTCCTAACTGTACGGACCACGCTGACCCCGACTCTCAGGCATCTGTACATTACCAGTGTCTATAATCGTCCCAAGATCGAGCTTCCACCGGCGTGCATTCTAGCGGCTAGGATTCATTTTCCAGAAGACAGTCATATCGTTGGCGGTGACCTCAACGCCCACCATCCAGATGTCAGCGGGCATCTGATGGCCAACAAACGTCTTACCCGGTACGCTGCTGGGCTGTTTCAAGAACTTCAGCGGTACTTGATACTTCGCAGCCAGAAAGGGCAGGCCACATTTCGTCGCATCGAGAAGCACAGAATCTACGAGTCAGTGCTCGACTCAGTCTGGGTCAGCGCCGATCTTCTTGCGAACGAAAATGATTTCAATTGCCGTCGTTCAACCGCGCAATTTGAAGATCATGCTGGCTTGGAGGTGTCTATGTTGTTGCCATTAAACCCCCGGAATCTAGGCACCTTCGTGGATTTAGACCAAGTCACCGAAGCACAGCTTGAGCAACGCGTTCAGGAGAGACTCAACTCTCTAGACTTGTGTGGGAAGCTTGGCGACCTTGAGTCTCTGGAAGCACGTTGGGTGGCTTTCATAGAAGCATTGCAAAACGTTCAAGATGGGCTACGACGACCTCGTCGACCTCCGAATCAGGCCAAGTTCCGCGCATCAAACCCAGAGATCAAGGAGCAAGAACGAGTCTGCGAGGCAGCTAGAGAGGAGCTTGCTAGAGAGCAGCGCTGGGTCGAGATGCATCACCGGTGTCTCAACCATAAGGAGCGCAAGATGTTCGAAAGGAAGAAGAAGCTAGCAATGAAGCGTCTGAGTCAACTTTTCGACAGATGGAAAGATGCACACGGGAAGCTATGCAAGCTCAAGAAATGCGAAAACAAGAGAAAGTGGAAAGCTTCCTTTACTCACCGGAAGAGGTCTTTGTGGAAGTGGCTGCGCTGGGCTCGTGGATGCAAAGACTCTCGGGTGAACCCTGGAATGAAGCCGCTGATGGAACGCCGCGTAAATCCCGACGGCTCTGTGCACGAGGAGTGGTATACTGAGTTCGAGGGTCAGGCTCGCGTATTTCTGCGAGAGTGGTTTCCTGGAGATCGAGAGAGGGGCAAGTCTTGTCCATGCTTCGAGATTCCACAGTCCACCAAACTTCCGGAGTACGAACCCGAACTCGCTCCCGGTGAGCTGGATGAGGTGTTCGAGAGGCTGAGTGAATGTACCGCCTCAGTCGCTGATGGCATCAGTACACGTTTTCTGCTGAAGTGCAAGCGGGTCATCATGCCGTACTTGGAGCGTTTGATCAACGCTTGTTTGTTGCTTTGCTACTTTCCAACCATTTTCAAGTTGGGCCGAACCAAGGCTGTACCCAAGGCACCGAAGGCAGGCCACCCTTACAGTGAGCCGGGTATGTGGAGACCTATCTGTCTCCTTTCCTGCGTCGGGAAGCTGCTGGAATCGATCATTGCCCGTCGTTGGGCCGCCTTGGCTCAAATTTACGATCTACTGCCGAAGACACAGTTTGCAGGCAGAGGAAGATCTACGCTGCAAGCTCTTCTCTACCTCCAGAACATCATCGACACTTCCAGAGAATGCGGGCTTGTTGTCGGCGTCATGGGTATCGACCAGAAGGGTGCGTTCAACTACCTTCTGGTCAAAGAATTCGTGCGAATTGCCCGTCGCAAAGGCATGCCCGAAGGGATGGTTCTAATTGCGCGATCATACCTTATGGATCGCACCACGACTATTGTGCTCCCAGGAGGATATGAGAGCCCTATCTTCGCTTCTGCTGGAAGTCCGCAAGGAGGTCCACCATCCGGGATATTCTTTGCATTTTTCGTCATCCCACTCTTGGAAGCCGAAGCCGAAGTCTTCACGATTCCGTACGACCAAGGTCTCGTTTTCCGGTTCGCCTTTGCCGACGATACGAATGTCGTAACCGTCGCTGGGGACGTGGATGCCCTCAAGCAGATGTTTGCTCTAGAACACGGCCGTGCCTTGCATTGGGGTGAGAATTCCGGAGCTGTGATTTCTCCCCACAAGACGACGTTTATCTACTTCGCAACCGAAACCCAGATTCGGGCGGCCAAACCGATCTCACACTATATATCAACGGTAACCAATGATGCCGAAAAGAAAGAGGCCAAAATCTTAGGCCTACTGTGGTCAGTCGACGGAGCTGGGCTCCCATGTTTCGACAACCAGTTCAAGGCTGTGCAGCGCAAGAACAATTCCAACTTTGCCGCCTTTGCCAGGATCATGCGTACAACATACGGCATCAACTTAGAGGATTCTCGGCTTCTCATCCTCAACGGATGTCGTTCCTCTATCATGTATGCCTGCCCAGTGTCCTACATCCCCGCAAAGGACAATGTTCGCTACGAGAAACTGCAGAATCGATTGGTGCGAAAGTGTGTTTCGGCGCCGCCTGTCAGCAAGAATCTGACCATATGCAACGAGCTTGGTATCCCACTCTTACAGCACACCATGCATACACAGACGGTTCTCGCGCGTGCGAAGTTGATTGGCACACCACTTGAGCAGCTAATGAACGATGATGCAAAGAAGATTCGCACGTGGGCCGCAGCGCATCCGGAGCAATGTTCGATGAGACACTTGAGATCGAGCAGCCGTGTATCGGATCGCGAACAATATCGGAGAGTTGTAGACATCGAAGCGCGGAAATGGTTGGCAGAAGTGCAGAGGGCCGGCTGCGGGTCAACGACCTCTGCAGGTGACATGACTATGGACTTGGTCTCAGGGCAACAGTTCCCTGAGCAGAAAGCGTGGTTGGAAGCTGAAACCAACCGTATCTCTCTTCATTTTGCTCTCCGTAAGAAAGCCAGTGAAGTTGCCGACAGTTTGATGAGGAGCGACGTGGACAAATACCACCACAAGAAGAAGGCGGAGATCGTTGCTAAAGGGATGAGCACATTCTTTCCGGCAACTCTGGACACGCCTTTCAGTCGGAAGAATATCAAGACTTATAAACCTTTTGCGAAACGCTCCGAAGGTTTGGCCGGATTTGGTCTGCGGACAGGATATATGGCTACCAACGCTCACATGTCTCGCACAGAAAAGGTGAGCACTTCATATTGTGAATGCACGACAGAGCACTGACTGTCTAGATGATATATCCTTTCAAATGCCGAAAGTGTTTCCAGCCGGTCCTGGAAACGACAGACCACTTTTTCGTTTGTCGTGGCATCAAGGCAACCGTGAGGATAGCCTTGCAAGAGGCACTTTCGAAGAAGCCTTGCCAGGACAAACATAATGTGAGGATAGACCGGTCCCTACTATACCGACAGCCGGGACTTGGTCTTGCAGTCCGGTACGCGTTGGAGCAATTCCCGAAGGCAGTGGTACAACCACTGATTGGGAAGCCTGAGGAAGACGCGAACACTTAGTGAAATGGAGTTTCTTTCTTTCTTCTTTTTTTGTTCTTGTTGTTGGTGGTCTTTGGTAATCATTTTATCATTGTATGCTATGACGGCGTTATCTTGAAAACCACTGCAACTTAGATTCCACTTCATCGTTGGGAGACAAACTTGCACTCCCATCTCCGTTCCTAGTATCTAGGATAAACGTGAAGGTCACACTCTTGCTCCTAGAAGAGCCGGTAGCAACTTTCGTGCTTAGCTCGAATCCGTGAACGAATGAGCGATCTAAGACAACAGCCCATTGTGGAGCCGTCAGATCATACCTGTACGAAACGCAGCAGTTACAGGACTTGGTAAAACTAATCCGAGACATAAAAATTGGTCCTGGACCCGGGAAGGATCTTCCATGAAGCCTGACATGTCACACCGCTGGCGGAAGATGGGAGTCTTCAAAGTCCGGCATGATAGTTACGCCCTTACCGACCCGCGATGTCCGACGGCCGCATAACCGCATACTATTATCGTCTCCGGATGATAGTATCATCCGAGCTGCGTAGACAGAGTATGAAATTTCCCGTTTTCGGCCTGATGCTAATGGGTCTCGGTTCACGGCCAACTCCGCTTTCTCACCTGAACCTGATGTAAAACCATGTATAGTTTCCATGAAAAAGAACGTCCGACATATCTACCGTTTACCCAAACCAGATCGTGTAAGTTGATATCTGTACCTGGGTGGTTCGATTGAAGATTGGGGCAGTCTCCACGACAAAACGGCCTCACCATCTTCCGGAGCTCTACCTATGGCATGCGATCAATGCATACTTCCCTTCCAACGTGAATTGGTTTCGAAAGCGTCACAAAGCTCACACGGAAAAGGTTTCTCAGATGTTAGTTGGGTGGCAGATGCTATCGTGCGCAATGCTCTGTCGTACAGATGTTCAGGACCTGGGAAATATAAGAAGCTGTACAGCGACGAGAATGCAGAACAACAACCTGTGACATCAGCTTTGAATTCGATATTCAGCTAATCCCGATTATTCTATACATTCTCTCTCGCGGCTACCAACTCTCTCTACAACTTTACCACCTACACTACTTACCACTGCCTCCTACTGCCTACCACTGCCCATTACCGCCATTATGCCAGCTCTATCGAGAAACGCCAAGGATTTAGATGAAGTGGGCATGTCAAAGGACCCAAATTTTGTCCCCGGTCTCGAGGTACCGATCTGTATGGGTCGAACAATTTCCTACGCCAGGCATCTCTGCTGCTTCGGCTTAGGCGAGATGAGGAACTGTGCACCAATTACTGATTCCGTCTGATATAGGCAATTGTCGGAAACCCAAACTCTGTGTGATACGAACCTCGTACACAGACAAAGATTTTCTACGAGAGTACTACGCTTGCCGAGATGGCAATTGCCACACTCATGCTTTCCGCGACGAGGTCGCACTTGCGTACAAGAGGGCTGCGGGTTTGGCGGATGAGATGTCGGCTTTGTCTGTCGCCAGCGATTCCTTGGCCGCAGATAGCGACGACGAACCCATGACCGATGAGGTTATTGAGCTGTCCTCAGGCCCTGATGAGGAATACGAGCCGTCGTCTTCGACTACACGCAATCGCCGATTCCTGAAGCGGAGTACTCGCCGCCGCAGCGGAAAGTCAACCCCCATGTCTTCCGCCTCTAGGTCTTCCGCCTCGAAGTCACCGATCATCGATGCAAAGGCTAGGATCGTGAAGCGTGCGTTGCAGCGCTCCTATATAATCACTAAGGGCTGGAAGTTTCCGTCCCGAACGATGACGGCATATGGGCCTGTTGGTACCGGTTCCAAGTACGGCGGATCTTCCGTTACCGACGTTAGGCATGCCTACCTCAGGACCGTGTTTGGCATGCGGAAGAAGAACGCTCTGGGACCCGAGTGGGACGGGTTCGAAGCAGCTCTGCTCGCCGCCGGGCTGCTACACATCTTCCACAACGAAGAAGACCAAGCCAAGGTCCTGCGGCTGGCCAATGCCTTCCTTGAGAAGAACAACTTGGCGACTGGAGACGTAGTAAATGCTGCTTTCCGATCTCGCTCGTTTCCAACGCTGACTCCTCTCTAGACCAGCCCATCCTCCGAACGCATCACCCGGCAAGGCTCCAACTCGAACCGCTCTCAGCAATCCCTTTTCAGCGGAGTGCCTACCTCCACTCAAGCGCCGCGATCCCCGCCTGCGAGCTCTTTGTCGAACTTCCGCTGCAAGTTACCCATGGGCGATATCGACGTGCGTGCGTACCTACGGAGCGAATTCAGAAACCGCCTGCGGCAGGTCGAACAGCTCGATAACCTGTCTCCAAACATGCTGTCGTGCTTTGGCCAGATGACCAACCTCTTTTCGGACGCTATTTCGGCCATGTTCAGCGGATACCCGCAGGTTAAGGAGAATCTCATGCAACACAATCGCGCATGAGTTAGTGGGCTCAGATTGATCTTTCGTGTTCGGTTGTTGTGCGCCCTTCCTTTGGTTTCTTTGTTGTCTGGGTTTGGCTTCGATCTTTGTGTCCTTTGTTCTTCCATTTCTGCAGGCAGAATGGGTCTGTACATAGTGTACTGTAATGGAGTTCTGAATCCCATTCTTGTCATAGAAATTGGTTGCGTCATTCTCTTGTTTGGCGTCTCGCATTGTTTGACTTGGTCCACTCTCGCGGCTGGACCCAGGGACTTGGACATTTGCTATGACTCATTTTTGGTCCCGCCGGACTGGTTATAGCTTCCATCTCATGGCGCTCAACGATCCGTCTGATTCCCTAGGCGGATCTTCTGGTCGGACAGTAGTCTGCCCAACTCTCGCTTCGTTCTTCGAGTCATAGGTCGGCAACGCTCAACGCGTTCGCTGACGGTGTTCTTGGAGACATTTTTGCGACTTTCACGTCTGTTCTCAATGTTTCGCTTCGTCCTTATCACCAAAGATGCCCTCGCCAAGGGCGGCGGCGGCAGCAAACACCACCATGATCCCCGCCGTTCCCTCATCGCAACCCTCCAACCCACAAACATTCCAACGGGCGTCGCGATTACCCTGGGCCTTCTGTTCCTCTCACCCTCACACACCTTACAGACCCCTGCCCACCCTCGCGACAGCCCCCACCCCTCCCTCTCTACTCCGCACTCCGCAGCCTACCGCAAAAAGAGGACGACTATTACGCCGCGACATCCTCGTAGGTACCACAAGTTGGCTACTCCAGCACAGCGAGCTGAGAGAAACAGGCGCGCAGCGGGGGTTGGGGTGTGGGAGGGCGAGTGCGGTGCGGAGTCCTCTCTAGGCGATGATGATACACGTGCGCGAGGCAACCGTGCCAGTAGAAGTTAATAGATTTAACGAGATAGTGTTAAGGTTATTGCCTAGGGGTACGAACTATAGTTAATAGTAAAAAGAGGTATACAAAAACTATTTTACTATATATATAAATTTTTTGCTTATTTACTATATATTTATTTATATCCTTTATCTTTATTTCTGTAATTATTATATTTAATAATAATAGTTACTCTAGATACAGCTATACTACTATTTTATTTAAAAAGGTAATATATTAAATAGCTTTATAAGCTCTATACTAATACCCTATTTAACCTAGAGCTCTTTAAAAAGGGTAAAAAGTAGTAGATTAAGGAGGATTTTTATAAGTATATACGTAAAGCTAAATAAAACTTTAAAAGCTATTTTAAGCTAAAAATTAGGCTTTTTATACTAGCCTGGCTGCTATATTACTATTTAAAATTAGAATTTAACGTAGGTAAGTAAATAACTACCTCTTTTTTATAATAAATAACTAACCTTAATAGGACTTCTATAATAGTATATTAAGAATAAGTTATCTAGAATTAAAGAGCTTCTTAAAAAGGACTATAAAAAATACCTTATAAAGGACCTACAGAACCTATTCTATTATAAAATATTAATAAAAGAAGAGAAAGCGTACTTTAACTTCTAAAGGGGGTAAAATATTTTAAAAAATAATCTATTATAATTTATAATTAGCACGTTAGGTATAGATAATTAAATTACTATATAGATTATTATAGGAAAATCATTGTTGTGCGGTGCGGAGGGATTTCGGGAACGCGGGGTGGAAGTTCGGGAGGGGAGTAGAGCGTGTGGCTTAGAGCACGGGGGAGATGGAGGATGGATGATGGACGTGAGGATGAGGGTTCGCCGGGGAATGGGTATGGGGTTGTTGGATGGGAAGCACTTTGGACTACGTTAATGGCTAGGCAGTCATCTGGCTGTCAACGGGATGCACGGAAGAGACGCGGGACAAATGCGGTGATTGCGTCGCATTCAATCACGCGCAGAAGATGATATAGTGGTATACGACATTCCCTCTCGTTTACTTCCATTGCTCGCTATATCGAATTCTTACCATCCCAGCCGGTCGGCATAGATCGCGTACCAAATCCACAACGCCAGCCACGATTACAAAGCCCATTATGTATTATGCCTTCTTCGGCGCCTTCGTAAAAAAACTACTCAGCTTCTTCATCCCGCTGGTATCTACCTTCTTCAACTTCTTGATGGCCACCGACTCGCTCTTCTTCTTCTTTTCCTCCTCCTCCTTCTTCCGCCTCTTCTCTTCGCGCTCCATGATGGCACTTTCGTCGTCGGCGTGGCCTCTCTTCCTGCTGATGTTGTCCGAAATGGAGCGCAGGGCGAGGGCTTCTGCGCGAAGCTTGGCTAAGGCGGAGAGGTGTGTGTCCAGCGTTGAAAAGTCTGGAGTCGGAGAGGATTTGATGACAGGGTGGAGAGATGGCGGAAGGTAGGCGGAAGTGAGGTAGGTCAGCGAGGTGCGGAGGCGGAGGAGCTGCGGTATCTCTTCCGGAGTTTGCAACGCGGGGTTTGCGGGGAGGTCCTCGGCGGTGGAACTGAACGAGGTGGCGGCTGTGGATGCCGTGGTCTGGGAGTCCACCGCCGTGCTTGTGGACATCTCGGACTCGGTGCGCGTCAGCGTCGATACTGTCGTGGTCTGTGACTCCGTTGTTTGGGGCGCTTCGGCCGGGCTCTCGGTGGTGGCGGTGGATGTAACGATGTCTGCGCGCAGGACGTTCATGATGGGGACTTCTAAGGTTGTCTTGATGAAGCGGTCTTCCATCGACGGCGGCAACCCCTTTGCGCACATCCGTTCGGCTTTCTTTACTAGTGTTTTGACCAGCTTCTCGTTCGACAGCCTGTACATGGTCTCGTCTCCGGCGGTCACCGTATCGCACACCACTGCCATCCGTTGCTCGATCCTGTCCTTCAAGCTGGGGTACTGTGCCAGGAGCACTTTCCATTGCCGCGAGAGAGAGCAGAGAGCATCGATATGGTCGTCGAAAGAGAGGAAGTGCTGCTTCTCTCCTTCTTTCCCTCTCTTCGGCGCCAGCGCAGGCAGAATGAGAAACAGGATGTCGATGGGCGTGGCGAGGAAGAGATCCGCTTTGCTCGTGATGTAGCCGCTTCCTATCCCCTCCTCTCCACCAGCTTCTTCAGTGGACTCCGCATCCGCTTTCGCGTTACCGCATGCACCGTCCGGGGACTTGTTGGGCGCTATCAACCAGCTCCTGCACTCCTTCTTGGGCGCGGCGATGCGCGTAAACTCGTAGAAGCCCTTGCTCGGGCACACGTAGTATCGCGAAGGCGTGCCATTGGCGGGGTTCTCGAGCGTCACGATGCGCGAGTCGGGCGAGGTGTCTTTTGGGAGAACGAACAGCTTTGGCGGGTTGGGTGTCGACGGTGGGAGTGGTTTCGCTGCGGATGGTGGAAGTTCGGGCGTGGCTTCTTTGGTGGGCGCGGACTTTGGCTTGGAGCGTGTGCGCGCCATATTCAACGATGTATCCTGACAAAACCTTTGACTGTCTATGCTGAACTATGTTTGAGTAGCTATGCACCGTAAGATGCGGATTGTAGAGTTGCGGATGCGGGTTATCCCCACAAATTGAGCGACGCGTTCGCGTCCTCCCCAGCCAATCATCACGCGTCATCGAGCGTCGTCCCCGGCTGTTTCAGAACCAGCCCTAATTGCACGCCAAACAACAACCGCCCACACGTCAGACAACAAATCCCACTGTAGCGCGCGCCACACAAGCCTGTACTTCTTTCACCTACCTTCCTGCTTCGAGATTTGGCGTTGCATCGCATGCGCGGGGTCTTGGCACAGAGCATGGGCGAGCTGCCCTTGGCGCATCGCATGCACACTCGGTAGCCATGATTGTGAGGGAGAGCCCCAAGTCAAGGGGTACGTATGCAGCTGGCGCATTGCCCTACCGTGAAAGCTGACATATGGGAGTAGCGAAAGATGCCCCGAACTGGCCGCCGAAATCCCCGCACGAAGCCAAGTTGATGTCACCCTCCGCCCGCAAGAAGTACGAATCTCGACACCAGCGCACATCGGTATCGCCCTCGCCCAGCAAGCGCCGCCCCATGTCGCGCGACCAGGCAGCGCCCGCATCCGACGAGGAGGACGAGGACGAGGAAACGCTGCAGCTCAAGCTTCAGGCAATCGAGGCCCGGTTGAAGCTCAAGAAGCTGCAGAAGGCGAAGCAAGCCGCCGACGGTGGTGAGGCGGACAGGACAGCCATCTCATCGCGACCAACAACGGCGGCGAGTGCGCGGAGGGTGGACCTTCCGCGACCACGCTCCGAGGTCCAGGTCCCGGTCAGTCCCGTGAGGAATAGACGGGAACCCGAGGAGCAAAGAAGTCCTGCGCGGGTGCTGCTTGGCATTGACAAGGGCCTGAAGGCGCAGGATGTCAGTCTCAAGCGCGCATCGAGCCTTTCGAGCAGGGCTGCGACTGGTGGACACACACGGGCGAACTCAGCGCGAGCGGTCGAGCCTCCGAAGATCAAGTCGTTCAGCGAGCGAATAGCAGAAAGCAGGAGCAAGAAGAGAGAGAGGGAAGAGAAACAAGCAAGGATCGAGAAGAGTAGGAGCACCGGGTTCAGGCTGCAGGATATTGACGGCTTGAAGGACAGACCGGCGTCACGGGCGGCTTCTTCGTTGAGCTCGGGCACAAGAAGCTCGGAGAATGCAACACCCGTGGGGAAGATTCATGCACGAAGTCGCTCGATGAGCAACTTACGGGACGGTGCAGCTCCCAGGCCGGGCTCGAACTTGTCTGGGAGATTGGACGCTTCGCGAACGCCGTCTGCGGCTTCCAGGCCTTCATCGAGGGGATTTGGAAGTACTAGCACAGCAGCCAAGTACGCGGAGATGTCGCAACGGAATGACAGCACGGATGCGCCGAGTTTTGAATCCTTCTCCGGCCTTCACCTCAAGTCACGAGACATGCAGCACAACGTAATAACACGGACACTCGAAGGCAAGACCATCGTCACAATACCGCAGCTCCTCAAAACCGTCAAAGCACCCGAGTACGATCCGCCGGACATGGAGAATGACTACGTAGTCATGGGCGTCATCGCAGCCAAATCGTCGCCCATGGCGACCAAGAACTCGGTCAAGCAACGGTCAGCAGGATACCAAGAGGAGGCTGCACACGCGACGAACAAGTTCATGGTCATCACCCTGACAGATCTCAAGTGGGAACTGCAGCTCTTTCTCTTCGACACCGGCTTCTCGAGATACTGGAAGCTGACCCCGGGCACACTGATTGCCATCCTGAATCCCGACATCTTGCCCCCTCGCGACCGCAGCTCAAGCAAATTCTCGCTCAAGCTGGCCAGCTCGGACGACACCGTGCTAGAGATTGGCTTGGCGCGCGATCTCGACTTCTGCCACGCCATGCGGAAAGACGGCAAAGAATGCGGGCAGTGGATCGACGGGCGCAAAACCGAGTTCTGCGATTTTCACATCGAGCTGCAGGTCGAGAAGAGCAAGCGCGGTCGTATGGAGGTCAATACCATGACGGGGTTCGGCAAGGGCCCACCCGGGACCAACAAGGGTGGCATGTTTGGAAAAGGTAGAGGCAAGGGCGACGAGCTGAAAAAGGAGGGACGATATCATGATGCCTTTCTGCATGAAACGATGTACATCACGCCGGGTGCCGGCAGCGCAGCGCGATTGCTGGACCGCGACCAGCAGCCGCACCACGTCACCGACCGCGCGGAGAAGCACCGCAAGCAGCTCGCTCAGAAGGAGAAAGAGCGCGAGCTTGCGAAACGGCTGGGCGACATAGGGAGCGGTGCGGGTGGCGAGTACATGAAGCGCGCCGGTTCCACCACTGGAGGTTCGTGCACCTCACAATCGGCGCCCCGCGCGAGCACCGCGCTCGATGATCCCTTCGTGTCCAAACCTGCCAACCCTCCATCCTCCGCCGACGTCCTCGACCTCCTAAACAAGAAAGCAGAGGACGTTGATCTAAGCCGAGCTGGTTCCGTTAAGCGCAAGCGTGCGACCTCTTCCCAATCCATCGTCTCCTCCACCAGCAGAAACGAACCCGTGGGCTGGGGCGCCGCCGGCAAGCGCGGCGCTTTCCTCCCCGCCTCGCCCCCAAAGAAAGACCCCCCATCCTCGTTAAGAGGCACGCGGGAACCGAGCCCGGCGAAGAAGAAAGCGCGATTGCTGCTCGATGGGAAGGGCATACGCGAGCCCGGGCGGGACAGCCTGGGAACCATGGACGTGGGGCTTCTGGCGGCCATGGACGACGATGACGATTTGGAGGTTATATGATACCCGTTCTTTGACGATGGGAGGTTTTGATGGGGCGTAGGATATCAGAAGTCTCTTTTGTTTTGTCTGGATGAATGCGGGATGTCATGGTAAAGCTTGGACGGGAGGTGGGTTGGCGTCTTTGTTCGATCGGATCGAATCGCGGGAAAGCAGTTAGCGGTTTTGCTCGCGGTGGGCTTGGAGACTATTGCGACGTATACGTGGTTGTTCCCTATGTCTAGCCGGAGCCGTGGATATGCCTCATTTTCATTGGTACAATATTTTGTACGCTGTACATGACTGATCTTTTTCTCTCCGTACTGGCGTTGAGATTCAGGTGGAAAGAGAAAGCGACGGAGCGCGAATTGGTATCGTCGCCGAAATTCACCGACGCTGCTGAGTGTTCACCAGCAACCTTGTACTTGCTCAATTTGGCGTGAAATTCAATACCGTACGGACTGACTAAGGCAAGCGTACCCGTTACGCTAGTGCAAGATACCGGGAGTCTGGGCAGGGGTAACCAGGCCCCAAGATCTGCACCGCCACATGTTTCCGCGCGGATCTTAGATCCCCGACCGCGATGAGATTCCGACGCGATCGTCCAGTGCGAAACAGGAGGACTGGGGATGTTTTTGGCCGGGCACTATTGGAGGGAATATACTGTGGTATTCGGTGAAAGTATTGGACAGAGTTAATTATTTATGGCGCGGAAGTGAGCGGTGATGGTCTTTCTCGGTGACTTCGGGGACTAGTATTAGCTGCGGGTTGTAGGTTTGGTTGTGGGCACTCTTGCAAGTGAAAGTAAGATAAGTATTATTTGTTAGGCTTCGAACATGCATCTAGGGTGAGCTGGGAGAGTGTGGGATGCGAGGGGTTGGCTGGACTGGCTGGGGTCGCAGCATCCGCTGGCTGTTTGATCGTTGTACGTCTCGTTTGCCTGGTTTTTACAAATCTCCGAAAGTGGGAGGCTCCTGAAACCTTGCAATAACCCGCATGCGTTTCCGCCGGTGCGGTTCGCAACGCGCCAAACACTCGACAGCCGCGCGCTAGGAACAACCCCGGCGATTCGCATGCGCGCACGCACCTAGCCTCAAATAATTGGACTACGTCGCAACGGAAGTGAAAGCACTGGCAAATCGGAAGCCCGAACAGCAGAGGTGCGCCCTGATGGCTACCAAAGCACAAGATCGCGACGACACGATCTATGCCCTCGTTAACTACGAGGACGCATATGTACAACCGCTTATTATCGCCGCCCTCGCGAAACACATTTCCCCCGCCCGACTCCACCTCCTTACCTCATGGGATCAACTCCCCTCGGAAACCTCCCGCGTGCTCCAGTGGTGCCAATACGAAGCCATAGATTTCGAACACATGCTGCAGCACGCGGAAACAAGTCTGGCGAATAGCTACATCATCCGCAAAGCGCTGATCCGGAAACATTACCTCTCGGCCACGGTCACGCACTGGGTTGTCAAGCATCCTGATTCTGTGCTAGCGGTGCACGTTAAACCGAGCGTAGAGTTCGAAGTCGACTATGCTGAGTTCTTGGACGATGCGCTGGTCGAGGCGTGGGAGCTGCATGAGAGTTGGCGCCGGGGGAAGGAAGAGGGAAGGAAGGAGTGGTGGATTTTGAAGCCGGGGATGGCGGAGCGGGGGCAGGGGATTCGGCTGTTTTCCTCGGAGGAAGAGTTGAGTGCTATCTTTGAGGCATGGGATCCCGAGTCCGACGACGAAGAGGAGGTGCGAAGCGACGCCGGCTCTACGGCAGAAAACGCACAGAAGAACGACGCTTCAGGGGAGCAAAAAGACGACGGAAACGGAATCGTGACGAGTCAGTTGAGGCACTTCGTCGCACAGCCGTATATCCACCCGCCGCTGCTCCTGCGCCCGCCAGCTACCGCGCCCGAGGAGGGAATGCGCAAGTTCCACATCAGGACGTACGTCCTTGCGGCCGGCGCGCTGCGCGTGTACGTGTACAAGGATATGCTTGCGCTCTTCGCCGCGCGGCCGTACATTCCACCCGGCGAAGCGGATTTCGAAGGCGACGCCGAGGAGGCACTGAAGGCACATTTGACGAATACGTGTCTCCAGGCGACGGGCGAGCGCGAAGGCAGCGTCGCGCTGTTCTGGAATCTACCGGACGACATACCTGCGCAGCCTTCTTTCTCCGCGCCTGCAGCAGATGAGTCGGCGCTGTCACCGATACTGCGGGATAGGAACTGGAAAGACGAGATATTCGCCCAGATCTGCGCGGTGACGGGCGAAGTGTTCGAAGCCGCGGCGCGCGGCACGTCGATCCATTTCCAGGCGCTGCCGAACGCTTTCGAGATCTTTGGGCTGGACTTTATGGTGGGGGTGGAGGCGGATGGGGCGCTGCAGACGTGGTTGTTGGAGGTTAATGCGTTCCCCGACTTCCGGCAAACAGGGGAGGAATGTAAGGGGGTTGTGGAAGGACTGATGGATAGGGTCGTTGAAGTGGCGGTTGTGCCTTTCTTTGGGATTGAGGAGGCGGAGGAGGATGGCGCGAAGGAAAGGGGGCTGGTGAAGGTGATGGATGTGGACCTGGGACGGCGGTAGTGTGCGGTGGGGAGGCCTCAGAGGGTCAGTTGCTTTGTCCTCGCGCGCTTCTCAATGCCACGGGATAACTCGGTACAGAAACGCGTTGAGGTGTCGAAAATACGTTGATTTCAAAAAGCTGAAAGGGCCTCAGAGGGTGGGATTGAAAGGACTTGGGATGGGTATGGGGAGGTCGCACGTGCATTTGCGTCGGCGGAATGGTATAAATACCTGCACTCCTTCTACTACGCTGGGTTCTCGCACTACCACTTGCCACTGCGGATTAAAACCAAAAATGGCACTCCCGATGGAGTGCCCCTCGTGACATTTAAAATATAAAACAACCTCGACCTCGCCTTTCTCCAAAAGCTGCCGCAGCAGTAACATGACGTGCATTCCGCAACCTCTCCTCTCAAAAGGTGTTCCAATAGAGACCATGGAGTCCTGGCCGTGCTCTCGCTCTAACCATGATTGTTCATGCGCCATGGGTGCACTCTCAGAGAATTTTGACGATGGAGTGTGTCTTTTGCCCGCTCAAAAAAATCCGCCGCCGAAGACCTACGGGGTGACTCTGCCTCTCTCTGCAAAAGCCTTCGGCACAACTTTCTGCGTGATGTCTGCAGTTCCCTTTTAAAGTCAAGACTGCAAGGAGTGGTGGGTTCCGGCTCCCGCGCTCTCGCTCTAAGCCAAACCGATTCATTCATGTGTGATGTGTGCACAATCCCAGAGAACTTTTACGGTGGAGCGTGTCCTTCGCTCCAAGAAAAAGGCGCCTTAGGAAGCCTATGCTTGGGTTTTGCCTCTCCCAAAACACAATTCCGCACATATGGCGTGCGCGCTCTTTGCGGCTTGTCCTTTAAATTCTACTCTGCAGAAGAGTTACGGAGTCCTACCCCCATGCTCCTTCTTCTAACTGAGGAATTCATAAACTCTGGGTGCACACTCCCAGAAAACCTTGACGATGGGATGTCTTTCGCTCATTTCAAAAATGCATTCTACCGAAATACTATGGTGTCGTTTCCTGAAGCCCTCGCCTCTCTCCAAGCCGAGCAGCTACTATTACATGGTGTGCTCTCTGTAGCTTTCTCTCCAAAAACAGAAAAACACACTTCAAAGATATTATGGAGTGCTGCGCCTCGCTGTCGCTCCAAACTCAGGTTGCCATGCGCCATGGGTGCGGAGTCATTTCCTTGGTCGATCTAAAAAGAGAGACATTTCTGTCGCTATATGGTGCCGTTTTCTAGAGCTCTCGCTTCTTTCCAAGTAGAACAGCCATCATGGCATGTGCGCTCCTGCAGCTTACTCTCCCAAAATCCACTCTGCAGAATGTGATGGAGCCCGACCAGGGTGCTCGCGCTTCCAAACTGGATTGTTTATATCCCATGGCGTGGTCCGGCTCTGAAAGCTAAACCACAATGTTCGATGCCGTGGACTCTGAGCTTTGGACTCGAAAAAAAACGAACAACTGTTGGCAAATGGGATGTTACCTGCAACCTCTCCTCTGAAAGAAGTTCCAACGAACTTATGGCGTCCTGCCTGTGCTCCCGCTTTCAAGTACAAGAGCTACTCCAGGACTTCGTCCAAAAGCGACAATGCAGTGAAGGAACGAAGTAGTGGTGGCAAGCCAGAAAGCAGTGAGTGCTCCCGCTTTCAAACCCGGTTGTTCGTACGTCATGGATGCACGCGTCTCTCGACCCTCAAAGCTGAACCACAAGCCCCGATGCCGTGTGACCTTTGGACTCAAAAAGCACTACGCTATTCCCTGATGGGGTGTTTCGCGTGCGCTCTGGCGCCTACCAGCATCCGGACAGGAACGATGTACAAACACTGTCGTGAGCGCGGACATGTTTGCTTCTTCGGGTTAACGCTTGCACTCCAGTCCGCAAGGTTATGTATGCGCATTTATGGGACGTGGAAGCGCTTCTTTAAAAGTGTTTGATAGAGAGTAATATGGCGTGTGCGCCGCCGGTCTCCAAAGAGGCCATATCCCGACCATGGACTGCCGCCTACATAGAAAGCTGGAAAGTATATGGAGTACGCTTCATCCCGTGCTTTCGAAATAAGCGGACTAATAGGACATGGAAAGCGTAGGGCTCTCTCGCGGCCGACTATGGAAATTGACGATTATGAGCTTCATATGGTGCGGTGGTCGGGCTTTCATAGAGCCTTGTACGGTGGAACTTGTATCTCGTGCTCGAAAATGCTTACCTTACAACGGTTATGCGATGTGGCTTGTTTCTCTATATGATTGAATTTCTACAAGTCATGCAGCCTATCGGTGAACCTCCAGAATTAAAAATTCGAAGCACTCCTGGTGATTAGGTGTCTTGCTGCTAAATAAGACTACAGCTTGGCATCCGTGAAGTGTGGTCCTGCGCTCCATAAATATAAGGCATGATGCTGAATATTTGAATAGTTGCGTCCTAGAGGTGTTCGGTTTCGCTGCCGCTCCGGAAAATTACTACGTGGGGCCACTCATGGACCGTGTCCTATTGTTTAATATTAGTCGCCTCCTGGAACATGTAATGTGTGTAGTTCGCTCCGGGCTGCCCTGACTGGTATTGGGGACCTCCTTCTGGAGTGTTCAGGGCCCTTTAGATTACAACTATATTACGACTTCCGAATAACTCGTTCAACATCTCCCGCGCGTCCGTCCCTATGCAACGCAGGTGCATCGCAAACAGTAACTGGAACATGGGCCTAACAGAAACCGACAGGCAGTACCCACTCCACCGAATCCCTTCCGTGCACCCTCGCAACCGACCTCCCCACGACTTCATCTTCAATAGCTGTGTATGAGAACGCTCAACTCGCTCTTCGTCAACGACACGTCACTATCGTCGTCCCTGTTCTGCATCGCTTCCAGCTCCGCCTCCGCCACCATAAGCTCTTCAAGCAGGGCCACCCCCCGCTGCATCTTCTCCTTCCCGTTCTTGAATATCTTCTGCCAGTTGTGCTTGGGGTGCTGGAACAGCAGCTCCAGTTTCTTCTTGCGCGGCTCCGGTGCCGTGAGCGCCTTGCACCGCTCGTACCAGTCGGACTTGTCGTCCTCCGGGAACACCAGCGAGCGCCGCAGATCCAGAATCTTCAGCTTGGGCGCCGCGGCCGCGAGCTCAGGGTCGGTGGCCAGCGGTGCGAGGCCCGTGAGCTGCACGCGGCCTAGGCGTCGCGCGTTCCCCGTGATGTAGAGCTGTGTCAGGTTCGGACAGGAGCGAAGGATGGCGGGTATGCAGGCGTGCGTGAGCTCGACCGCGGCGTCGAGGCGGAGGACTTTGAGGTTCGGACAGGCGACTGCGAGGCGCGTGACAGCGGCATCGGTAATGGGGATGTCGACGCGGCCGGTTCGCAGACCGAGGCCAATCTTCTCGAGCTTCGAGCGGAATGCTTGGTCCGCGCTGGAAATGGCGTCGAGGTGCGAGCTAGAATACCATTAGTTGCCGCTCAGGTTCAACGAAGCCGAGGCGCATTTACTCATCCACAATGATCCGAGGCCCGAATAAGATCTCCTTGACGCCGGGCTTAAAGTCCAATTCATCTGGCTTCCAGTCGTCGATAGAGTCGTAGATACGCTTGGTCTTCGTTGATCGGGGCTTTGTTGGCTGGGCTTTCGCTGGACGGGAATAGGGCTTCTTCTGTTTCGCACCTTGCGTCGTGCGCTGTCCTCCTTTCTTTGATGATGCGGCCTTCATGATAGGTGGTAGGCTCGGTCTGCGGTCTGCGTGTTCTAGCAACGAGTCTCCCGATGACGTTACGATGCAGGGTTGCCCGGGCGATATACGTAAGCGTTCTCCTTATCGATAGGAAAGTGGGGTTCGGAGATTGACCATACCTTCTAAGGCATTAGTGTATCCCAACCACACTAATGTGGACTAGTGTACCAAGTGGAGATACCGAATGGGTTGGGGTCACACAGACCACTTTGGGTCGTATATAAGTAAGAATAAGTAAGGAATATTAAAGTATTTTTTTTAAAAAGTATTTACTAACTTTTTAAAAAACACGTTAATATTTTTATAAAATATAGCCCTAGCTTTATAATTTTAATATAATTTTAATTTTAATAAATTTACTAGCGTATATATATTTATAACTAAAATTAAATATAATTATATAATATTTCTAAAAACTATTATAATAGTTAAACTATTATAAGTTATTATATATATATATATATATATTTATATATAAATTAAATAAAAGGGTATAGCTATAGTGGCTATATAGGCGACTAAAAAGGATTTTAAAAAAAGAGGAGTATATATATACCTTTATACTTAATATATTAAAAAAGAAGTTATTATATATTTTTTTATTATAAATATAATATACTCTTACTATAACTATTTAAATAAATAATATTTATTTATTTAGTTATTATTTTTTTTATTAAACTATTTATTTATTATTAGTAAATTAGTTATATAATTATTTAAAACTTAATTTTAATTACTATTTAATAATTATTTTTAAAATTATAAAAATATAATTAATTATATTATTTATTTCCTTATATAATATTTTATATAATATTTTCTATACTATTTACCTAATACTATTACTTTTTATTTTTTATAAATTTTTATATTTTTAAATATATTAACTCTATATAGTTATTTATAATTTTAATTATTTTATATTTTTATATTTTATTTTTTATACTCTAAGCTCTATACTTAAAATAAATACTTAAAATAAATTTATTATTTTTATTTATATAATAATATTTATAAGTTTTTAACTTTTAGTAATATTTTTTATTAACTATTATTT
The DNA here is from genome assembly GCA_030770415.1 of Pleoardoris graminearum. Classification (NCBI taxonomy): domain Eukaryota; kingdom Fungi; phylum Ascomycota; class Dothideomycetes; order Pleosporales; family Didymosphaeriaceae; genus Pleoardoris; species Pleoardoris graminearum. The sequence goes on from JASEKS010000030.1 coordinate 211,996, forward strand.
TAATTAATATACTTCGCGAGCTTTATAAAGCCGCGGCACAATATAATAATAAAAACTTAATAAATACTAAATAGTTTATATATAACGAGGTTATATATAAGTAGTATAAATTAACTATTATTTATAGTATTTAGTTATTATTTTTAATATATTTATTATTTTAATACTAATTAGTAGTATTATAAAAATTTTAATTTATTAAATTTATTTATATATATATTTATAAAGCTTATAAAGTATATTAACTAATTTATATATATATATATATTAGTTATTAAGTTCTATTTTACTATATTTTAGAGTTTTAGTATTTTAATTACTTTTATAACTTTTATATAAATAATATTTATAATATACTTTTTAAAAATTTATTTAAGTTAATAAATAATTAAATTATACTTATATAATTATTAAATATTTAACTACTAAGTAGTTTTTTACTAATATTAGTTATAATTTTTATAATTATAGTATTTACTTATATATAAAATAAATTTTTATATAGTATATTTAAAATTATATAAACTTTAATAATAATTAATTATATATAATATATTATAATATATATTAGCTACGAATTTTTAGTTACTATAATAATAAAGTAATTTATAATAATAAAAATTAGTATAAAAGAAGTAGTATATATAAAATAATTATAATATATTTTATAGTATACTATATTTAATAAAGTATTTTTACTAAACTTTATTTCTTTTATTAAAGCTTTTTTAATAAGAGCGTATATACTATTATTAGTTATATACTAGTTATAGCTATATAACTAGAAGTTTAGTTAGTCTTAGTATAATACTTTTTTTTTATACGCCTCCTTATACCCGCGTATATAGTAAGAATATATATATTTTTATACTATTATTACTTTACTTTTAGGCTAGCCTATATCCTTTTTAACTTACTTTTAACAATTGCTACCTAAATATAAAGCCGAAAAAGGCCCCTAAGAACACCGTTAGCGGACCAAGTTCAGGTGCCGCATCTGATGTCAGCATTATATCTCGATTCCGTCGCCGTCCGTCGATATTGTTATAATAATGGACTACGTAGGACCACAGGTTGAAGGGTGTTTACTAAAGTAGATATAGCCTCGGCAATTTTGCCCTAATTCCTTGAATACCTAGGTAACCCGCAGCGTTGGCGTTGTATTGCTGGTGCACGTACGCGTTACGACTTTGCTAGGCAACGACCTTCGTTGTAATAGCGCCTCCCCGGAGATAGGTGTTCTGGACGACTCGCACCGCTCGCTCAACAGAATACACCGACGGTCGTCTGTAACAGTTTGTCTTTTGTGATGCACGCTAATCTCCCACGGGAGTAACTGCCATGCAGTCTTGGACAAGTACGGCCGGGAGGCACGACGATGAAAAAGAGACGGCATGGTCTTGATTTGCAAGATTAGAGGCCGGTACCATATCGCAATCCCTCGATTGTCCGGTTCCTCGCAGCAGAGGATCTTGACAAACGTCTTCTTTACAGCTCTTCCAGCAACACGGAGCTCCATGGCGATAGTACGCAGCTACTCTTCCCAACCCACGACCCTATCCACGCAGCTCAAGCCCATACTATCCTGCGAGGTAGATGCATTGAACTCGGACGCATCACTGCCAAACCCGCTGTCGGTAAGATCATCTTCCTCGCCCAGAGCCTCCGAAGCGGGATCATCAGCCTCCGTCATTCTCCGAGCTTATTCCCCTGAATCCCCTTGCAAAACTCATCAAACAACTCAACACGTCGTCTCCGCTCCGCGGCCCTCGAACCCGGCGTTTCCAAAAGCGCCTCCGGTCCCAGAAACTGAGGTAAACCGCGGTAGCACCGCTCCGTGTGCACGTGTCCATCTGGGTTGCGAAAACGACGCGCGTGCCGCACGCGGAGATATACGTCGCATCCACGGCGGGGGCGCAAGTACTCGCTCACATGGTCGCGGCGTATGAAGCCGGAAACGAAAGAGCCATGCAAGAGCCAGTACAGGGCGGGATCTGTCCCGTGGTCGAGCGGGGCATGCAAAGCCCGAGGAAAATATCGGTTGTAGGCACCGCATTGGCGTAGGTGGAATATAGATGTGTCCATGTGTGCGTTGTTGGAAGCGCAGTCACGCTCTGTAGGCTTCAATACGCGCGAGTGCGCAAGGCAGCAGCGTCGTGGAGCTGATCTGATTTGACGGAGTTGGTACGCGGCAGAAAAAAAAAGAGGACCTTGGGAATTTGCGTTGTCGCAAGACGTTGGTTCTGGGCGGGCGGGCTATTGCTGTTGTATATGACGACGATCGTAAAAGGTGATGCGCGCGGGTGATGAAATAGAGGACGAGCTTCGCGCATTCCAAGGTTATCCCTAGCTTGTAACTTGTCGTTTCTTAGCTGCGGGGTCTACTGGAGGTAAGGAGTTCCTCTACTGGGGCCCGACTATAGACTAGCAGGTATGTTCTCTGCAGGAAGGTGTATACTTGGTAATAGACCTTTATTAAACTATTGATTGGTTCCTTATTATCACTGCATTCCTCTGCTGGTTCATGATTCAAAAACATCTATTATTGCTCCCATTCGAGACGAGCCGCTGCAATGGAACTATTTCCGCGACCAGGTTCCCACAGCTGTTCCCTGAAGCATCATTCTCCCCATCCATCTACTCCCTCGGCAGCTCCATTTCGTCCACCTCATCCCCATCAAACAGAGTAGTATACAGCTCCACAGTATCGCCCTTCCAGCTCGACGGCTCATCCACCCCTTCCGCGCTCAAATTCTTCATCTTCCTGAACTCCTGTACAAGCACCTCCACCGTGCCCGTTTCGGGACCCGGGTCCTCAGAGTATAAATCCACCGGATACTCACTCTCCCACTTCTGTATGCGCTCGGCCTCCGCCTTGATCTCATCCGCAATCTTCAGCGCATCTTCCCGCGCGATAGCCCCGAGTTTCAGCGCCATGATGGCGACGCTCTGCGCGACGCCGCCCACGAACGGAAACGTGCGCGCGAGCTGCTGCCAGCCGCGCATGCACAGCAGGAAGTAGAAATGCGCTTCCTTATCGGAGTAGTGGTGAAGAATGTAGTTCATGAGGTAGAGCATTCCGCTTTGCCAGATCAGGCTGTAGTTTGCGGAGACGGAGGTGGCGCGGTAGTCATAGATGAGGCGCTTGAGCTGCTTGATGGAGGCCTCGACGACCTTGAAGGGCGTTGCGTTCTTGTCGGTGAAGGTGGTGAGTTTCGGCTGGGGGTGCTGGTTTGTGAAGGGGCGGAAGAGGTCCAGCACGACGGTGTGGAACCATATGCTAGACGCGCTTAGTTGTGTAGGTTGTGGGGTGCGGAACCGCGTACTGAAGATTGGTTACACCGTCGGGGGTGTGCGCCCCGCGTTTGATGCCCTCCTGGAGATCGTCGGCCCAGGCCAGAAGCTTCTGGAATATGATCTCTGCAGTTGCTAGTGATTCTGTTCTAAGGAGGTAGTACTGGTAGTTCATCTCGAAGACGACTGTCCACATTTTGCAAACGAAAGTGTAGACTTGGCCTTGATAAGGAGGCAACGGTCTGCCAGTCGAGCCTTTGGCGGACAAATCTCCGGGGATAGGTAAGGTAGGGGGTGCTTTTACCAGCGGCCCCTTATGGTAACTCATAGACATCAGCCTATTAAGCATTAGCACCGATTCGCACCTGTAGGGCAAGATGTTTACATCTGGAAATTGAAAGAGCCCCATGCGCATGCCGCAGCCGCAGTTCTAATATCGTCATCTGCGAGATTCAGCGGGCCTGGCGAGCCATTCGCCAGGACATTATACAGGTGGAGTCGCTCTCCCATACGAGCGCTTTCGGTCATCAGACTCCAGGCAGTCTTGTCTTGCCCGAAAGTGGCCCACGTCATACACAGTAAGGAAGTGGCTGAAAGCGTGGTCAAGCAGTAAGTGTTCTCCACTACGTCGTAGAGCTCCATAGCCTCGTGGAGAAAGCTATCAGCCAGCAAAGCTGTCGACGGTTCATAGTAAGAATATATCTGCTGTACGATATATTAGAACATCGACCCCCAAGGAGCGATGAGACTTCTACAATGGGATACTTACGCAAGCCCATGCAAGAAGAGCGCTCACCAAGAGGCGTGAGCAGAACCGTGTTCCACCGTTTACAAAATCACTCAGGAAGAGGTCAATGTCAAAGTAAACCCACCAAGGGGTTTCATTCTTTAGATATAGATTGATGACTTCGGCTGCAAGATCGTCCGTCATGGGGATGTCAGTCCACTGACGTATACGAATGCGGTTGAGCCGAGAGTCAACATAGTGACTGGAGGTCTCCATACTTGTATTCAAAGTATGATTCGCCAAAGCGCTGTTTAAGGAGGATGCTTCGGGAGGCTGCTTCCCACGCGCCAAGGCCAAGTTCTTCCCGTCTCTATCCATGGACGGTCTCGTTCCACCCGGGCGGAAGTAGGCAAGGGGACTAATCCCAAGCAGCCCCAAGTCAATCGAAGCAACATCAAGGGGCGTTAAGGCAGGATATGCGTTCGGGTGCATGGCTACCAGTTGGAATTCGGTTGCTGTATTAGTCGGAGGTAGAATGCCACGATTCGTCTGGCTAAGAGAGGGCGATCGTCGGTTAAGGAGCTGTCCAGTGTAGGTCGGTACATCGCCTGGCAACAGCCTTGAGCGTGCATACTGGAGCAATTCATGAGCGCCATGTTGGGAGGCGCGTCCGCTCAAATTGACCAAGCTTGGGATTCTTTCGTCCAATTCGCCGGTCTTCCGTTTCAACGCGTTGGATTGAACTCGGTCGATATTAGTCGCTGTAGTTGGATTACCGTCATTTTGCGGCGGAGCTGCTCTAAGATGCCGAAGCAACTCGACCGCCTCGCTCTCAGGTAAACTTGTGAGCTTCTCAAAGAGGTCTTCGTACGCATTGTGCTGATTCCGAAGGTCCGCGTGTTGCAAGTCCGCTAACTGTTTCTCTGTATGTGTATATTCGCACGGCGTGTCGCGAACACTGCATTCGCCACACGTTGGACGTGCACCATTGCACTTGAAGTTTATTAGCATGATATGCCGTACCGGAAAAGGACCGCTAGATTGGCGTCATACCTTAGTTCTTCGGCTCCTGCAAGCTGAACATGCACCCGATATTCGAGCTCTTTTTCGTGGCAGCACTGGATCTCTTCTGGGAGCCTCAGAGGTGGCTGGAAGAAGCGGCCGTAAAGGTCCTCCCCGCCTACCTCCGTGGGGAACATCGCGGGCATCCATGTGGAGGACACTCGTGGAGGACTAAGCGGGGATAACCAAGATAAACCACGCGACGGCGCCGACGGACGGGTGCATCGGAATAACATCCTCAGCCAATCAACAGGCTTACCGAGTAAATAACTTTAGCAAAAACGCTTTTTAGGGCGCCATCGGCGTAATAGGTATATATTAATACTACACTAAGGTATATAAATCCCGCTTTCTTTTTTTTTAAATTAAATAGAATAAATATTACTGTAGGACTATTTTTAAAATTAAAATTAATTATATAAATTTTTTTAATATTATTTTTATATTATATAATAGGGTCGTATTACAGCTAATAAATAGTAATAATATATATAAACTATATAATTATATAAAAATACTATAAGTTAGTATATACTAGTAAATATATTAAAGTTAAATTAAGATTATATAAACTATAGCTTAGAACTAGTTTTAAATTATATAAACTAGAAATTATAATTAATTTAAAATTATATAAATTAAAAGTTAAAACTATAATAAAATTATATAAACTAAGAGTTAAAGCGTCGAGATATTGTATAAAGATTTCGGCTGCCATCTGTAGGCAGAATGCAGAAGGTCTCTTTTAGGCTTCAATGTTATAAGTGCGCGACGCAGGTGGAGCAGTGTCCCGAGGTGGTGAAGAGAGAAGGAGCCGTAGCGCATGCTGTTTGTCCATGGAGGCGGCGGCGCGCGACGGGATGCTCGCTTAGTTGGGATTCGACGTTCGCTTTTGAGGGTTCAAGGCTGCAACGTCGTCGAGAGATCTGATTTCACGATGTCAATAGTGTTGAGGCTGCCCTAAGGGTTCGCTTTTGAGTCCTCGAATCCAATATTGGCGAGTATGCGGACTTCTTCGATATCGCTGTGACATATCTCGCTCATGGTAAATCGCTCGCTCTGGCTGGACCATGTAGCGGCGAGTCCGCCACAACCACGGCACATATGCACGCTAACAATGGGCAACCTGAACTAAACAGTCACGCATGACTCACACGCTACCTAGCTACCAAGCTCGCTCTCTAATACCTCCGTTCGACTTCTGAATACCAGCCTTTTCCTTCTGCATCCCACTTTCTTCCGATCACACGCTCCGAAACCCTCCAGGGCTACTTGCGACCGTTGAACGAACAACATGTCACCTCGTTCGGATGTTGTTGCATCTATGATGCCGCGAGCAGACAATCTTCAATGCCGGTCTCGACTACTCAGCCTACCACGCGAACTCCGTGACAGGATTTACGAAGAATATGTGTTTGAGAAGGACGGGTACATCTATAACTATAGGACCGGAAAGTTAGCATTGCATCCACCCGACTCATCCGCTGTCCAAAGACCTGTTATACAACAAGACTTACGATTATCTTGCAAACTTGTTGCCGAAGAGACGCGAGGTGTGGCTCTTCGCATAAACACCATCACTTTTATGACTGGGCTTTCCGAGGGCGTCAGAGGTGACATCTGCTTAGAGAGCCCCGCGGGCCGCTTGAGGTGCAGTAAGTTCTCTTTTAACGCCATGTGTTTACACTTGCTAACGGTATCATGCGAGCAGTCTTGGACTACTATGACTTAACGAACCTCCTCATGGTACGCGCACATTGCCTCGTCGTTTGCCCCAAGGGAATATACTTCCAGATTCTGGTATAATTTTACATTCAGGACGACTAATTGGTTTGCACAGCTTTCTTACGCCACTGATAGTGACCTAATCTCGCCGGATGTTCTTCGTGAAGTGAAGAGGAGATTCCCAAACGCTGGGCTGCGCTTCGAGCAAATCTATCTTTCGATTCGCGAAAATCCTGGCTATGAACACTTAGTTGCATGGGATACGCACCTTCCTTGGGCCGGCAACCACGCATCCTGGCTTCGATCTTTGTCTCTAGAGACCTTTTCCGATGTCGCCTCTTTTGCCCTCCGTCTTTGCGAAGCAGAGAGTCCCAGCCGTCTCCACGAGGCTACTGCCAAGGCCTTTGCTGAGGAACCACCTACTTTCCGTACCATCAGTGGCTCACCTTGGAGACATTATTTCGTGCAGAATAGCCATCAAGCAATACTTGCGATGCAGCTTCCTGAATACTGGTCTATCCCTACCAACGAATGGCTCGCACTGATGGAGTCGCGACTTACCCTTCCGCGTACAGCAGAAGACATGTGCATATACCATAGTCTAGTTGCTGACAGGGCTCACAATTGGTACGAACACGATGTTGATCTTCACCAAGATTCTGGGCACACGCGGTGGTACTTCTCTGCGGTGAGCACCCCCCCCATATGTCGGTTATTTTCGCTAAAATATCGTAGGCTTCGATGGCAATAAACTTTCGTACGTATAAACCTTCCCGATACAGCCGAGGCTGCACGCGAGGTCACTTTATTTGTGGTCTCACAGATCCATAAATGGATTGACCTCTAAGTGAAGTTCCTTGTAGTGTGTAGGCACAGCAAGAACGCATCATCGATGCCTTACGGTCCCTATGCGGGTCCCCACATACTCTGAAGGCCACTAATGACATGTAACCAACAGTTCAGAGGCTACCCAACGGACACCAAAGTTACGTAAGAGATATCGTACTGCGTGAGAACCACAAATCCGTTGCTCGGCCAGCTTATCATCTACGGGGACTTATACCTTACTGCTCGGCGAATCCAAAACTACACATTGTGAGGCATATCAGTTTCACTGAGAATATGCTCCCACTCGACTGGGTAGCGATAGACCAATCTAAACGTCAACGTTCAGGGCTTACATGGGAGATGGATGGCCACACATACATTTGTGCGTTTACACATTGGATGGAAGAAGCTATGAAGCTACCTGACCATGGTATGCCTGTTTCTTCCTGCCAGATAGTGTTGGGGGCGAATGACTGGGATGTAACACAAAAGGCATGGGATTTGGTGATTCGCACAGCTGCATTCCAGGAATCATTCATGCACGTAAGCCACTTTATAACCTGATTAGTGAGCCTTTTGCTAACTTACTCACAGTGCTACGACTTGAGCGGTTTCAGTTCCGACCATATCGATTGGAGACGTCACATGAGATATGCGCGAACCGTCTACCGCATGCCAGACTATCTCCCCAATGATTTCGCACATAATGTGAGGGAAATCGCAGAAGGTAGATCGATCCTGAAAGTCCACAACGTTATAAGTGAACTTTGGGATCTCGATGCACTAGTCCAAGAACGACAAGTATGGACACTTGAGCGCTGGCAGGACGAATGGGTGCACCTGATGTTTTCGAAAGAGTCGGTCATCGACAGGGACTTGTGGAAGGGGTGGGCGGAAAAATACCGCTTGGAATCAGCCTGATGGATCAGCTTCAGCTGAGTCATCATTTGAATACCGTTGAGATTCAATAAAAAAATTTATTGTCTAGAGTATTATTAAAATCTTGGTGGAACCGGCCATGTGTTGTTGAAGTGATGGCAACCACTTGGGCTAAAGTTCGCTGGACGTGATCGGGGCTGGCATCCTATAGACTATCACGGTCTTGTGTTTCAGCACCTAGCAATATGTGACTCTGTGTGTTTGCGACGCAATATATATTACAGCTAATAAATTTTAATACTAGTCTAGTTATATAATACGGAAATTAATAAAATTAATATTAATCTTTTATATAGTCGCGCTTAAAAATTTAGCGTATAGAATAATATATTATTACTAAATATCTTATCTATATAGTCTATATATAATAACTCTTTATAATTAAATATTTTATTATTTTTAATCTTTTTTTAGAGTACCTTTATAGTATTTATTTTTTACTTTTAGTAACTCTATAAAAGATATTTTACTAAAGTTAGTACTATTTATATATATAGTATTAAAAGATATATTTTCTCTAGTATAGATAATAATATAGTAAATAACTATATTAAGAAACTAGACTTAATATTATATTAATTTATATTTTTTATACTTCTTTCTACGCGCCCGAACTAAGTTATAAGTATATTTATTAAAATTATTTTTAAACTTTTCAATTTTATTATATATATTAATTTTATAATTAATATCGCCGTAGTTATATATATAGTATATTTAAAAATAACTAACCTTCTAAATACTATTTTTCTAAGTTATAATTAAAATATAAAACTCTTAAACTATAACGTATTAGTGCTAGCTATAGCTACTATTTTACTACTTATTTTAAGTCCTATATTACGTTATATTTTTTATATATATTTTCTTTATAGTGCGTACTTCGTCGGTAAAAAAATTTATACTTATAGTAAATAGTTTAATAAAAAAAAATTATAAAGTCTATTTTACTATATAAGCGGCTAGTATATAACTTAGTACTAAACTTTAATAATAAAAATAGTAGTAAAAAGGATATATAAACTATAGGTAATTATACGCTTAATAATAAAAGCCCTACCTTAAGCTGCTAATAGTTTAATAAAGAAGAAAGAATTATAGAGTCTATTTTATTATATAAATAGCTAGTATATAACTTAGTACCGAACTTTAATAATAATAATAGTAATAAGAAGGATATACGAATTATAGGCAATTGTACGCTTAATAATAAAAGCCTTACCTTAGGCTACTAGTAAGGCACTAGACGTATAGACTATTACGTAAGTATTATATTTTAGTATCTAGTAATATAGAACTCTGTATGTTTATAACATAATATATATTATAGCTAGTAAATTTTAATATTATACTAAATAATTAAAATAATTCTAACTACGCTAAATTTAAATCTAATATAGTAATAACTACTCTAATAATAGTATAGCTATAAAATATAAAAGATCTAAAAAGAATAATATTAGTAATAATACTCTAAAAACTATTCTAGGAATAAAAAGAAAAAAAGTTATATATAAAATAGTAAATATAGTAGGTAAGTATAATAAATAAATATAATAATAATATATAGAAAAGAGAAAAGAGTATTATAAAATATCTATAAGTATAGTTAAAATAATATATAATAGTTTAAATATAAAATATTTTTTATAATTTTTATACACGCTTATTTTTTTAACTATATTTAGGGAAATAACTTTTTTAGTCTATACCTTTTTTAGACTAGTGTCTCGACGCTATACTTTACCTCTCTTTATATAATAGTTTAAATATAAAAAAAGTAAATAATTAATATTAAAAAAAAGTTACTTTTTTATTATAAATCTATTAATAAGTACTACTATTATAATCTATTAGACCCGACCCGTTATAGTTAAGTCTAGACTAAAAAGTTATTAAAATTAATAAAAAGTATTATACTACTTAGTATAATAGTACTAAAAAAAAAAAAATTTTTAGTTTAGTAATATACTTTTTTTTTTTAAATAAATTTACGCTTTTAGCGTAGTACTTATATTTTAAAAGAAATAACTAGTATAGTACTTTTATAAGTTCTATAAAATAGCTCTATAATATTTTTAGTATAATAATAAAAGACGCAGCGCGTAGTTATATAATATATATATTAAAAATAGTTTATTATTATAATAAGTTAAAATAGTAATACGTAAGTAAGTATTACCTTTTAATCTAGTACGCAGCGTCTATTTATAAAGAAAAAAAATATAATAGTAATAACTCTTTACTATTAATAGTATACTATAAAATATTAGTATACGCCGGCGTCCCTAAACTAGCTATAGTAATAATATAAAGAAATATAAAAAGATAGGCTATCTATAAGGCTACAGCTTTTTGTAACACCCTATAATAATAGAACGCATAGTATATATAGTATATATAGTATATATAGTATATATAGTATATATAGTATATATAGTATATATAGTATATATAATATATATAGTATATATAGTGTGGCGAACAGGTCTCTACATTAGGATTTTAAAAACTAAAATATCTCTTTAACTATAAGAGTTATAAAAAAACTTTCTATTAGTAAAATATAGAGCTAAGTTAGCTCTATATTTTACTAATAGAAAGTTCCTCTCTAAGTCTAATAAATAAAAAGTTATTAACTAACCTATTTTACTAAGAAATAGGTCTCTATATTTTACTCCGATCTAAGATATCTCCTTAACTAAAAGAGTTATAAAAAAACTTTCTATTAGTAAAATATAGAGCTAAGTTAGCTCTATATTTTACTAATAGAAAGTTTTTTTATAACTCTTATAGTTAAAGAGATATTTTAGTTTTTAAAATCCCGATGTGGAGACCCGTTTGCCAGCCTAAGTATATATAGTATATATAGTATATATAGCAAATATAATAAATATAAAGTAATTTTAAACTAGTAGGCCGTACATCCCTATATAATATATTAATATAGAGGTACTAAATATTTTAGATTAGCTTAATAATATAATTTATATAAAACTAAGATATACTATCTATAACTTTAGACTTTTTATAGGCTAAACCTAAACTATTTTTATTACTAGCTAATACGCTTTAAGCGTTATAATTTAAAAATATAACTACTTATATATTATCTGTAAGTAGCCCTTTTACTAGTAGTATATACAGGGGGGTGACATTGAAAAAGATCAATTAAAAAACATACCTTTTTTAAAATAGTATTACTTTTTAATAAGTAAGCCTAAAAATACGCAAAAAATAACGTTTTAAAGAGAAAGACTAGCTTATTCTATTCACCTACTTAGGGGCTGCTTACTAAGGGGTTCAGGGGTAAAAAAAAATTAGTAAATATAGAAAATTTTTATAGTCCTACTTTAGGCTATTATAACTTTTTATTTAACGTATAAAATTGACTAGTTTTTATATATATTATAAGAGTAACTATAATATATAAGTATATAGAATATTGTTATATATTTATATATTATTTATATACTTATATATAAAAGTCACTTTTTTAAATTTTTAATAATAAACTAGTAAATAATAAATTACTAGTACTTAGTATAGTAGCCTTTAGCTTCTATAACCGCCTTATAATAGTTAGGAAGAGATAAAATACAGTTATTAATAACTTCTTATAATATATTATACTACTCCTTATTAATAGCTCTTTTAAAGGCCTTTATACTATTTAAACTATTTCCTACACCTAAATTAGCCTTTTTATTTTTAATTAGCCCTGATTTTAATAAACCCTATATATTTTCTATAGGGGCTAAATCAGGACTATAGGCTGGGTAAGAAAATAGTTTAATTTTATTGTTTTTAAACTAAGTTAAAACGTCCTTAGTTTTATAAATAGGGACGTTGTCTTGTTAAAATTACTAACCTATATTAATATTATTATAAAGATTATTATTATAATATAATATAATAATATATATATATATATATATATTATATTATTAAAAATAGAGGTAAAAAAGTGTTATAAAACTTACCCCTTTTTATATAGGGTTTAACCTTAGGTATAAGGACTTTATTTATATAGTCCTTACTAGTATAAGAAGTAGAAAAATTAGGTATTTTAATAAATACTAAATTACTTCTACCTCCTACCTAAATTGCACCCCAAACTTGTAGGGTAAGATCTCGGCCTATAAAATAATTAATATAATTAATATTAAAAAACTAAAACTATAACTTAAAAATATATAAAAAGTTATATATTTTAATATTTTAAAAAGTTAAAATAACTTACTTTGTAATTAGCTAACAGCCAATTTTCTTCTAACTCTATTATTACCCCTTTTTCTATAGTATTCTCTTCTAGCTTTACCCCTTTGTATTGCTAACTTATCAGAGAATATTATTTTATTTAATTTTATATTTTTTATATTTTTTAATTGTTCTTTAGCGTATTTTAATCTTTTTTTAGCGTTTTCTTTGTTTATTATTAGTTTTTTTTTACTTATATTAATAGAGTAACCTTCCTCTTTTAAAGTCCTTTATAACTGTCTTTTTATAATATTTAGACTATTTTCTATTAATAGTCTTTTATTATCTTTTTTAGGACTTCTAGTTAAGTCTTTATTAATAATTCTTTTATCTCTTGCAGTTTACTTTTTTACACCCCCTTTATAAACTTTATTTATATTATAATTATTCTCCTTCTTTTTAATTCTTTGTATAGCGTTATAAATAGATTGTTGAGGCTTTTCTAGAGTAGTAGCAATTAAAGAAGGAGAATTATTTGCTTTTAAAAGAAGTTTAACTTTAGATTTAAGTTTTGAGAATTTTAGCTCCATTTTAAGGAAATAGGAGTTTAAGTTTATAAAAGTAAAAAGATATTATAATATACTATAATATTACTAATATATTACGTAATTATTAATTATATAAGGCTTGGCACTATTTTTATAATTAATATAATTTTATTATTAGATTACTAATCTACTTCGAAAAACTAGTCACGTGACCTATACTAGGCCTAAAAGGGTATAGTTAAAATTTTAGTTAAATATATTCACTAACTAAAAAGTTATAGGAACCTAAAAAAGGGGTTAAAAAAATTACTATGTTTAGGTAATTTTAATTTATTACAGGTAATAAATATAACGTAAGTAAAATTCTAATAAAAATCTCTGTTATTTTATCTTTAAAACGGTATTATTTACGTATTTTTAGGCTTAGTAATTAATTTTATATAAATTTTTAAAAAAGCTATCTTTTTTAATTGATCTTTTTCAATGTCACCCCCCTGTATTACGGCGTTACTAATAATATAGCGTAAACTTAAAACTATAGGATATAAATAAAAACCTAGTATATATAAGTAAGTAAAAGGCTAAGTTTTAAAAGCTCTTAGGCGATTAGGGAAATCTAAATTAGTAAAAAAATATAAAAAAAATAATATTTTATAAGGTAGCGTAGCTACTATAGCTATAGTATATAGTAACTTTACTAAAGTAACTATAAAAAATAGTAGCTTTATAGCCCTAGAAATAAAATAAACGCAACTAATATATAATAAAATAATATATAATAGGATAATATATTTTTTCGACACTAAGTATAAAGGTATATATATACTCCTCCTTTTTTAAAACCCCTTTTGGTCGCCCTGAGCTACCACAGCCACACTATTTATTCGATTAATATACAAATATAGGATAATATATAATAGAATAATATAGGTAAACGGCATAATATATAGGTATAGAAAAAAAAAAGAAAGTTTTATAAAATACCTAAAAATATAAATAAAATAATATAAAAGGTATAAGTATAAAAGAAATATATAGTCTATATTAAAAAAAAATAAAAAAGTTTTTACTTATTATAAATCTATTAATAAGTGCTATTATAACTATAGAGGAAAAACGAGTTAAAAATTACTAAATTCTAAGATTAAAGAGTAGGGACTACTTTTATAAAAGAAAGCACTAAAGAGCTGTATTATATATATATAAAAGAGAAATAATCCTTTATTCTAAAGAGCTTTATAAGCTAATAATATAAACTTTAAAGTATTTTTCTATAATATACCCCTTAGTTAAGCTAATAGAAATAGCTTAACTATTTAAGTAAATAAAAAATTAATTCTTTTAAGCTCGCAGTAGCTGTAGAATTAATTTTAAAAAAAACTTTTTTAAGTAGATATTTAGCGGGTAGCGTTACTAAGTAATAAAACTTTAAAATAAGAAACTAATTACGATAAATATATTAGCGTTAATAGTATAAAAAGCGTTTATATAATTTCTTTATTAACTTTTTTAAAATAATCTTTACTCTTTTTATACTTTTAATTATTATTTTTATATTTTCTTATATTGTCCGTACCGTTTTTATACTCTTTTATTTAACTTTTTTTCTTTAAATAGCTTTTTAAGTTCTCTAACTATTATAAATATTATAAATTAATTATTTATATTATTGCCGCTATAACTGCAGTAAGCTATAATATTTTTTTTAATTTTTACTTTTTAAAGTTTATTTAAATTTCTAAGCTCTAATTCTATTTTTTAAAAAACTTTATTAATTTTTATTTAATAGTTTTCTAATCTCTTTTATATTACTATAGTTTAGTGCCTAAATATAATTAAGAGTAAATAATATTTTAAGTATTATAAGTTTACTAAAATTAGTAAGGAGCTAACAGAGCCTAGTTCTTTAGTTTTTAATAAATTATTTAATATAGTTTTTTAGCTTATTATTACGCTCTATAAGAAAAAGTAATTTAAAAAAAAAAAGAATAAAAAGCGTAAGAAGCTTTAATAATAGGTAGCTTAGAAGAGTTAAAGCGCTATTTAGTTTTAGATAAAAATTACTATAACTTAAATAGATACTTTTATACTATAATATTTAAAAGATTACCTACTCTTTTTATAAAATAATATATAGCTATTATAAGTTCTAAAAAATTATTTTACGTTTTTAATAGATAAAGATCTGTCTACTTTTTTAAATTAAAAAGTTTTATAGATTTTTTAATTTTTAGAAAATATTATCTGCGTACTATTATAAGTTTAATAAAATCTACTTAAGACTACGTTTTAGATAGATCTAAGCACTTTAATAGTTTTAGTTATTATTTATAATTTATTTTCTAAAGCTTTAAAAAATCTTTTTAGTAATTATAGTAATTTTTTTAATTTTACTTTTATATTATACTCTATAACTACTGTCTATTAGCTATTTTATAAATAGATAGATACTATACAGGAAGTTTAATACTAATAAAAAATTTAAAAAACTTTTAAGATTATTAAATTTATTTAGTCTATTTCCTTAGTTTAGCCTTTTTAGGTATAAGACGCTATTAGCGCTTTTTTTAATTTAGCTTTTTTAAGCTTTATTAGGTTAGGTTTAAGAAATAGGCCGCGCCCTATAATAGAGAGCGAATCTAAAAATAAATTTAAGAAAAATAAAAATAGTAAGTTATTTATTTTATAAACTTTATTACGCTATAGTAATAAAAATAATATTAATAAAAAATATTTTAAGCTTTTTAGTTTATAGTTTTTCGGAGCTCTATTTATTTTTTTATATTAAAATTAAAAAAATTTTAAAACTATTAAACAGCGTTTATATAGCTTAATATTACTAATAGTTTATAGGATTAAAGCGCTTTATATTTTACTTTTATTATCTAAGTAGTGCTCTATTTAGTAAAAGTAATAGAAGTTATTATAATACTAAAATATAAGATTTCTATTACTAAATATATAAAAATAGATATAGGTATAAACTAATATATATATTAATATTTTAATTTAAATAATTTAGAAAAATTATATACTTATTATTATAGTCTTAGTTATATTTAAGAGATCGCTAAGTACTTTCTATTTTATTATAAGCCGCTCTATAGTAAGAAGGCGAAAGAGCTTACTTATAAGTAGATATAATTTTTTAATTTACTTTTTTTAATTTTTACTAATATAAATTTTATAAATAATAGAGCTTAATAAATTATAAACTACTATTAGGCAGATAATTAAAATAAATAAAAACTTAAGTAGTAACTTTATAAATAATATTTTTAATAAAATTGCTTCGCGTTATACTTAAGCTATTTAAAAGTTTAGTAAGCTAGTAAAATTATTAATCTATTAAATATATCTATTAAGTTATTATATAATTTTTATTATTTTATTACTTTTTTACTTTTTTATTATAGAGTTTTTCTAAGCGGTGCGGTTTTAAATTATTTATTATAAATAATAGCTAATAAACTATTTAATATTTAATTTAAAGCGCTTTACGCTCTATTATTATATAATTTTTTAAAATTTTAGTTTAGTAATTTTTTCTTTTATATCCTTAAGATTTAGTTATTTTTTAAATCTTTAGAATTACTAAGTTATAAGAGCTTTTATTAACTTATCTACTAGTATATTACTTATCTAAAGATATTTAATTTTAAAGCTTTCTTTTAAATACTTTTAGCGTAGTTATATATTCTATATATTTATATAGCGTAAATAGGTAGTTATATACTTATTTTTACCTATAACTAGTCTAATTATTTATTAGTTATTACAGAATATATACTATATAGTTTTAAAATTTAAAATAAGTTTTTTAAAAAAGCGCTTTAGAGCTATTATTTTTTTATTTATATATTTAAGTGCGAGGAGCTCTACTTTAGTAGTTAATATTATAATAGTAGTTTACCTTACGGCTTTCTAAATAATTATACCCCTAAATAATATAATAATATAGCTATATAAAGATTGTTTACTTTTTAAATTATTTATAAATAAAGCGTTTAAATAGATTATAAGTTTTAGGCCCTTATATACCCTATATTAAATTACTTAAAAACGTAATCTATAAAAAAATATAATTATATATTTTACTATAGTAAAGTGCTCTTTACTTAAATTAGTTAAAAAATAAAAAAATTTTAAAATAGTAAATACTATATCCGGTTATATTATAATAGTAATATAAAATATAAATTTAACACGCTTTTAATACGCCTTAATTTTAGTTTTTATTACTTCTTCCTTATTCTTAACTAGCTCTTTTAATAGTAAAGGCGTTAGTAAAAAAAATACTAAATTAGCTACTATAAATTTTTTTACGATTTTTTTAATATATAAATTATAAATTAGCGTAATTATTTAGTTTTCTTAATTCCTAATTATTTATATTTTAAAATACTATTTTACAGCTCCGCGTACTTCTATTTTATATATTTTTAAAAGCTTATTACGTAGTTTAAAAACTTCTTACTAATAAATTTTATAATATAAAAGTAGGATATTATCTATATAGAAAAGTATAAAGATCTTATAATCTATATTAAAAAATAAGTAAGGCTCTTCTTTTAAGCAGATAAGGCTAAGCTTAGCTAAAGTATTAAAGAATTTTTTATATTATAATATAAGTAAGTCCCGTAAGCTATATAAAGCTTAATTAAGCTTTATATAACTACCTTTTTACTTATAACTATTAGGTAATATATACTATACTAGGTTTAAGGGATTAATTAGTATATTAAGAAATATACTAATTATATTAAATTATAAAATTTTTAAGTTAAACTCCGCTATAATTATTATAGCTATATAAAAGAAACGTACTATAAATATTATAGTATATATTAATAAAAATGTATCTTTTAACTAGAAGTCGCCTCTAATAATTAGACAAGTTTTATACTTTATAAAGTAACTATTCTAATTAAACTTATAGGTAAATACCTATTTAAGTAGAAGTAGTTATTTAGTACTTTTAGAATACGTAACTACTTATTAAGTTTACTTTTTAAAGAGTATAGTCTATTCTTTATATATAGCCTAGTAAAAGAGTAGGCTAAGTAGATATAAAAAAATTACTTTTTATATTACTAGCTTTTTTAAAAGCTTATTATAGTATATATAAGTTTTATTTTAAAATATTATTTTTTTTAGAGCCCTATTCTGTATAGTAGCTTAAACTATAATATTAATAATTATAAACTCTCTACGCTTTTCCTATATAAGATTTATACTAAAAATAAATATATTTATAAAGTTATACTAAAGAGAGCTATCTATACTATTTAGTAAAGTACTTATAAGTTTTATATTATATAATAGCTCACTCTCTAGGTTAGGGCTTAATAATATATAAATACTATTTAGTCGCCCTAAGCCACCACAGCCACACTATTTGTTCGATTAATATATAAATATAAAATATATATAAATACTAAGTAGGTTTTTATTTTTACTTTTTAGTTTGTTAGAATTTTCGGGATTTAACCTATATTATTTTTAACTTTATTAAGTAGTTAAATTATAGTCCCTTATAGGGCTTTACGTTCTATAAGTAGAGGTTTCTATTATTTTACTTAATAAGAAAAGCTCTATATTACTAATTTAAGTAATAGTATTAAATAAACTTTTACCTATTATTTAAGAATTTTATAGACTTTTTATTTTAGACTATTTCGCTTTTTTACTAGAGTATACTTTATAAGGAATACTAAAGTATTTATTTTTTTAAAGTTTATACCCCTAAGTTTTTTAGGCTCTAAAATAGGCTAAAAAAAAATTAGACTAATATTTATATTATATAATATATAGATTTATAGTTATTAGCTAGTTATACTAATAGCCTATATATATACTATTTATATAAAGCTTTATTTACCTAATTAGCTAAAAAAATAAAATAAAACCTACGCTAAAGTATTTTTAAGTTTTTACTTAAATTACGTAATATTTTTATTAATTTTTAGCTTACTAGAGTTATAGGCTTACGTATTAAAAATTTTATTAAATACTTTACCTATATCTATAATCTTAATAGTATATAAAATATTTATAAACTTTATAGTCTTTTTTTATAAGATAGGCTAATCCTTAGTTCCTTTATAGAAAAAAATTTTATTAAATATAATATTACGCGTTGTAATAACTTAGTTAAGTAATAATATTTATATTTTATAAATATTAGAAGCTATATAGCTAACTAAATATCTAATATAGGTTTATAGATTTATTTTAAATCTACGCCTATTACGCTTAGCTATATAATCTTTATTTAAAAAATATACGTAATAACTATAAATATATATATTATTTTAATCTAAGCGTAGATCTGCCGTTTAGCGCTTTATAAGTTTAGGTTTATAGTAATAGAAATACTATCTAAACTAGCTATAAAGGACTTTATTTAAAGATTATATACTTTTAGAAATTATTAAATTAATATTATAAAGCGCTATAATTACTTTTATAATTTTTAGTTAAAACTTTTTTAGTAAGTTTACACTAAGTCTTATAGTAATAGCTTTATTAATAATTTTTTAGCTAGCGCGTTTAGCGCCGCCGTTTGGCTTATATATATAAAAAAATAGTATTTTAATACTTATACTAAGCTCTTTTATCTATTTTTTAAAACGCGATCTTCTATACTATAGACAGGTAGTAATATTATTATTTTAAAAAATTTTTATAATCTTAAGTTTATACTAAATATATACCTATATAGTAAAGCTTAAAAATACTTTTATAAGTTTTAAAAGTAACTTTACTTATAAACTTTATATATAAATCTTCCCGCTATAGTTATTTTTAACTAGTAATATTTACTACTTATTAAGCCTTTTTTTAAGTATATTAAAGAGATCCTATAAAATACGTTAGTATAGTTATAGTAATTTTTCTTTTAGTTTTTAAAAAATTACTTAAGCTGCGTATATAAGAGAGTATTACTTATAATATATACGCTTAGTATTTTAAATATAAATATTTTATACTTTTTAGATAAGGGCACGTAAAGTTTTTTAACTTAAATATTTTACTTTTTAATATTATATATTCTTAGTATTAATACGCAGATATATTAACTATAAATAAAACTTTTAATATACTAGTATTACGCTTTAAACTAAGGGATAGAAGAATAGAGGCTTATATTTAATAAATATAAAATTATACTTATAAATAAGTATTATAAGTATAAAACTCTATTCTAAAAATTTTATATATAGTATATTATTTAAGTCTAAGTACTAAAGGCTTTTATTATATAGGCGAGTTTTAAATATTATATTTAGATAAAATTTTTCTATAATAGCTATATTTTTTAATATAAGGTTTTTTATAAAATTTTTATTTAAACCGTTTAAAATATTTTTAATTACTTAGATTTCTATACTAAAAATTAAAAAAGCTTATATTTTAGCTTTAATAGTACAAATACTATTAGCTTTTTTAAAAAATTTTAAAATAAGTAGTAATCTATTATTTACTAAATATAAAATAGTACTATTATTAAAAATAGTATTTTTAGAAAGCGTATAGGTATTATAATTTTATATAGAATATATATTATTACTTTTTTTAATTTACTATTTATAATAAGTAAAGGATTAATAACTATATATATAAAAAAGCTAAGAAATTTTAGCTTATTAGACCTTTTACCCTATAAAATATTTCCCTTAAACTATTCTTTTTACTTAAATATATTATAAAGAGCTATAAATTTATTAAGCTTAAGGCGCTTAAGGAGCTTTTTTTTATTTTTTTTAAAGAGCAGCGTAGTCTAATTAGTATAAGTACTTATTAATACTAGTTATAAGTAATAATACTTAGTAGGTTTCTAATAGTATACTTTAAATTTATAAAGGTACTAGTATAATTTATCTTTATTTTTTAGCTATAAGTTATTTAATTAAGGGAATAGGCTTTGTCTATTAAGTATTATAAAAATCCTAAAGCTTTTAGTAGTTAACTTAGTAACTTTATTTTATAATACTACTTAAAAGATTCTTTCTACTTTTATTAAAAAAAGCTTTTTATTTTTAAATATTAATTTCTAGACTTAAGTTATACGTATTTACTCTACCTAATTAAATACTAATTTCTTACTAATAGTAGTAAAAAAATTAGTAATAGCTAATTTATTTTAAATATTACTAAGCTTATATACTTTTACCTTTATATAAAGAGTTTTCTATTTATAATACTATAGCTTAAAAGCTATCCTTCTATACTCTACTTTTTTTTTAAATTAGTATAATATTATTATTATATAATATTCTTAGTTACCGTATTAGTAGTTAAGAGCTTTTATTTAAAAAAGTAAATAATTAAGTAAGTTAAAATATTCTCTTTAATAGTATAATATATTTAAATAGCGCTTATAAGCTTTAGAGTAACTATTATACTAATTTAGTTTTAAATATTTATTACTTAGTTTACTTTAGTAGTATATTTAGTTAAATAGGCGTAATATATATTAATCATTATATTATAATTATAGTAGATTTTTATAATCTTTTTTTTAAACACTTTTATAATATATAGAAGCTCTAGTATTAAAAAAGATTTAATAAAATTATTAATACTTTTAAAATTAAAGTTAATAAAATTCTAGACGCTGTAAATTATATATTATATTTTAAGCTATATATACTATATTAGCTAGCTTACGGAATTAGTAAGACGGATATTATTAGTTAAAAAGAATAAAATAGCTTTAGATATCGTAACGCTTAAAAAATTATTAGTTATAAAACTTACTAAGCGTTTAATAGCTAAAAATATAGGGTTTATTATTAGTATATAAATAAAATAATACTTACTAGATCTATAGAACTAGGAACTTTTAAATAAAAAGTTAAAGAATTAATTAGAGCTTTAAAAAATAGAATTTCTAATAATTAAATACGTAGAGAGAATCTTCCTTTACTTTTAAAATACTAGGCTTATAACTATAAAAGAAAAATAAGCTAGAAATTACTAGATTCTAAAATTAAAAAGTAGAAACTACTTTTATAAAAAAAAGCGCTAAAGAGTTGTATTATATATATATAAAAGAGAAATAATTCTCCGTTCTAAAGAGCTTTATAAACTAGTAATATAAGCTCTAAGGTATCTTTCTATAATAATAACCTATTAGACCCGACTGTTATAGTTAAGCCCGGTTAGTAATATACTATAATAATAATATAAAATAATAAATAATATAATAATATAATAATATAATAGTTATTATTTTAACTATATTTTTTAGTAATACTATTTTACTTTTTTTAAGTTAATTTAAAATATTGTACCTATCTCGTAAACTATTTATTAGGGTAATTATAAATATATTTTTATAAATACGCTGTTGTGTTTCTATGGGCAAGGGTTAGGCCTATAGTTCATGTGTTACTTCATTAGAGGTTACGCCCACGCAGTTTATGTATTACTTTACATACACTATCCTGTAGATACCAAAAAAGCCTGCACAAGAATATCTATACGCACCACAGCACTGGCCTCATCATTTACGAGAAAGCTCGTAAAAAGGAAAAAAATAGAAAAAAGAAAACAACATGCATTCACCCATTCCCGCGCCCAGCGCAAGGAACGAACTAACTTACCATGACCACCAAATGAGTCCAACCCCCTCAGCTACCCACACGCCCCCACTACTTCGTGCAACTCCCAAGCAGCTAACCCGCTAGTCCAAGTCCGCACAAAAGCATCCCGCGCCACAGAAGTCGCAATCCCAAGTATCCACCTCGATATCAAAGCCCCGGATAATCTCCGCGCCAGCGAACTCAACGATATCCATCGGCAGCAGCACCGCGCCGCTCGAAATCTCCCACAGCGCAGACTCAGCGACCTCAGACGGCGGATACGCATTTGGATCCGCCACGACGCTGCGCGCCTGCTCCATCCAGGCTTCGATCCCCAGACCGACTGTCGACGACGTAGGCGTGCGAGGCGCCTCGAAGTTACCGTAGAAGTAAGCTGCGCCAGGCGAGCGGCGGAACGGCGCGTCGGGCCCGAAGCCCTCGATGCTTCCCTCTTGGACACTATCCTCTTGCGTGCTGTCCTCTTCTTCGGACCACTTACCTAGTTCTTGATCTTTCGAAGCCGCCCCTGCATCAGCCACCCCGCGCGGATGAATCGCGCCTGCCACCTCCAGCTCAAGCTCGACCTGCCGCGCCACCACCCACCCCAGCCGCCGCACCGGCGACAAGAAACTCGGATGGATCGCGCCCAGCCCCTCGTGCACCTTCTTCGGCATCGGGTTCAGCGCCTCGTGCACGGTGCGCGACGCCCACTGGACGAGGTGCGCGAGGGCCTCAAGGTCGGGGTGTGGCCCGGCGTGGGAGACTTGCTGCGTGGTGTAGATGAGGACGCGGTGGGCGTGGAGGATGGGTGGGGCGGCTTGATTGTGGTGGGCGGAGAGGATGCGGGTGAGGGATGCGAGGGTGGTGGCCATGAGGGTGATGGGGAAAAGGGAGATCATCTTCGGTAGGGTGGATGGGTATCTGTGCCTGACAGATTGAAAGGGTATAAAGAGGATTGGTGGAGGAGTGGCGATGGGATGGGAAGGTGGTTGTTCGGTGATGTGGTTGCGGACTTCTGGGTGGGGGAGGGGGTGAGGGATGGGAATTATATGTCGATGCGTTCACAATGGGGATGTAAAGATAGCGATTGACAAAGGCATTGTGTGGTGAGGTACAGCAGTCGATTGACTGTTGGTGCATTGTGTAGTTTGCTCATGACAAAGAACTGGTATTACCGTGCCACGGCCTCCTATTCCAACGCCTTTGTTCCGATACACTTTGTTGCATCGAGCGCATCACAATGTGCTACTCAGAAAATGCTCTCCCCGACGACCTTCAGCACCATGCTGCCGCTTCCAGGCTTGCTGACGACAACGGCCTCATCGAGCTTCTCTTTCGTGATGTCGGGGAACTTCTTCTTGTAGTATTTCTCTTCCCACGCTTGCTTGACGGCATGGACTTTGTCCTTCGGGACGAGATGCACGCTGCATCCTCCCCAGCCCGCACCAGTTAACCGGCTACCAGCAGCGCCAGCACTGCGAGCGAGGTCGCATAGCTCGTCGAGCTCGGGGCAGCTGCAGTCGTATATATCTCTGCACGATGTCTGCGTCTCGTTCATGAGGTCGCCGAGAGACCTGATGAGCTCCTTGCCGTCTGATGGTGGCGAGGATAGCAGCTGGCGGAACTTGATGACGCGAAGCGCCTCTGTGAACACGTGCAGAGCACGTTGTCGCAGCATAAACTTTTCGGCACGCACGGGAAACTTCGACATGTAGCGCTGGTTGAGTTCGTCCTCTGATATTTCCAATAATGCACAGATGTCACTTCGTGAGTAGCCCTCCTCTTGCGGAAGATAGTCTCCTGCTAATTGGATCAGTTTGTTTAACTGATCTTCAAAGTCGGCCACTGAGGTTTTGGAATTGTCTGCAACGCCCTGCTTCTCTTCGAAATAGGTGTCGTGGAAGCCGCGCAAGCTGACTCCAAGCGGCGACGAGTCCTGGGGTAGCTCGGTCTTGAGTCTAAAGACCTTTGCCAGAAATACGGCTGCGAGCGTACATTCCACCACGCGCAAATTGTAGCACACGGGTGCGGTAACGTGCTTATCCGCAGCGACGAAACTCTGAGCGGTGACAAATGTCATTTCGGGGTCTGTATGCGGGAAATCGATGGTCGTGTAGTCAAGAGCTGGCTTAAAGGTGACATAGAGGGCTGAGCCACGGAGTGAGAAGACGGACGCTGCTTGGTCCATACTGGCGAGAAGTTAAAAACACGGGCATTGCATGTCGTGATAGTGCTCACCCGCCGGAGTTGACACCCACAGCCCTCTCTGAAACGATGGCTAGTTCGCAGAGCTCCTTCTTGTCAACCTTGGTCTCTCCATTCGCAATCAAAACGGCCAATGCGCTCGTGCAGGTAAACGATGCCGAGCTCGACAGCCCACCGCCACTCGGAACTGTGCCATCACACATGATGTCCATGCCAACTGAAACGAAGTGCTTGTCCTGCTTCTTAGACAACAGCTCAGACACCCCTCGGAGGCCCGACTTGAAGTAGTTTGTCCACTCATGCTCGGACGCGTCTATTGAAATTTCACCTTCGGTGGGTATGTCGAACTCGCGCGAAGGGAACTTTTCAGATTGGACGTTTCCGATGCGCACTCGCGGGTTTTCATCGGATGGCCGAACAGCTACAGCCATGACGAAGTCGGCAGTTATGGCCATGGGTAGTACTTCGTATAGAGAGTAGTCGATGTGCTAGAAACGGTTAGACGCATGAGTGGAGGGGAATAGCCCAATATACCTCGCCAATGATGTTGACGCGACCTGGACTCCGGGCAACAAATTCGGCTTGCTTGCCATACGCCTCTTTGAACCTGGTAAGTATCCTCTCCCATCGCTTCGCCTGGATTGGAACTGCATCTTCTGGGTAGATGTCGCGTAAAGACATCGCCGTTGGAACCTCCATGATGACGTCAATTGGTATCTGTAATGCCTAAGATCTGAAGTGTACGTTTAGACGATAGTTGGCCCTATGAAGCAACGTTGAACCAGGCTGCGAGGGATGTGGGCAGGCGCTAGTTAGGTCAGTCTATCGCTTGAGAGTGGAGCAGGCTATCTTTAGTCCGACCGCGCATAAACAAAGGGGGGAGAAGGAGGAAAAATTGGAATAAACATTGGTCCAAAGCTAATATACCGTGACGTTCGAGGCGCGTCTCCTGTGCCCTGGTGCAGGTGGTTGCGCGGGCAGGTGATTGCACAAAATAGTGAGGGTGGGGTTGGGAGCTTTCCTAGTGAGGAAATGGATCCGGCGCGTCGGACGGAAGTTGCAGCGGAAGACGTTGGAAAAGAGTCAAGAGTCTTTCCGAGCACGATTTATACACGAATACTGCTTCAGAAGCTTGAAAATTATGTTATATCCGTTCAAATGGTTCTTTCTACTTCATTGCCAGTTCGAGAGCAGACTCTCAGCTGTACGCGCAAAGCCTTCAGTACCACCACCTACTGTGGCACAGTTTGGCATTTTCACCCAACGATCTCGCATACCGTTCCTCTTGTCCTCCAACGAAGGGCCATCGACCACCCTTAAGGACGTACCGCAGTCATATATACAAGCCATATACCGAACTATCAACTGCCGCGTACGGCCTTCATCAAGCCTCCTGCTTTTACCGCCCAAAGGCTTTCGAGCAGCATTTGTCTGCTAACGCAAAGCTTAACAGTAGTTAGACCTGACCAGTCCCTATGTTTTCTCCTCCTGTTCGAACTCGGCGGTTTCCGTTTTCTCGCTGTAGGAAGCTCCTGTGATATGAGCTCTCAGGCAGAGGGGCGCGGCGCCTGGCGCAGACACTTTGCTTCGACATTCAGGAAGAGCCTGTCTCAAAGCAGCCACTATCATACTCCGCACGAATCGCTCCACGAAATTTGAATCGCACAAGCGGTGTCTTCCATATCTCCAAAGTATGTTCCACCTCAACATGAGTTCGTTATTCGGCCGTCTGCACTGCCGGTGCGGAACCCGGGTATCATTTATCTAACTCTTTCCATGCTGGGATCCCTCAGCTCACTCCCCTGCCTCGGCCGCGCAGCCCACGCCCAATGCCGCTTCCACCTCGGTTGCTTCTCGTCGAATTGCTGCGATTGAGCCCACCTCTTCCGGTCTGCCCTCCCACGCCTACGTAGCCTGTACTTGACGTAGATGCACCTCGCGGTTTTGCGCCTCCTCGCCCTCTGCCGCGAACGCCAGGCTTCGTTGTTGCCTCTGCTCTCCGCCGGTCTTCTTCCGCCTTTCGCGCGGCTGCTTCCCGTCTCGCCTGCTCTTCTGCCGCCCGACGCTCAGCCGCCTGCTGCCGCTGCACCTCCTCTTCCTGTATGTCGATCAGGTCCCGTGTCGCGCCTTGCCATTGCGGGTTCAGGATGAGGCGCTGATTGTGCTCGGTCTGGGAGAGGATGCGCGTCCACGTCTGCAGGAGGGTCGATGCATTGTTGACCGTTTTCGAGACAGTCTGGTCGACAGTGAGCATTCATAGCGTGCAACATGCATCAGGTAATGCTTACATCCATGTTGTTCTTCGCCTTCTGCAGGCTCTCCACGACGCCCTCGATGACCTTGTTCACATTGCGCACGCTTTCGAGCTCTTTGCGCAGGGCCGTCTCGCGGTCCTCTTCGGCGGAGTAGTGCGACTCTTTGGCACGCGCGTTGCCAGCGGTAGCGCCTGCTGCGGCGCCAAGTGCATCGTCGTGCGCTTTTGTTTTGCGCTTGCGGGCGGCGGGCGTGTCGAATAGCGCGTCCGAATCCGAGTCCGAGAGGCTCAAGGCGTCGCGTTTGGGGTCGTCCATTGTGCGTATATTCTGCCAATTGGGCTACTGTCCCGTTGTTTTGAGTCTGACGTGTCGTGGTTCGATGCGGGGCTATTGTGCTTGGCGTGTTTGTTGTGCGCCATGCGCACGGCCCTTGCGCCTTCCGTGCCGGGTAAAGTACCTGCCAGCCTCCCCAACCTCCTGCCTTTGCGATGCGCATCGAAGGTCCACTTCACCGCCTCCCGCTGTGCCCGTCGTTGCATTCACACGTCGCTTAACACGGTCCGTCTCACTATCGTCATAAAACACCAATTGACCGCTGCGCCGCAATAGACAAACACGCCATCACCCCAGCGACCCGGCCCTTGTTTTGATCTTGGATACATTATTCTTGACATCCTTCCTTCCTCCGGACACCACGCCGCGGCTGCCACGGAGAATCAACACCCGGGGTGAATGTCGAGAATGGACCGTACGCCCTCTCCTCCGCGCCGCGTGCGCACACCGCCCGCGCCCCTTCACGGCCCCAAGTACGACAACTACGAGCCCTTCTCACCGCGCCGGTCGAGTCGAGTGGCCGCGCAACACAACCCTCACCTTCACCCTCACCATGAAGCACTCACCTCACCCACTCGCAAGCGCACTGTTCGCGACGTCACCCCGACTAGCTCTGGGCAAAAGCCCGTCACCCGCACAGCGCACTTCGCTCTTTCACCACCATCCTCGCCTGTCTCTCCCGCCAAGGCCCACTCTCCGCGCTCAATGCGTCGCGCACAACACAAGACCGTTGCGCCTGCACCTGACTCCGATTCTGACAACCCTACTTCCGCACCTGCGCGCCGCCACCTTTTCTCCACCATGGCCTCCCACGGCATGCTCCCTACGCCAGCCAAGACACCCCGAAAGCGAGCGTTGCACATTGACGAGTCCCTGGGCCGTACCGCGCGCGTCTTGTTCGAGAACCGCCCGGCGACCGTTGAGGAGTCCATGCCCACCCCGCGCAAGGCCCGCAAGAGCACGAAGAGTTCGTTAGATTTAGATAGCTTTGATGAGCAGATGGATACGGCTACTGCGAAGATTGGCGTGTATGTGGACTCCAAGGAGCGCGTCCCGGATCGTAAGAATGAGGAAAACAATCCATTCATAACGCATCGTGGCAAGGGAAAGGCAAAAGCGACGCCGAAAAAGCCGCGCAAGATGGATGAGAAGACGCAGAAGATATTCCAGGCCGCCGCACGTGACGAGGGTATTGTCTACACCCAGTAAGTACCCATTGTTCCTACAAACGAATCTATCTGACGTAAACAGCCGCGGCAAGACAATTCTCCGTCGGTTTGATGACGTTGACCGCTCAGACGAGGCAGAGGGTTGTCGCTCTTCTGGCGATGAATTGCACCGTAAGGCTGACCGGGGCGGCGACCGTCGCATTACGCGCTCTTCCATACAGCCCAAGCTCCTCTTCAAGGAGGAAATTGAGCGCCTCAAGCGCGAAAATGGCGAAGAGGATGACGACGAGGAGGCACCTACCGACATCGAGCTTCCCATCGACACTCCCAGCCGTAGGACGCGCCACATGGACACTTCAGCCTCGTTTCCGCAAGAGAGCACCCCGTCTGTGCCGAAGGTCAAGCGACGTAAGTTCATTCCTCGCTACCAGTTGTTTGTGTATTAATCAATCGCAGAAATCTCCTTCGATTCCTGGAGCCGTGTCAAGTCCGCATCCCGATCTTCCAGCTCTGCCCGCGCAGGCACCAAGCGCAGCGCTCCCTCATCGCTTGAGCAACCCGCCGAGAAGCGGGCGCGGAGTGAGCATTCGTCCGCTTCGTCCTTTGCTAGCGTCTAACGTGGCATAGCCCACCGCTGATGCGCTGTGTGATCCGCTTCCTTCAAAGTTTATCACTTTCTCGGAGCCGGCTCGCCGCCTTTTTGCATACCCTATTCCCGGCGTTACTCTAGCATTTGGCATCTGGCATCATGTCCCACGACTACGAAAGCATGATCATTCATCGGGCGACTACAGCGTTAATGTAATAAGGGCATTGGCTTCCTTGCATGGCTTGCCGGATACCCTGTCGCGTCGGTTGGCCTGCGTTTTCTCTCGCGTTTTCTCCGTCTCGAGAACCTAATTATGGCTTTGGGCGCTATCATTGTACGATGCCCGCTGACCATCGTGTATTGCATCGAGGCTTTGCCACGGGTTGTGGCTGGTCCTGGTTCTCGCTGGTTGCACCGGACTTTCACTGTACGGTTGCATGGCTTCCCTAATTCCTGGCTGATCCTGGGATACCCTGTGCATGGTGGTTGTCGATCTAATGCAGATAGTGCTTGTGTGTTTGTATCTGGTGACGCACGGGATCGCGGGTCTTTGACGTGCGAAGATGGAGGTCTAGTTGTCAGATGGGAGGACCACGCAAGCGTAGTGGTGTGCGTTCGTGCACCCGATAGATAGCGAAATGAATCGTTCATGCAACCATAATCCAAACCAAACCAAACTTTAAACAGCAATTATATGTGCGTGTACGTGCCCGCGATCCCCCTCCCGCATCTACAACGCAATGCCCCCGTCTTCCTCACTATCGTCAACCCCCGTTTCAACCTGCGCGTGCGCTTTCGCCACGTGCGTCTGCAGCGCCTGCGCCCGGAGAAACCGATGCCCGCACGTCGCGCAGGCCACCGCCAGCTGGGGACACGAGTGCTCGTGAATCCGGACGAGGTGTGCGGAGCAAAACAGCTTGCCGCAGCCCCCGCGGCAGGGCTTGCTGGGTCGGCCCGCGATTTTGGAAGATGTGCAGGCGGCGTGGAACCGGTTGGCGCACAGGTCGCAGCCGGGCGGGAGGTCGGAAGGGTCGGTGGCGGGGGTGTGCTGGTGGAGGGCGTCGAGGGTGGTGAAAGTGCGGTTGCAGGCGGGGCAGGTGAGGGCGGGGGCCGGCATGGTGGGTGTGTTGAGCCGTAGAGAGGTGTTTGTGTCGCAGTGGGGGATGAGGAACTGGAGCCCTGGAGCTGGACATTGGCCGATTATATGATGGGGATGTGATTGGTCTATCTGGAACGCTTGGTTCCGTGGCCGTGTTGCCAGATTTCGCGCACGATCTTGGTGGAGTAGGTTGCGGGGAGGTGGCCAGCGTCGAGCGGTACCTACCTAGGGATGCATGAGCGCACGTGCTGTTGGGACACAAACCCCCCGGGGCCCTATCTTGCGATTGATCCTTTCACAGCCCAGTCAACGTCAGGATTTCTTTTACCGTCGTTACCGACCTGAACAGATCATGCGACACCCAGCACAAATCAAAACGCAACGATTACACGACAACCAAAGGTGCACCCAACGAGTACACAAAACTGGAGAGGTTCAAAGGGGCGACGGTGGGGTCTTCGCGCCCAGTCAACGTCGTTCCGGCATGCAAAAGACCGATCAGCCCAGGCGGACCTGCATTATCGGCGGATCCTAGCATCATTGGTCTACCCAATACATCGGTATGTGCCGAGACGCAGTGCATGCAGATGGACACCAATGGAACGGGTATCCGTGGGTGGTCCAGCAACATGGAAAGGCCCGGCCCGGACAGCGGGCCGAACCACTACCTAGGTAGCGTGTCGCGGAATTCGCATTACCTGACCTCCCAACGTTCCCAAGGTAACTACTGTCTTAACCCGCAGTATGTTATAGAACGCCTGCCTCTAACTTCCTATACCTATCTTTCCCAATGGCTCCTGCAGGCTCTCAGCTTACGTCCGGCACGTCGCCGTATCATCTTCACGCTCGGCAGAAGGCGCGTTGCGGAATGTGCGAACGCCTTACAACTGTCTACCTGCTACGAGCGTGGTTGCTCTTACCTTAGTTTTCCAACATCTCAAGATCTAGCAGGTGCCACCATGGCCAAGAAACCCCATTGAGATTTTCCTTTCTCTGTCTTCTAGTTACTCTCCACTCTCATTCGGGACTGTGAGTGACCCACTGGCACTTAGAGATGGCCTCCAGAACCGGCTATCCCGTTACGCTCCGCTACTCGTCACCTTTCTTGCTCGTTGCTTGCCGAGTTCTCCTGTCGACAGCAACTGCCTGCTTTGTGCCACCCTCCAAACGAACCGCCGCCAGCGTCTCCCGTCGAGCCCTTCCGAAACACTTCACGGCCGTAATTCGCTTGATATATCTATTCGAGGGAACCGTGCAAACCTTAGATTCAATCTCCACGGCTGATTGGGCGGCTGAACCAGATGCGATCACTAATACCACTCTGAATTTTCTGTTGTGGCTAAGCATCTTCCTCATCCAAGCCGACGCCAACCGGCTATGCTGGCTATCAAACTTGACCATATGGACACTCGCGCTGTTCTTTGACATAACCGTCTCTTTCTCAACCTTTCGGTCAGTTCGGATGGGTCCTTCCGAGCTCGTTCAATTGTCGATCGCCTTCCTCCGGATCGCGTCCCTCTTCCTCTGCGTCTCTAACGTCGCATTGGCCGCCTCAAGGCCCATGTCAAAGGACTCCGGGCGACCACCCCTCCTACACGCGTCGCACGATGACTGTGGACCATATTCGGATAATGACCGGAAGCATGACAAGCATGGTGAGCATGAGGACAACGGCAATTGCGTGAGGTCGGAGCAGGAGAAGTACATGGACAAGATTGGCGGCTGGTGGGCTTGTCTGCTCGGGGCGAAATTCCTTCTACCATACATTGTGCCTTTCAAGGATCGACCACGTCCATTTTACGCACTGGTCATGCTGGTTCTGACGGTCGGCGGGAGAGTCTCACACCTGTTCGGCCCTCGACTCCTTGGCAACATCCCGCAGGTAATCAGCAACGACCATACTGACAGCACGCTTTCCCAAGAGATTCTGATCCGTATCTTCGCTGTCAAGATTCCTTACGTCATCATCTTAGAGCCTGCGAGGAAGCGCCTGGGCGTGATGCCTTTTTACGGTAGCTATCTCGCCTTGCTGTTATCGCTCGCCTCGCATGTCACCGGTCTGTCATATGCTTCCCACAAGGACAAGCACACAGCAGAGATCATAGCGGCCATTTCACAAGGCCAACGCATCAACCCGTTCGCGGACGACTTTGTCAAGAGCACCCTTGCGCTCGTACTGGACATGGTGGCGGCGTTCGCCTGCATCACCTATATATTCGACGTGTACGCTGCACTTATACTCGCTTGCACGTATGTCTTGTACGGGATAGCGGCGTACAAAGGCACGATTCTGTGCGCGGAAGCTCATCGAAAATATCGGGAGACGTCTCGCGTCGAATGGAACGTCCTTCAGGGAATCATAGCAAACTGGACGCCCACCTTCCATCTGAACCAGAAGGACTACCAGCACGCTCGTATCAGGACGCTCAGCTGCCAGAAACTAGCCGAACAGAAATACAATTGCTGTGTTACCTTGGTTATGCGAACCTGCCAGACGTTGGCGATATGTTTGAGCTACCTCGGGATTCTTCTTCGCACCGCACATCTTACAATGCATGTCGAAAATACCTTTGAGAAGTTTGTGGCTCTACGGTTATATTGGGATTTCCTTACCACGCCCATCTTCAAGCTAGTGCACTTCTGCACCTCTCTGGCACAGGCTCTCGTCGATGTTGAATGCTTGCGACAGTTCATGCAGATAGAAGCAGTCGTGCTAGATGAAGAAAAAGCCCAGCATCTTCGATACCGGGAGGGGAAAGTGGAGTACCGAGTTGTGTATTCCTTGTATAACGGAAAGGATGCGGTGATTCTGGACTTCACCATCGATGCCGGCTCCACAGTCGCCTTCGTCGGGCAGTCTGGTAATGGCAAGACTACGACTTGCGCCAAGCTGTTCTTCCGGGCCTCTGACGTTATGCAAGGCACTGTCTTCATTGATGGTCAAGATATTCGGAGAGTGACGCTGAGGAGACTGCGGGACACTGTTGGCATCGTTCGCCAGGAACCTGTTTTTAACGACGCTACATTGGAGAATGTCCAATCCACACGACTAGAAGGCAGGGATGCGGAAGTAGTAGCCGTTTACAAGAACGCTGCAGTTCATGATCAGATCATGAGATTTCCAATAGGCTACAATACAATTATTGGGGAGCGAGGCGTCAAGCTCTCGAAAGGCGAACGACAGCAGTTAGCTATCGCCCAAATTTCCTTACGTAAGCCAAAGATTGTTGTGCTCGACAAGGCTACTTCAAGCGTTGACAACATTGCTGAATCGGAGATACAAGGATCGTTCTCCAGGGTCTGTAAAGGTCGCAATACTATCATTGTTACTCATCGGCTCTCGACCGTACAACCTGTCGATGAGATATTCGTCCCTCACAAAGGCACCATCGTAGAGCGTCGCAACCATGATGACCTTTTCACGGCGCATGGCAGGCATTTTCAGTTCTGCAACAAGACAGAGACGGTCAACAGTCTCAAGTGCGACCTCAGACGAGTCGAATTTCAAGTCGCCGAGGAGCAGAATCATGCCAATCCGCTCGCCGTGGGGTACGAAGAGAGTGACTCTGACGATGACAGTGACTGCCCTGAAGACATCATGCAGCTTGATGGGGCGGGTAGCAGCAAGCAAGCCGACGAGGATCGCACAACTATGCGGCGAAGGATTCGTAGCCTGAAAGCAAAGTTCACCAGTAGCAAGCCCAGGAGCGAAAGCCACGAATCCAACGACGAGGATGAAGACGAGGACATGTCGCCTATCCGCATCATGTCTCCCCGCGCGACAGAAACCAGTCCACCCCGCACCTTCTCACGTCGCGCGTTCCGCTACCGCCGCCAGTCTTCACGCATCAACAGGGCTAGAACTGTTTCCTCCCCTGCTCCGCCAGCTTCTATCAACCCGCGGAGCATCTCAGCACCGTTGTCGACAGTGCGTGTGCACATGCAAGAAGTCTCGCCCGCGCATGATCCTGTGGGTCCGGTTCAGCCTCAGACGCAGGAGTCTATTCCAGCTGTATTTGGTCAGACACCGCAAGCGCCTTCGGCTCTCCGCCGTGCTTCTACCCCAGGCCGTATCCCCGACGGTGCCTCGCTGCTCATCACGCCCGCGCGTCCCAGGGAGGATGTGACGCATGAGCTTTTGTTGCAATCGCCCCAGTCGCCGGGTCGGCATGCGGCGCTGAGGAGTCATCCGATTCCGAGGGATGAGGCAGAGGGGACGATGTATCTTACGCCTGGGACGTCGGTTGGGAGTCCACAGGGGCAGTAATTAGGGGCTATGCGAGGGCATGTCTTTCAGCGAGCGAGGAACCGGAGGAAGAAGCCCATCGCAACTACGTGTTCATGGCTTGAGCATTGGCTTAGGGGAGTGTGAGGATCCCTGAATGGGAGGAGGAAAGGCGCGGTGCATGGTGGTAGATTTTGGTCTGCGGTGGGCCAGAGGGTTGTTATTCGCTTCGGCGAGCTTACTCGAAAGGCTTTTGCTTTTACCGTGAGTACATACTACGCGCGAGCTATGTCGTCTAGGATTCGTTCTAGCGCTTGATGGGATTATCATTACGTGGTTATATTTTCTATAATCAAGACATTGGGGAGCGTTCTCTGAGTGAAGATAGTATTCATCACTGCTGCAGGACCCTCTCCAGAAGTACGCCTCGTATTTTTGGCACCTTCGAGTGTCTCGCTTCCACATTGTTCATGTTGGTAGGTCTTTTTAGTCGCTGCGATGGGGATGCTGAGGTGGAGGCGAGACAGCCATCATTGTGGCCGGTCCTCGCTTTTAAAGAGAAGCGCGGGGCGGGTATAAGATATTACTTGTAGGAATCTTAATAGAGGTTGAGATCTGGCCCGGTAGACCTTAAAAATTATAATAATACATATTATACGGGGGGAGGGAGGTGAAAGAAAAGGCAGCCGTCGTCGCTGTTGCTGGCTGATTTTTAAAGAGAGGCCCGGGGCGGACATGGCGGGCATGACGTGCTGTTTGTGCGATCTGGAGCAGGGATGAAGTGCGGCCGCACCTCCACCCAGGGCGGCATTGCACATGTCGCTGGTGTTTTGGAGGTCACTGATAGATGAGCTGGTTGAGAGGAGGCGGGGGACGAACCGGTCATCGTCTCTGCTGTTCGATAGTTTGGTTTTTAGAGGAGGAGCGCACAAGGCGGACATGAAATGTTCCGGATTTAGATTGAGAACAAAGTCAGGCATAGGTCTTTTAACTCAGACTTTTAGGCGCATGGGTCCTCTCATATGGTGGTTGATGCACTGTTTTGGGAGAAGGAGAGCTGCACGCATGATTGGCGTGAGAGTCTCTCTTTAGGGGGAAAGAAGAGCACGAGAGAGACATGGCATTTTTTTCGTTGTGGATTCGGAGCGGAGATGAAGTCCGGCATAGAGCTGTTGACTCACGGTATTGGCTGGGGTGACGAACTGTTTTGGGCGAAGGGCATGACGAGTGTGGGCCATGTTTTTCGTCGACGGGTGCGCGGCTCCGCATCCGGTAATGGCGGAAGAGTTCGTGGAAGGGCACGAGGGCACGCATAAGTGCGTACACTAAAGATTTTGGCTGCATAAGTTCCCTCATACCTTTTTGTGATGAAGTCCTTTGAGGGAAGGGGAGCTGTGCGCATATATTTTGAGCTCTTCATTTTGCATGTGGACGGGAGCCCAGCTCCGCATCAAGAGGTTCCTGAGGTGTTTGTGGAAGGGCACAGGAATACGCATATACGAGGTCGATGACCATCATTGAACATGCTGTTCACCGTTCGTTGAAAGAGGGCGGAGGTCGCGGTGCCTATGCTTCCATACATCGGGCACGATTTCCCGCATGAAATGGCTCCATAGTTGTTTGTGAATGAGCGAAACCCCATACGCCGCAAGCGAACCAATTTTTTGACCAGTGGTTCGCTCGTATGGAAGGGATATTGGAGGTGTGCTGGACATGAGGTTTGGGAAAACGATTTTTGAAAGAAGTGCGCATGAAGAGTGGAGATTGGAACTTGGTATTGTTTCGGTGACGTCCCATACAAGTGAATGTTGTCTTTCTTTGGAGCCAGAAAGACTTCCCGCATAGTACTTGGCCTCCAGTAATCCTGGCACCGGCTGTCTGCAGCTCGTCTAGGAGGAAGCAGACGCGCGGACACTCATTGGCATGGATGAGTGCATATTTTGGTGAAAGGGCGCACGTAGAGCGGACATCTATAGAAATTGTGTAAGACTTTGGAGGCATGGCGTTCCGCCCATCTTCGTTGTTGGAGGGTTTTGAGGAGCGCGCGGGAGAGCCTGCTCACATGACAGCCTTCACAGATCAGTTTTAGTTTGGTGAATGGATGATGTCTGGAGGGAGAAGGCGGACGGCAGGGTGCTCCATAGATACCATATTTGTGTTTTTCTTGTGTTGAGAATGGAGCGGTGCAGCGCAAGTCAGCACTTTTATGATTATGGGCATTTTTCCGGTGGCGGCAGTTCCCACATCTAACAGCTGGATGTTTATTCTGAGCGAAATCAGGTTCTCTCATAGCTGCCTTGAGGTATGTTTTTGTTTCACTGTGATTACCGCTTGATACCGGAGAGACAAGGGAAGGAGCGCACATGGCCTTACTGATTATCTGGTTTTAGGGTGGATAAGGTGCAGTGCACGCCAGCATACTGAATCAATAGAGTTAATTTTAAAAGAATAAGGATTCGAGCATGACGCGGTAATATTCAAGTTTTGGCAGAAGAGGACTTCCCATAAGCGTCCATGCTGAGGAACTTTTCGTCTAGAATATCTTTTGCTTTCCCTTACGAAGGGTCAACTACATCGAACAGTGGATTGGGGTATTGGTATGCAATGATCGTCGGCAAGCCAACATTACATTCCGACATGGAAATGTAAGAGTCTATCCTTTGGGCAAGAAGAACGTCCAACGTCGTTGGTACTTGTAGGAATCTCCCCTCCGCTCGCGACACCGCATATTTCACTGTAATTTGCATTTTGGGAAGGAGCAGAGTCCCCACATAGTTGTGGATAGTAAGATCGCTTGTGCACGAAGCAGAGAGTTGCTTCATAGGTTTACATTATTCGAGATTGTAATTACGCCGAGCTTCCGCCATAACAGAAGTGTCATCTCTTTTTGTTAATCCAGATGGTGAGGTGGCGGTGCAAGGAATAGGAAAAAGAACGATCGAAGGAACTTCGCGTTATTGGTCCGCTCGCGTTCTATGGAGGAGGAAATCCGATGGAGTGCGAGCCAAGCACATTCGACGTTCCTATTGCTAGATCTAAGCTTTATCTAGAGCCGAAACCACCGGCGCCCTTAACTATTTTAACTAATATTATAACTTAATAACGCCTTTAAGATACCTATAATTTAGAATTTTAATTAATTTTTAACTATTTTATAAGTTTATCGTATTAGATTTCTATTTTTATAATATTTTATTTTATTTTTTTAACTAATACTATTTTATAGACTTTCCTTATAAATTTATATTTTATAAAACTAGTATATCCTCTTATCCGCTACTCTTATTATTTTTAGATTTTTTTTAATTATTACTTTAGTTATCTATAAGACGAGATCTACTATATAAAAAATTTTCTTATATATATATACTACTTATCTTTATACTACCTACCTACTTACTATTATATTTATAAGTCTTTTTTACTCTTAGCCGTTTTTATCTATAATTTTAGTTTTCCTCTTAAGATCCGCGTTAAGGTGTAAGAAGCTCTATACAATTGCTAGGATCTAGTACGCGACTTGTCGGGTATTTCTATCTGTGAGAGCTGAAAACCATGTGTCAGCGCATTACCTCTTTTGCAGCCATTGTTTATACTTTTGAGTTCCAGGTTTGGCGGAGATCCGAGCGAGCGCGTCGAGTCAGTCTCTGTCCATTTTTTGCGAGGTGGAAACTATCCATAGAAGCACAAAACATTGGTTTTCTCAGTCATCATTTGTAATCTTAGGTTCCAGGTCTAGCGGGGACTCGGGCAGAGACCATAACGCTCTCCCGGTTACATTTTGCGAAAAGAGAGTGCCCATAGAAGCGCACGACTTAACGGTTTTGTTCTAACTTAAAGTAGTAGAAAGGACGTGCAAGAGATCCCGGGAAGGGCATGGAAGGTATTGTCCTTATATTTGAAAAGACTGACGAGCCATTTTAGTTTCGCCTGGCTTTTTGAAGGAGAAGTATCCTCTCACACAGTACTAAGACATAAATCCAAGTACATGTTACTCTGGGGTATTAAATGCCGAGGCCCATTGTACTTGGGCTCTCAGCTTGAATATTTTTCACGAGCTGAGCGCCCGGAAAGTCCCATACACAGGGCTAGTACAATTTTAGACAGTTCCACTCCCATGGAGAATTGTGACATGCTTTTACTTTTCCACCAGCGTCACTGAGAGTGTGCATGAAGTGCCATAGTGTAGGTTTCCGTGCTAGCCGTCCATAGGAGACCATTGCATTGGCCGATTTCCATTTCGGACAGGCCACGAGCCATGCCCATGGATCATTTGTCTTTTTAGTCTCAATAAGCAACCGCGGGTAGGATGGTGTAGAGAGAAAGGGCAAAAGAGGGGGCTTCCATACATGGCGGTCGCCCAACCCTGGATGTTGTAATATTCAGGAAACTCGGGCGAGAAGCCATCGACAGAAATAGTATGTCTTTATTTTACGGTGGCGTGGCTCGAGAGGAGACATACAATTCTAGCGACGAATTTCCAGTTTCGGGGTGATCCAGCATGTCTAATATCCTGATTTTGTTTTTATTTCGAGCCTCTGAGCAGTTACTTTGTCCAAGAGCGATATTTTAGTTCCATGGATGCGCGAAGATCCACCATGGTGCATCGCGGAACGCGTTTGGACACGGCGACCGTCGGAGAACACTCATTTTCTCTTCCATCCTGATTTGAATAACACGAGGGACCGTTTCGCTCAGGCACAACCATTTCTGTCCCTTAGCCACTTTTAGTACCCGTGGAGCTCGCTGGCAGAGAGAAAACATCGTTCCTGAAACCCAACTTTTGAGCACCCCGACCATCCAAGCCAGCGCACCTCCTTGGTTTTACCTGATTTTGGACTGCCCGTGAGGCCATAGAGCCGGAGATTTCGTATTTTAGTGACCGTGAAGGATGTGACGGTGCTGAAAGAACATAACAGTTGAAAAGGAGGTTCCGCGTACGGCGCCCGTCTGAACAAGCACATGTGACGCTTTGATGCTTCATTTTAGAGAGAACGACATACCATAAAAACCGCCAAAGGGTCATTTTAGTTCCCACAGAGGGATCTGAGTAGAAGTGGGGAAAGAGGAGCACAGCACCGCAAGAGCGGTTCTTATGCACACAAGCCGTCCGACACCGCCCATGGGATCGAAATCTTCCCGAATTTTAGACAGATTAGAAGCGGACCTGCAAGGCTAGGCGTCTTCGTCATGATTACGAGTGGAAGTTGTTTTGCGCAGAGGCGGTCCGCATACACCCATGACATGGTCGTCCATGGTTTTTACATTGGCCACCGTGCCATCCGAACTGTTACAGATACATTTTTACGCAATAGTGGTCCGCTCAAGCTCATTATTTTGCTATGCGGACGTTTGAGACACACTAGGAGACAAACCATATCTCTGTTATAGCTCGTTGTTCAGTCCATAAAGATGTTTCCGAAACGCCCATAATAACGACTGTCTTAGATGGGTTTTGGACAGACCACGGGGTCAATCAAATTATGACATATGCTCTTTCTACGCAGCGGTGGTCCGCGCAAGCCCATACTTTGGGTCCATTGATTTTTAAGACAGACCAAGAGACGAACCGTTGAGCAATTGTTTCTTGATTTTTAGTTTAAAGAAATGGTCCCAGATAGAAGGCGGAAGAGAACCCGACGAACACATCAATTAGAGATCCCTGTATTTTTTAGACATGGCAAAGAGACAAGTCATAATCCTGGAGCTTCTTGATTTTCAGTAGAAGGCGGAAGACGACCAAAGGAGCGCACCTATTGCTAGAAGTGCTGATTTTTGACACGGCAAACCACCCACCTATTAATCCTTTCGTAGCTTCTTTGGAGTCCTCAAAATTGCCTCGCTAGTGGTTTTCTAATCTAGAACAATATCCGTTCAATAGAAGGCGGACCAGAACCAAACAAGCACATCGGTGGTCGAATTCTACTTTCCATCCACACGGTGGATCACCCATTCATAAGCCTTTTCCACACTTATTTCTAGCCCCAAATCCCGCCACGCAGGCAGAACCAGGCCTACGTCTCCATCGTCGCGTCCGAGGAATATTTCGGTAAAGAGGCCGCCCAACAAGCATCTCCCTGTAGGCTTTAATACGTGCGCGCATAAGGCAGCAGTACTATAGAGGTAATTTAATTTAATAAAGTTAGTATTAAGGCTATTACCTTAAAGAGGAATTATAGTACGCGTAGGAGATAGTATATAAAAACTATATATAAATTTTTACTATAGCTATATTTATTAACCTTTTATCTTTTATATTCTTAATATATTCTCGCTTTATTAGTTATAATAATTTTAATTATTATATTAATATTTATAAAATTATTTAAAAAAAAATTTTTTACTATTAGTACTAAATCTAATCTAAAGCTTATTTAAAATATAGTAATAAAGCTATAGATATATATAATAAATATTATTATAGTTTAGATATATTAATTTACGCCTAACCTATTTTTATAAAAGAGATATTAATACTTATAAGTACTAGAACTATTTAGGCTAATATACCTCTAGTATAGTAAGTAGTATTTACCTAGCCTAAATAGTAATATATTTAACTAAGAATTTTTATATCTAATTAACTCTATTATAATAGTAATTAAATAGTATTTTAAAAAAAACAGTTTATATATAAGAAATTTTATAAAAAGACTATATAAGATATTATTAAGTTAATAGATATAAAAAAGGCGTATTAGAATTAGTAAATAAAAAATAAATAAATTATTTTACTAAAATATATAATAGCGCTTTTTAGCGTACAGTACACTATATAATTATTAGAAGAAAATTAATATCTAATAAGCACATCTATCAACTGCTAATTTTTTTCGACGCAGTAGACTATCCAGCCATAAGTCCTTAACGCGCTTCTTTCTAGTCCCTACTCTTGCCTCCTAGCGGAGCCAACTGTGCCTTCCCATTATTCTGTTCGATAATCATTCCAGCACGAAGGCAGTCCGAACAAGCACATGATTGCTTTGCTATGCGCTTTTCTAGGAGGACGGAGGACAAGCCCATGGCTCGTCTTTTCGCTTGGTTTTAGACAGACGATCAAGCCATCGATCCCTTTCTTCGTTATTTTTAGTCCCCAAGCCCATCCCGGAACCAACCCGGTCTCCCTATGGGTGCGTTCGATAAGTGTTTCAGCACGGAGGCGGTCCACGAACACATCTACCAGCACTTGATGTCTTTTAGACATACAAAGAACCAGTTCATGACTCCGCTGTGGCATGATTTTCTACAGGCCCCCAA
Source organism: Pleoardoris graminearum (assembly GCA_030770415.1). Taxonomy (NCBI): domain Eukaryota; kingdom Fungi; phylum Ascomycota; class Dothideomycetes; order Pleosporales; family Didymosphaeriaceae; genus Pleoardoris; species Pleoardoris graminearum. The sequence continues at coordinate 254,041 of JASEKS010000030.1, forward strand.
GCCATCGCAATCGTGATGAGTTGTTTTTAGTCCCCCAGACCATCCCAGAGCCAAGCCCTCTCCCCCATAGTAACGCTCCAAGGTGTTTTGGTACAGAGATCGTCCACGAGCACGTAAAGTACTTCTCCATCACTTTCAGAAACACCAAAAACAAAACTATAACCAGCTTCTCGTAGGTTTTGTACAGACACGTCTAGTGCCTTACCGGCAGCCTAAAGTAAGGCCTTTGTTATTAAGCGTACAGTTACCTATAGTTTGTATATCCTTTTTTATATTATTATTAAAGTTTATTATTAAGTCATATATTATATAAAAAGAGGTAAATTATAGCGTCGAGATACTAGTCTAAAAAAGGTATAAGCTAAAAAAAGTTATTCTTCTAGATATAGTTAAAAAAATTAGCATATATAAAAATTATAAAAATTATTTTTATTTTAATTAATAGGATCTAAACTTATAACTACACTATATAGTTTAATATATAACTTAATATATAGCTTAGCGTGCTAAAGTTTAGTATACTATAGGGTCACAGTTCTTTTTTTTCTTTAGGCTAAATAGTACTATAGTGCTAGTAACACTATAATACCCCTACTCTATAATATTATTATTAAAGTTACATAATAGGATCTAGTATATTAATATAAATATAAATATAAATACTAGCGTAGCGTTTATTCTTTATAGCTTATAGAGTACAGTTAACTAATATTTATTATAAATATATTAATAGTAACTTTACGTATTATAATTAAAGTTATATATTAACTATTTATATATTTTATATTTTTTTTTTATATTTTTTTATATTTTCGATATATTAAGTATAAAGATATATATATACTCCTCCTTTTTAAAACTTTTTTTAGTTATTTATACGGCCATAACATTAAGTATAAAGGCATACACATACTTCTCCTTTTTTAAAACTCCTTTTGGTCGCCCCGAGCCACCACAGCCACTTATTTGTTCGATTAGTATATAAATACAAATATATACGGCCACTATAACTATAATTTTTATTTAATTAATATATAAATATTATATATTTTATAAAATAAACTTTAAAACTCTTTTTTATTTTATTAAACTATTATACATATATATATTTTTTACTAATAATATTATACGTACTATAAACAATATAATATAATATAAAATTTAAAATAAATAGTATAATTATAGTCGTAGCTAATATTAATTTATTATAATTATAAATATCTCCCTATCCTAGCGAAATATTATTTAGAAGGTCTTTTTCTTTTAAATATACTTAAAAAGTAATAAGTATACCTAGACCTTAATTTAGGAATATAAATATAGTAAGGGAATTCTATTAAATACTATATATATTTGTATATTAATCGAACAAATCGTGTGGCTGTGGTGGCTCGGGGCGACTAATAGAAATTATTTTATATAAACTATATAAATAAGGTATTTAGTAATAATATATAATTTTATATACTAAATCTCTAAGCGCGATTATATAAAGGACTAGCATTAACTTTATTAATTTCTGTATTATATAGCTAGACCAGTATTAAAATTAGCTACAATATATATTGCGTTATAAATATATAGAGTCGCACATTACTAGGTACCGAAATATAAGACTTTGTATAGACAAGGAAGCCATGGTGGAAGGTAAGTATGGTTTTTAGTCTCGACGGAGAGTTGTGCATGGAAGTGTGGGAAAGTTCTCTGTGTTGAAGGGACGGGTATTTATGCAGGCAGGTCGTCCAAACGAGCACCTTTTGCACTCTGCCTTTTAGAAACACCAGGAACATGCCCATCGCTCGCCCCAGTGTAGTTTTTATATACACAACAAGCCGTTGCCATTTTTTAAATATCTTTTTTTAGTTGACGAAAAGTTGAGGGGAGAAGTGTGAGCAACGCGACCTGGAGAACGGGCAGTATCCTCTCTAGGCGGTGCTGCGAACGGACACATAGGTCGATTGCGAATTTATTGGTAGACAAGGCGAGAAGCACACCTATCCATATCCGAATAAGGCTTTTTAGTCTCCACGAAGAGTTAGGGTAGAAGTGTGGGGAAGGAAACTTGGAGGAGGGACGGGAATTTATGCCGGCGGTCGCGCGAGCGGAAACATAAGATCCACAGCAGTGCGTTTGTGGACACGCCGAGAGGCAGGGCATAAATGCTTCAATTTAGCTTTTTAGTCCCCACGAAGAGATTGCGAAAAACCAGACCCGGAGAAGGGGCGGGTACCTATGCCGGCGGCCGTGCGAACGGACATGCAGGATCCGTAGCGGTGATTTTGTAGAAACGCCGGTGGGCAGGGCATATATGCCTCGTACAAAAACTTTTAGTTTTACAAAAAGTTGTGCGTATGAGTGTAACAAACTAGACCAGGAGCAGCGAGGTGTATGTATGCCGGCGGTTGTCGGCATAAAGACATATTCTGCCGGGGAATAGATTTGTGGACAAGCCAAGAGGCAGGACATAGATATATGGAAAAGTCTGTGGTTCCTAGGGGTGGGACTTGAGAACGCGGAACAGACACATAGTTTATTTTCGCTAGGGTTTGTAGACCCGCCGCGAGGCAGGGCATGGATATTTGATGAGACTAATTTTTAGTCCTTAGGCTGGGGTTTGACAAGGCCAGACAGAGGCGAACGTGCGTATAAGGCGTAGAGACATTGATTTTAGATACTCCAAAGCTCATAAGAGCTCGTACATAAGGTTTTTATCCCTAGCGGTGATGTTTAAGAAGATGGCAGAGGCGGGGCCCCATAGCCCAATCCTGTTGATACTCTTAGACACCCCGCAGCTCATAAGGGCTCGGGTATGAGACTTCCGGTCCATGAGGACGTGGAACAAAGGAAGGCGGACAAGCCCATCGGCCGCTATTGGGATTGCTCTTAGACGGACAGACCGCAGCCCATAAGAGTTTCCTCATGAAGTTTTTAATTCCTAGCGGTGAAGCTTTAAAAGGTGAACAGGGGCAAGCCTATAGAGCTTTTCCATCGTGATCTTTACACAGCCGGCAGCCCATACGAGCAGTGCCACTTGGTTTTACTCCCTGTAGCAGGTGCCCGAGAGGGTAAGATAGAAGTGGACGAGCCCATACTTAGATGTCCTGACTGTTTTGGGATAGACCGCAAACCGTCAAGTGTGATCATGTAGATTTCAGTCGCTAGGCTAGTGCTCGAAAGGCAGAACAGAGAAAAGCTGGACCATTGAGTGCGTTCTTGATTGCTTTTAGACAGTGCGCAGCGTTGAGAGAAAATCCATATTCAGCAGTACCGAACTTCATCTGGCTGCCTAGTCTAATGCCCCACGAGGGCGCTCAACAAGTCGTACTTTAGAAGATAGAACAGAGGAACGCGGATAAGCCCATAAGGCTTTGACATCGTGGTTTTTAGACGGACCGCAACCCATAATATCTCTTGCATATTCGTTGTAGTCCCCATGGCATGGGCGCTGCTTACACTAAAAACAGGATTGAACGGAGGAAGGCCGGCAAGCCGATGAAACTAAAAGATCGCGATTTTATACAGACCGCGGCTTATAGAGCTTTTCCATGCTTTTTTTGAGTTCCTGAACCATGGCTGGTGTTCCAAAACGTAGACCAAAGGCCAGCGGACAAGCCCATAATGTCATAAGGTATTTGTTTTTAGGCAGACCACAGCCCATACCGCCTACTCGATTTTGTTTTTAGTCTCCGCCAGATGCTTTGCGTAGAAGCGTTGGGACAAAGACGGACAAGCCCGTCCAAGCGATCTTCTTGTTTTTGATTTGACAGCCCGCAGCCCATAAGTGCTCCTGTGTGTAACTTTTAGTCGCCGCCAACGGCTGCGCGAAGAAGTGTGAGGAGACGAAGGCGTAGAAGGAGCGAGGTTTTATGCACTGCGCTCGTCTGAAGGATCATGGGTTACGCGTGCGATAAGGATGGGATTGTGTTTGCGTCAGCAGCATGTGGACATATTCCCTATTCACGGCCTAAGCGGAGCGAAAACGAGTGCGCGCGCTTCATAGTATGCCGATGCAAAGTTTCAATAAAGCAAAAGTGTAAGTGTGCATATCCTATACGCCATGCTATGCCGCCATAACGCATCCCAAAACGAGCGCATCGAATCGAATCCCCTCCATGCCCAAACGCCACACCTAGATCCTCTTCCCGAAACACCAAACTCAAGCTCACAACAACCGTGCACGCATCTCAAACCCAAAATCCCGATTCAGTCTCACACAACCCCCGGGTATCTCGCACCACCTATCTCCCAACCCTCCCTCTCCTCCGACCAGACCCCAGCCTCCAGATCTGCCCCTAGCAATTCTGTAAATAATTCGACGGCACGAGCCCGCGCCGTCCATCCTTCCCGACGACCTCCGCCTCCCACCACCCATCGTCCTGTAGGCGCAGCACAGCCAGGATATCCCCCTTCGCGAACGAGAGTTCCTCGGGTATCTGTGCAGCGTACATGTACATCGCCCTCGCTATTGCACCATCAGTACGTCACATCCACATACACACCCTGGGTCAAAGAGTACTACTTACAATAATGCAGAATCATGCGTCCATCGCGTGTATACTGTCTGGGCTCCGCCACCGACTTGCTGCGTACCCGACTACTCATTTGGCTCGGGCTGTGGCGCAGGGGTTCGGTGTAGTAACTGCTCTGCGGGCGCTGGCTCTGGCTGCCTCCCGTGTTGGTCCGCCCGCGCATGCTCCCGCCGTAGACGCTGCCGTCGCCGCGCTCGCTGCCGGGCGCCGGCGCGAGCTGCACCGCCATGGCATTGGCCACGTCGCTGCCGCGCGAGCTCGGCGGGCGATCGTAGCTCTGGCGGAATTGCGGCTGCGGGCTCACAGCACGAGAGGCGGGCGCGGCGCGCGATTGAGGCCGGGAGTTCGCGTACGCGGGTTGAGGGGAAGATTGCCCCGGGGCGGCGCGGGATCCGGGGCGGCTCTGAGTCTGGGCGTAACTTGGTTGGGGGGGTTGCGGTGAAGCCGCGCGAGGCATGCCGGGAGAACCGCCGCCTCCTTGGCGGGAGTACGAGCCCCGTCCCGTGGGCGTGCCATATGGGTTCGGAGGCTGCGCTTGGCTCGCGGTTTGGGCGCGAGGACGACCACCTGCGTACGGATTTGGGGAGGCGGTGCGGTAGGCGGCGGGGGAGGAAGGTGCTTGTTGAGGCTGGCCGCGGTACATGGTGGGTTGAGGACTCGCGGCGCGAGGAGCAGGCGAAGCTGTGCGGGGGGGTTCCGGAGCGACGGTGCCGCGTGTAGGAGGGCGGGATGAGGAGCCGGTGTTGAAGACGGAGGCTTTTTGTTGGACGTACATCTCCGTCGTCTTCTGCATCTGTCGCGCGGTATGGGCGGGCTTCGGAGCACCGAGACGAGACATTGGGGGTGCGTCGTACGAGGGTGGAGGGGTTCCGCGTTTGGCGGCGTTCAGGTTGACGTTGGTGAGTGGTGTAGGGGCTCCTCCTGGAAGATTGGCTCCTACAGCCGGTGTGCCAGGCGGCTGCGGTGTGGCAAGGCCGTGATAGCGATCCGCAGACACGCGAAGTGAAGACTGCTTTGTAACACCCTTGAGCTCGGCCAAAGCTTGCGCAATAGGGTCCAGTTCATCCTGCGGCTCCGCTGGTTGCTGTTCCTTCTTCTTGTCTGGAGACGCGACATCGAAGACATTGTTGCCAATGTTGAGCTGAAAGTTTGCTCTAGGATCGACAGGTTCGGGACTAGGTGTGGGGACATCCTTCAGAACGGTACCCCGACTTCCACCATATGGCCGGGTAGGACTGGCATTCTCGTTATTGAACTGCCGCGACGCAGGGCCCCAGGTGTTTCGACTGCTCGGCGTGATCGCAGGTGGGGGCTGTACATCAGGTTTGCTCTTTCTCCGTGCAAAAGGACTCTTCTGGAAGAAGCCCTTCTTTTGCTGCACCGACATGTCCTCGGGCGCTCGTGGCTGTGGCGACATGGACATGGGCTTTCCGGGAGACGCGGATCCACTGGGAGGTTCGACGCTTGAGAAAGAAGTGGGATTGGAGTAGTCGCTCTGTGAGTCTCTGCTAGAAGGACGCACGGGGCTTGGAATTGTGCCATCTGAAGGTGCGCCAATGCGGCAGAACTGTGTCATTCCATCCTGTGGATAATCGTTATGTGGCACCTTGCTCTGCTGATACTGCTGGTGCGCCTGTTGCTGAGCTTGGATTAAACGAGGGTCGGGCTGTGGCGCACGGCTTGTTCGTGTAGAGTCGTGTGAGGCTCTAGAAGTGGCAGCTGGCCGAGCGGGCTGTGCTTGCTGGGGTAATACAACGTTGATCTGGTCCTGTGGAATCGGCTTTGTGTCCTTGCCCAGGCCCAGCTCACGAGCGAGCGGATTATTCGGGTCATGGTGCGACTCAAACGTCGAAGGCTGCGGCGAAGATGCTCGGTACGCCGGGTTCATAGTCCTTGCGAATTGAGCTACTGAGAAGTCCTCCTCCGAGGCTTGCGATGCTGTATCGGCATCACCACGAGCAAAGTTGATGAACTTGGGTGGATCGGGTATCTCCTGGCCCGTCCCGCTTTCCTTGATGAAGCCCGTGATGTCCTTTTCCACATCGCAGTCCTCGAGCGATAGTCTTATCTTCTCGCATGCAGCATCGTCGCTCACACAGACGGTGGAAGCGATGTTGGCAAAGTTCCAGAGGCTGCTCTTGGTGTAGTCGATACGTTCCTCCTCGAGATCTTGGAATTTCTGCAAGTCGTCAGCCTGAATCTACTTGCGTCCGAGTGTATCGCTCACATCGCAAGCTGCCTTCCAGTCCCTGTTCCACCGCCCTGTTGTCTCCTCGAGAATCTTGACAGCAGCCTCGTAGTCTCGCTCCGTATCCGAGAGCTGGATCTGGGTTTTCTCCAGCTTTGCCTTGTTTTTCCGCTCCTCTTGGCCCATGACCATGTGCGCTTGTGCGAGGAAGCCCTTGATCTTGAGGCAGTCGTTCTCGTAGCGGTCGCGGGCCTTGTTCACCGCCGATGTCTGCTGCATCTTCATCTTGAGCAGCTTCTCGATCCCGTTCTGCACGATCTTCCGCCGCTCCTTCATGCCTCCGGCAAATGCAGCGAGCGGCTCCTCCAGCTCCGTCTTCATCTGCTGCGCGACGCTCTGGTGTGCCTTGCCCATCGACTCCACCTCGCTGCGGATCACGTCGAACGACATTCGCAGCGTGCCGGCTTCCGACGATCCGAGCGGTTTCCGCGCGAGGTTGAGCATTTTGCGTGCATATTCCTCTTCGATGGCGGCGCGCGCCGCGTAGAATGACTTGAGCTCGTCCGAGGTGACTTTGGCATTGTGCATGCGCTCGAGCATGGGCGAGACGCCGGCGTCATCCTTGCCCCAGAAGTTGTTGGCAACTGCAATCTATGAGCATTGTGCTTCTCGTGCATGGCATAGGAGCATACACGACAGCGTGACCGAGGGCGGCTCTGCCGCCGCGGGCGCGGGCATGGCGCCTTGTTTACAATTATCGTGAGGAGCGAGCGGTGTCGGCGGCAACGACTGCGATAAGTGCAGCGAAGGATGGCGCGAGAATTGCAGTAAAATAGGATCCTAATGCTACGAGTGCGTGGTGAGCTCGTGGGCTGGGACGCGGTGGGGCAGGGGTGGAGGCGGGATGCACGCTGCGGAGGACCGTGTTTACTAGGTACGTTGACGGAGCAACGCGCCGCCAATCTCGCCTTGGGCTTGGATGGCCTTGATCGGTACCCTGCAGATTCCATATTCTTCGGGTTCATGCACCTGTGCTATTTTTGGTCATGCGCTCGTTTTTGCCTCTTGGATGTGGAGTGTGACTCGACTTCTGCGGAACATGCGCGCGACTGAAGGACTCGCAGATATGGGAGAGATTCCGCATAGGTATCGAGATACTAGTGAGCCAGCAGACCACGTTGCTAGTTGAGCAAGAGCACCGCTGTTCCTGTAGCGATATTCGCCCATCTAGGATCGCCGCACAATGCCGGAGGATGACAGTTCAGGCATCGGAAAAGCAAGCAGTGTCTGCATTGCCAACCGGTTCTGATGACTTGACTATCCATGGCCCTCGCGTATGCTCATAGCACGAGGCTGACTCGCAGCCCTGGAGGGCATAGTCCTGGAGAGGCATGCAACACGTGTTCGTCTAAGTACTTCCGTACTTGGAGAAAGCGCCCACATGATAGCAGTACTCAGGTAATATTTGATGCGGCTGGTTTCCCGATGGAAACGTCGTCAAACCACGCACGGGCAGCAGTTTGTCGTTGGGAGCAGGCTCATGCTTTCGGAGCGGTCGCTCCTGCCAAAGAGGCACAACCGCACCGCACTGCATCCGATATGCTCAGCGGACCTGCGGGAAGAAGAAGGACTGCTGGAGACTGGTAGATCTGTAGAGGCTGTCTTCGGATATAATGATGATGTGATGCTTCCAAAACCAGTCTCCCACATCCATGGTGTGAATGCCAAGCAGCCCGTTCGGCTGCTCTGGCGGGACATTCGCGACTCACCAAGACATCTCCAACATCCACCCTGCCCCAACCCATTCCCCACGCCGCCGCCCGCGCGCTGCTCATGGAAACGCCATCTAGATGAGCAGCAACCAAACGCCCTGGGGCCCCCCGAGACACCACCAGAGCACACGCCTGACGCCCATCTCCACCGCCATCGCCCACGACCAGCGCAACACGCCCTCGCCCAGCGGCTCGCGGCCGGCCTGTTCCCCCGCGACGTCGAGCTTTTCATCGCTACCAGCGGCCGCATCGCGTCACATCGGTAGCCGCAAGTCGTCGGCGGCGTCGTCGACCTCGTCGCCCTTCTCGCCCTTGCACGCTGGACAGCAGCCCCCGGTCGGCCCGCTGCTGTCCGCCCGATCGCGGACCATAACGTCGCAGCCGCCCTCGCAACTGGCCTCCGCCGCCGCCGCATCGGGTGGTGGGTCGAGCAGCGGCGGAGGGGCCCCCAGGCTTTTACGCGCCTCGCCTGCGTTGTCGACCTCGAGCACTGTGGGCTCGCCCAGCACATCCGCCAACCCCGCCGGCGCGTCGCCGCACAACCAGAATCTCTCGCGCATCGTCATTGCGCAGGTCTTCCTGCTGCTCAGCCAGTTTGGGCCCGTCAAGGACGACAAGGACCGTGCCAAGTGGGAGACGCAGGCCGAGCAGATCCGGAAGGTACGTACCCTGCGCGCTTGCCGCGCTCTCGCCATGCTGACGCTCCGCAGCTGATCGATTCTCGCGGCATGGAGGTCTTCTCCAAATACTTCCGCCGGCTGCTGCAGAACAACGCCGCGCACATTTTCGCGACGGGCGGCCGCAGCATGGAGCCCAACGGCAACTACCAACTACTCGTGACCGAGGTGCAGAAGCTGCGCACCGATCCAGAGCAGGCGCTCAAGATTGCAGAGTCGCTCAACTCCCCCGAGGGCGACCTGTTCCGTGACTTCGACCTCTCCACCTTCATCTCTCACTTCCAGCTCGACGTATTCTCCCAAGCCATGCTGGCTTCGGCATGCAAGCTCGGCCAGAATTCTGAGCTCGGCGCACGCGGTTAGTCCATGCCCGCACACACGCGTGTGAAATAATGCTGACTGTTCCCAGCCGACGCCATTCTTGGCGCAATAACGGACGATCTTCTCTTGACCATCGCGCGTCCCGACCCGTCGCAGCTTCGAGACAACCCCGCCTACCTCGCCGCACTTGTGGACCGCATCCTCCAAGCCCCACCGTCGGATTGGAATGAGGAGACCACGGCCAAGCTAATTGCGGCCTTACAGTATCGATACCAGACTCTTCAGCGCGCGATGCCCGTGGAAGTGGAAGCTGCGTTGCAGCTGGTGGAACTGTCGAATGCTTCACAAAACCCGCTCGTAAAGCTTATTCAGCGCGCCGGTCCCCAGGGGACGGAGTCTGTGGAGTCGTGCAAAGAAACCCTTGCCTCTGCCGAGGCGCGGGACATCAGCTACCAGCAAGTCGCAAACGTGCTGATATTTCTAGCTGTATCTTCTGGGTACAATGCGAAGAACTTTGTGGCGGCATTGCGAGAACATCGAACAGGCCAAAAGATAGAATGGCAGGAGGTCGTACACGCTTTTGATCGCGAGAATTTGCGCGTGTCCAAGGCGCAATTCTTGACCATCTACCACGCACTCCTCCCGGTCGCGCAAGAAACAGACAACTTCGATATCCAACTGTTGTGGGGCGGTGTCTGGCAAAACGAGCTAACACAGCTGAGTCTCCTCTCCCGCTTCCTTGAATGCACGCCCGAGGAGCTCGATGTCACTCAGATCCCGCGACTCCGAGAATCTTATTCGCTGGCCACTTTTGAAGAAGGACCTCCAGAAGCCAAAGCGGTCGCGGAACAAGCTGTCAAGCATGTATATGTGTCACTCGATGCTACTAGGGCTCTGTTTGGCATGATCTTTCGGTCGGCGGAATCGTATGCTGACGCACAAGTACTTGGCATCCCGGATGCTGTGATTAATCCTCACACGGCGGAGTTCCTTGTCGCCGCAGCTGCGGTGCCCAAGCCCTGGGGCGCATTGCAGGAACAGGCTCTGAAGCAGCTTTTCGACCCGTACTTCAGGCGACAACTACCAAAGCACGAGTTTGTGATTTATGGGCTCTGGCGACAAGATCCAACCTGGCTTATAGAACGCTTCGTCGAGGCCTACAACATCGACAACACGGCCATCAATCTTATTCTTCAGCACGCTCAGCAGCATGGCTTGTTAGAACAGCTGATCCACAGTAGCACTGACATTAGCCTGGACCTAGCAGCACAGGCACACGCCCAGGGATTATTCCAGATCGAGCCTTGGTTACAACAAATCTACGCACAGGCAGCAAAACCATTCACGCAGGTCCTCCAACGCTTCCTGAACGCTAGGGCAAACGATGAGATGCAACGCTCGCGGGACGATGGACATATGCCCAATAGCCTACCGCTTCCAGTCAAGACTGTCTATCCGATACTCTGGTTTCTCGCCGACTGTGGTGAGATAAGAGATGAAGAACTCATGACTTTACAGCGCGGCTGTATCCAGGCGTACCCCCGCTTGATCAATTATGGCGAGGGTGTAGACGACATCATTGACGCCAATGGACAGAATGGCAACGCGCTACCAGAAGAGGCCGACAAAAAGATGCAAGAGCATTTCAAGAACATGTACAGCAGTGAGAGTGACGTTCGAGAGATTATAACCATCCTGAAAAAGTACAAGGAATCTCGGGATCCGGCCGAGCAAGATCTCTTTGCTTGCATGATTCACGGGCTCTTCGACGAATACAACTGCTTTGGAGAGTACCCGCTCGAAGCTCTGGCAACCACTGCAGTCCTCTTCGGTGGTATCATAAACTACAATCTGCTTTCGCGACTGGCACTTCGTGTCGCCTTATCCATGGTCCTCGAAGCCGTTCAAGATTATCGTCCCGATGATTCCATGTACAAATTCGGCCTCCAAGCTTTGATTCATTACTCACCTCGCCTCCATGAGTGGCCGAATTATTGCGAAGAGCTACTCAACATCCCAGGTCTTCAGGGGACAGAAATATACACGAAGGCTGAAGAGGTGGTACGCTCACAAATTGGTGAGGTGAATGGTACCGGCCAGAACGGTGTGGGCTTGACCAACGGCAACCACGCGGATGAACAGCTGCAAGCCGAACCTGCTATACCAAAATTCACCTGTCTTCATGCCGACCCTCCACTACGACCGGATTTGTACGAGGACCCCGATGAGGAGGTTCAAGATCGCGTCTTGTTTATTCTCAATAACGTGTCCGAACGCAATCTCCAAGACAAGATCAGGGATCTCACCGAGGCCGTAGAGGATAGACATCACCAGTGGTTTGCCAACTACCTTGTTGAAGAGCGCGCCAAGATGCAACCCAACTTCCAACAACTCTACCTCGACATGCTAGAGCTTTTCAATGACCGGATTCTTTGGGCTGAAGTCTTACGGGAAACATACGTCGTTGTGATCGGCATGCTGAACAGCGAAGGGCCCCTAGGTTCTACGGAGCGCGGACACCTCAAGAACCTTGGAGGCTGGCTTGGGTCTCTCACTATTGCGCGAAATCAACCCATCAAGTTCCGTAACATATCTTTCAAAGACCTTCTCGTTGAAGGCTATGCCACGGATCGACTGCTCCTTGTGATCCCATTCACATGCAAAGTTCTTGCGCAAGCCGCCAAGTCTGCAATCTTTCAGCCTCCCAACCCATGGCTCATGGAGATACTGAGTGTGCTCAAGGAGCTGTATGAGCATGCCGAACTGAAACTCAATCAGAAATTTGAGATCGAAGTCCTTTGCAAAGGGCTTAACGTCGACCCCAAGGATATTGAACCCTCGACTTGCATTCGCATGAGACCCCAGGTTGACGAAGAGTACTTAGGCCAGATGCCGGCTCCGGATGGTATGGAGCCTTTCGGAGACATGAGCGGCCTACTGGGCCTCCAACGCGTACGTGGTCCCAGCGAACGGTTCTCATCTGCCGCCATCACAGCTGCTCTACCAGACTTCCGGTCTCAGCTTCAATACCCTCCCTCAAGCACCAATGTTGTGCCACACAGCGCCATCAAGAAAATCTTCGAGACTGCTGTACAGCAGGCCATTCAGGAAATTATCGCGCCTGTTGTGGAGCGTTCTGTCACTATTGCTGCAATTTCCACCTCTCAGCTTGTCAGTAAGGATTTCGCTTTAGAGCCTGATGAAGAAAAACTGCGCAATGCAGCGTACACTGTTGTCAAATCCTTATCTGGCGCTCTGGCCCTTGTCACGTGTAAGGAACCTTTGCGAATGAGCATCCAAAACAACATCCGTGTCATGGCTCGAGACTTGCCTGAGCAAGCCATACCAGAAGGCCACATCGTCATGTTTGTGAACGACAATTTGGACCTCGTTTGCAACACGGTGGAACAGGCTGCTGAAGTGTCCTCGCAAGCAGAGATTGACCAACAAATACAAGACGCCATCCAGGCTCGCCAGGACTACCGCCAACAACGCACCAATGAGCCATTCAAGGACGCGGCTATCAGCCCTTGGGCGTTCTATATTCCGGAGCCGTATAAGCAGACTACTGGAGGCCTCAACCGGGAGCAGCTTGCTATTTATGAGGAGTTTGGCAGGCAATCACGCGGTGCGCCTCATCCCAACAATTTGTCTCAAGAAAACGGAAGACAACTGCCGGACGTTCTGCAAGATCAATTTGGCAGTGTTGCGAATCTGCCTACACCTGCTGCTGCCCCGGCTGAGCCCCGCCAGCCGGCCCAACAAACTCGACTCCAGAGCGTGCAAGCTAGCCACGCTCCCCCTGCTCAACAGATGAACGGTTATATGGAACCCACAGGATTGGACCGCGGATGGCATGGCGTCGAAGACCTACTTGGAGACATGATGCGTCAAGTCAAGGAGGCTTCGGAAGAGCGCATAAGCGATCTGCAGCCATCGAACCCAATTCATCACACTTTCGAGCAACTTCTGTCGAGCGTCGCATTTGCAGGGCCCAATAAAGAGGCATGGGCTTTCCGCATCGCTGGTCAGGTCACGAATCATTTGTTCTCTGATACTCTCAGTCGGTTGGAGATCGAGACATTAGCACATCTCTTGAGCAGTCTGTGCGAAATGTCCGTGTCCACATCGAGGCAGGTGTTGATGTGGCTTGCGACTCTAAACGACGACGATCGCATCCTCAACGCCACTGTGATGATCGCTCTTATGGAAGTTGGTCTGATGGACATGCATAAGCTCAACGGAATCCTTGCAAAGGCTATCCAAGATCGACGCGTTGCTGCTCTGGAAATGCTCTCTGCTCTCATGGATGAGATCTTATTGAGCGAGCACCCAAGCGCTTTCCGAGCCGATTTCGCCCTCTCGATTGATGCACTTACCGACTGGCTAGCCGAAGACCCGAACTTGGAGACTGGAAAGAGATTGCTCACCAAGTTACGGATTGACGTACCCGACCAAGAACTGACCCCTCCTTCAACCGGCCAAAAGGATCAGCTCGAGTACATTTTCGACGAATGGGTCCACCTCCAGCATCCCGACACGCCGAAGAAGTCCATCGCCGCCTTCATCTACCAGTTGCACGTACAACAAGTGATCAAGGGTCATCAGGAATCCATCGAATTTTTCCGAGCGTGTATCGATGCTTCCGTCGCTGCGTACGGACATGAACAGTCTCTTCCCTACGGTAATGGCAACCCGGACACTGCCACTATCAAAGTCGATGCGTTGGCCAAGCTCATCGTCAGCCTGATCGTCTATCAAGGCGAACAAAATGGGGCTGTCAAGGAGAGCAAAGCAAGATATCTTGACCAAATCTTGCTGGTTGTTATTCTTGTCCTTAATAACTACCTCGGCCGTGGAGATAATTCTGGGGCACGCGGAGACACAGAGCTTTACAGCCAAAAGGTCTTCTTCCGGCTATTCTCGTCGATCCTGTTCGAACTCAACGATGCCGCCAAGGAAGATATCTTCGCTGGCTTCAAGGGCGAGGTCTTTCTGGTCGTCGCGAAGGCGTTCCTGATCCTCCAACCAACGTACTTCCCGCGATTCGCATTCTCTTGGCTGACTCTGATTTCTCATCGCATCTTTGTTCCAGCAATGTTAGAAGAGAATCCTTCTCAGGGATGGGAGATGTTCGCACAGCTCATGGAAGCACTGTTGACTTTCACGGGTCAGATTGTCCGACCTCAGCAGGAGACTATCATGGCACAAACTTACTACCGTGGTGTGTTACGTGTGCTGCTTGTCATCCACCACGATTACCCCGAGTTCCTTGCAGAAAACCATTTCCGATTCTGCAACAGCATCCCGATGCATTGCACACAATTGCGCAATCTCATCGTTAGTGCCTATCCTTCCAACATCCTTGAGATGCCCGACCCGTTCACCACCGGGGTTAAAGTCGATCGCCTTGACGACAGCCGCCAGGCACCCACTATCCGCGCCGACCTTAACAAGATCATCAGCGAAGCTAAAATCAAAGATCTTGTTGACGGTGCTCTGCGGTCCTCTGAACCTAAGGCTCAGGACGTCGAACAGATTTGCAACGCCGTCTACTACGACGAGCCCAAGCCTGCTGGCTTCGAAGCGGATGTCACAACCGCTGACCCAGCTCTCATTCACGCAATCACGCTCTATGTTGGGACCAGCGCGCTCGCACTGCAAGGCACAAAAGGACCCATTTTTGACGGCTCCGCTCCTGCAGCCAAATTGATTGAGAAGCTTGCTGCGCAACTGCGCCCGGAGGCCAAGTTCCACCTCATCAGCGCCATCGCCAACCAGCTACGTTGGCCCAACTCGCACACGCAGTACTTTAGCTGCGCGCTGCTCCATCTTTTCTCCACTGGTAACGAAGACGTCAAACACACGATCACGCGCGTCTTCATGGAGCGCCTACTGGTGCACCGCCCGCACCCATGGGGTCTCATCATCACGCTCCTTGAAATCCTGAAGAACCGCACCTACGCTTTCTGGGACTTGCCGTTTGTCAAGGCGGCGCCAGAGGTACGTTCCCTCCTCCTCGAACTGCTGCATGCAAATCTGACCGGCTGAAGGTTGAGCGCATCTTCAGTGCGCTGTTCACGAATGCTCAGCAAAGTCCCCGGCCGCTGGCTTAGATGAGCTGGGCGGTGTGTCAGGAAGCGTAGCGCGCGACTCGAAACAATACATGGAAATGGTCTGTTACATACAGAACAGGCAGGCCGGTAATGTCTACTCCTTGCATTTGCGTGCGTACGGGGTTACGGACTTGTAGTTATTGCATTGCGAGGGTGTGGAGGCGCCCGTCCGTCCCTCGCGGCGGGCTTGGTCTCTGCATACACCCGTCATGGAATGAATTCTTTGGTCTTTTTGCGGGATCGGGTGCGTGACGGGGAAAAGCGCGGCGTTCTTCACGGGGTGCTTTGGGTATTCCTGTTCCTCTTGTTTTTCTTACTATCCACCTTATCTACACCATATACACTCATGAGGCGACCGGCTGGTGGGAGGGAGGTTTGCGGAGTGCCTGCTTTCTTCGTGTAGAATAGCATTGTTCGGGGCGTGGGGGGTGGACGGAATGCATAGAGGTGTCGTTCGTTTGGGGTGCGCGGAACGGAACGGAAGTGCATATAGTGTAGGATAGGCGATGGATGAGTGAGGTGTGCGTTTACGCTGGATGTGTGGTGCGTGTTTATCACTTTTGGTGTGCGCCTGTCTTTTTGCCCTCTGTGGTGGTTACCCCCGTCTGTTATGCTGTGATAACATGGTGTTTCTGCGCCTCGCAAGACGCCAAACGCAACGTGCACATCTTGGGTCCCCAGACAGCTTATCTGGCTCCAGCCCGGGTATATCGTTCTGCCGCAGCAGCACTTGGACTGAGCGCGTGCGATATTGCGTATAGTGTGAGGGGTATGATATAGGCGTGGGCGCGGAGATATAGGACCGGCATACTACCAGCAAAGTTGCTTTAAAGGCAACGTTCAGGGGTTGAGCGCAGAAGTCCGCCTTCCGGGTTGCTAAGCCGCTCTCCGCGTTTATAGGGGACGGTGGTACGGTGTAGAGCGTTTCATCTATTTCTTTTTATGGCGAATGTATACGCGCTTGTTAGGTGTGTGGAGTGCGGAGGCGGATGGTGGGAAGCGGCGTGGAGGGTGGAGGAGGTATAAAGGGATGGGGAGGGGAGATAGAGAGGGGTATAGGTGGAGAGAATGTTAGATCTTGGGTGTACAGGGTGCATCTGGGAATTGGGGGGGGGTAAAGAGGTGCGAGGGGTTGGGTATATCTGGTCGTAGGTGGAGGGAAGTGTTCGAGTTGGACTTCGAGGTGTAATTTTGTGGGGTGGGAGAACATTAGGTGTGAGATTGTAGTCTAGGCCTCTATAACGGCTAAGCTGTCTATTACACGCGGCTTTGCAGTTGGATCGTCAGCCGCGCCGTCGCTGATGCTACCATTTTTGTGATCCGATTTTTGTATTCCCACCCTCCTCGAGGGAGTATAGTGCGGCTCTTTCTCCTCATTATCATTCCGTACACGAAGAATTATGCAGTGTCTGGGTTCATCGGGGGTCTACCCCTATATGCTGCAGAAACATCTGCTTGGTATATATTGGGTATCATTATAGGAACGAGATTGTAACACCTGTGCTACGGTCGGGGGTATTACGTGTATGTGGGTTCTGTATCGTGGTGAAGATTGTTAAGCGGATGTTGTTCGGCTTTCTGTGTGAGAGTCACGAGCGCTTCGCGCGGCCTTCGCGCGAGCATCATCTCGGGCTGTGCTATCCAGTCTTCAGCGTTTGCCAAGCTGTAGCCTCGTGGCAGATGCAGATATCATGCGGAGAGGTTGCTAACGCGGAGGAAGGCCGAGACGTGTCGGGGGATTACCGAGAGGCTGCAAACGCGTAGTAAAGTCCAGATATGCCGGAGGATTGGGCACGGGTGACCGGCTGTACTGCGATGTGTATGTTGTCAGCGGTTGACTGTCGGCATCCCTCAGCCCTTTGTTTCCGGCGACTTGTCATAGGCAATCTTCAACTTCTAGGCTGATATTCCACGTTTCGGTGGAGTATTGCTATCCATCCGATCAATTCCACGACGCTGCTGCCTTGCGCGCGCGTATTGGCACCTAGAGGGAGATGCTATCCCCCCATGTCGACCGTGTCGAACGAAGTGTGAAAGTGACGCCCTAATCCGGACCAGAATCACATTGCGTTAAAGATTTGCAGCTCGGGTTTGATAGGTGACAGTGGCGTAGCCGGTGGACGGAAAACATCTTCGCTATCGAGCGTAGGCGCAGGACTAGGTATTATCGGCGTGCGCGGAGGTATTGGTTGCACAGGATGAGTAATGCGCTCTGCAACCAGCCCACGCGCTGAATTCGCGGTTCGAGCACGCACCCCCTTCACTACTTTCCGCATGATCGGCCGTAAGAAGGGCATCGAGGCCGCGATGATACCCGCATGCTGCTCGACTTGAGACCAGATGAGTAGATTTCCCCATTGCAGTCCGGCCTCTGTCCAGTTAGATACCCACCGTATGGTTATCGAGAGGCGTATCGCAGATGCTGCAATGGCGATGGTACCGAGGCTGAAGATGGCGACAAGCTCGATGCGCCTTTTCACGGGCATGGATCGCAGGCTTAAGAAAAAAGGCAACGGGATGAGCCAGACAACTCCGTCGGTCGCGAGATTGTACCAAGCTTGGGTAAGCCACAGGGTTATCGGGTTGTGGCATTCCTTAGGGTAGATTCCGGAGAGGCCTTTCAAGAACACGTCGCCGTCCCACCCGAGCTGTGGTGGATTGCAGAGGAAAATGCTAACGAAAGCCATGACCAGGCCGGAAACGATGACCAGGCCAAGCATGCCGCGGACGATCCAGTAGTAGGCACGATGGGCAGCCGTAACGTGGTTGTAAAAGAGTAGAATGGAGGTTTTGATCAAGAGGTGGTCAATGATGAAGTTCAGACGGAAGATCCACGTTAGGAGTAGGTTCTCGCTCGCTTTTCGTTTAAATTCCTCTACGTCCTGACTCCTCAGTGCACCGTACAGCACGTATAAATGTCCCACGTACCCACGTCCCGTCGGGATTCTGAGCGCTGGAAAAGTCCGTCGACATGAGTTGTAGGTAATTAAGAATGGTGGTGCCCCAAGTTGCAACCTGCAGCGTTAGTAGTACTCGCTTTTCTCTGCGCACGTCGACTCACAACTGCTGCAAGCATAACCCAGTCAGAGGCTCCGAGTTTACCCACGAAGAAGTAGCGACTGTAGAACCTGGGCCAGGGTCAGTCGCGTGCCGAATAACGCAGCATCAATCCGTCATACCTAAGAGCTACCACGACAGTGGAGAGACCGGTGAGCGTGAACCCGACAACCAGCGCGAGCGTTCCATGTACCACCATAATGGATCGACGAAAACGCGGAACCGCTGATGGTATCGAGCATAGGAAGGGATTGCTGGACGAGCAAAGGTTCGGTATCGTCAAACAGGAGCCAAAAGCATCCAGAAGGAAATAAGCGCCCACATATACGGCAACCACTACGGCCCATCGGACGCTAGCTGAAGATGGCGTATTACCCTACGATCTCAACGCAAGTACTTCCGCGCGAATCGAGTCAGGGGCAGCCTGCGCGGACGGCGATGAGCGCTGTCAAAACTGCTGGACAAGCGCCGTAGCAAAGGGCGTTTCGAATACTCCGTAAGACGACGGGTCTACGTGGAGCCTCGTTCAAGTAGCCTGTGTCGGACGGCAAACCTCTATGGATCCCTTCCCCGCATCCTCAGGGTGCTCGCCCTTTGGGTGAAGGACGCGCATTGAGCACGCTTACCCCAAGACATTTTTCGTACACCGACATTAGTGCTGAATAAGGTTCGGTTCAAGTACGAGCGGTTCGCCAGGACTTCATCCAAAAACGAATAAGGTTTGGTTCTCGCCCATTATATCCGCCTTAGGGCCAGACCCGACGCACCGATGCCCCAATAGAGAACCCCTGTTCCTTCGCTCTGCCAATGAAGACCGTTTGCAGACCTAAAATGCGAAATGCTCGTCTTAACGGTGATTTATTCGTTTTCTTTTCTTTTCCGCGGCCCATTTAATTCATGCGCCCCGTTAAGGACATTGCGCGTATGTATGAGCGGCGCAGGCGGTTTTGCAAAAGGCGGGCGATTGTGCGAATTCATCAATAGCAGATCGACGAGTGAGCGTGCGCTCGCGTCGGACAGTGATCCGTCCGCGCAGTCAGTGTCCCATGCATCATGTCGACGTCGTAATAATCGAGCTCGTCACCAGGGACGACAAGGGTCGGGGCAGCCAAGTTGCCATGTCGCAACACATCCATGGATGTATCTGCCGGCGGATGCTAACTAAACCCCGGTATGCAAATCGGTAAAAGTATGTAACACATGCAGAGTTTCGAGACGTGGTCATCCATGTTCCACACATTGTCGACTGTATCAAAACATCTGATGGCCCACGGGCGCTGAAGCAAAATCAATATCATCCCCCAGGAACGGTTCATGGGCCTTGCACAACGCAGGCTAGCTTCGCTTACCGAGTCATTGGTGGCCTGATCTAAGATCCACATCCTCCACCTGAATTATGGACGTTCCCCTGATGTACGAGTCAATGTAGCGCTACTAGGACATTCTCTAACAACCGTTATCCCTGAGTACTAACGGAGCTTAGTGTCGCGTAGAGAGATACACGGCTGTTCCCGAGTTCAAGATTGCGCCACAGGGACCGTTGCTATGCACACACAAAGTGGTGCGGTTACAACCTCTGAAGAGCCTACCTAGGTAGTAACGGAATGGGAAGGCACTCCGATGGTTGAAGTTAAGAGGCCGAGCGGTAGGTACTGGACAAGGCTAATTCCGTTTAACCAGATCAACTGGTTTTGAATCGCTTCTTGCAAGTGATATCAAGACATCGATCGTGTTAGTGGCTAAAATTTCGTGGGATTTTAGTGTCGGTGCTAGATCATCATTGTTTGCTAGCCGTAGGGTCGCTCATGGCCAAATAATATCCTCGTCTTCCCCCAAAATAGCCCCTCGTAAACTGGGTATTGGTGGCACGGATTTGACTATCGGTCCGAAATGTTGACGAGAACCCTGTCCCGCGTCATACGTCCGCTCTTTCATATAAAAAGAGGTAAAGTGTAGCGTCGAGACACTAGTCTAAAAAAGGTATAAGCTAAAAAGACGTTGTTTTCCTAGATACAGTTAAAAAATAAGCGTATATAAGGATAATAAATAATATTTTTACATCCGCGCTTTAAGATAGAGTTATTATATTACTTTATCTTTTTCGATATATTAAGTATAAAGGCATATATATACTCCTCCTTTTTTAAAATCCCTTTTAGTCGCCCCGAGCCACCACAGCCACACTTTTTATTTAATTAGTATACAAATATATATACTACTTTATTAATATTACGTATAATTATATATAAAATTAACTTAATTAATTACTATAGTTTCTACTTTAGTTCTATTAAATTTTAAAACTAACTATTATTTACTACCTTAATTTTTTTTAAAAGTATTCTTATTAATAGTATTAAGACTATTTTATTTTTTTATTATTACTTTAAGTATCGTTTTATACTCTTTTATATAATATTTATATAGAGAACTCTAGATATTTTTTAATGTTATAAATATATATTAAAATAAATTAAAGTCCTTACTCGTACGTTTCTTTAAAATCTAAAGATATAGCTCTAGTAACTTAAGGAAAGCTATAGTATTTTTTTAATAAAAATTTTAGTATAGTTATTAATAATTTTTTAGCTTTTTAATTTAAGCTTTTAAAGTTTTTTACTATTTAGACTATAATATTTTATAAATAAATCTAGACTATTCTATATTCTAATATTATAAAAAGTAATAATATAGAAATTATTAATTATAAAAAATATACTTTTAATAATTTTTAGTAGGTAGGATATATATAGAAATAGTAAAAATAATAATAAATAAAAGTATATTTAGGCAATCTTTCTTAGCTATAATATTATAGTTAGTATCTACTTTTACTATTACCTAATATCGTCTTTTACCCTTATTTCTACTTTAATGTATATTAATTTAGTATGCTTTTTAGTTAATATATAATTATTATATTATAATTTACTAGTTGTCGTATAATCTATTTAGGTCGGTAACGACAATAATAGAGATCCCGCGTCATACGCCACAAGTATGCAAATTATCACTATAGGGGTAAGGTCCTATGATTCCTTCAACATAAATTAAGGTAAAACTATAACGTAACACATTAGGATCTGTGCTGGCTCAAAAGCGGCTGGACATATCTTCAAATAATAAGCTCTGTATCTCTAAATTAACTAAGACAGTGAAGAGGAACTCGTGATTATTCATGCGCACAACAATTGTCTGACTGGAATAAGTGAACCGGTGCGTGCCCCATCAAAAGTGGCCGCGTCCGAGGGAACGGGAGACGGATGTCTGGGGCTTGCGAAACAAAACTTCTATGTTTGCAGGGTGATGTAAAAGAGACTTCGTGGCTCTTGTACCAGGGAAAGTAACATGAATACATGGAACACTTGCTGCTTGCCGTACCAGGATCCTCTAGTGCGAATTCATGGGACAGCAACAAGCCAACCGGTTTAACCAAACCTGAAGACCAACAGAGTCTGTGCACCCGTTATTCAAAAACCAATATGATCTGTTTCAGCGACCCGGAACGTGCCGTTCCTTCCACCAAGAAACGCGGCAATAAAAGCATGTTTGACGAAACGTCGAGTGGCATTTGTCTTAGTTACCACATATACCTCCTGATGAGGGACAGAAACCTTACGCGCTCTTTATATCCAATTCAACTATAATAGAGTGTATGGGACATGTCCGTCCGGTTCCCATGTTATTACTCAGAACCCGTCCCCCTTAATCGCATTCTAAACCGGGGACGTTACTTAACAGGAAACATAGAAAATCTGTGGGCCGTTCCATAACTACACTCTTTATAGCCCCATTCTATAGCCAGGACAACTTGTCCCCCTTCCTATCCACCATAACTAAAAAAGATTAAGATGAGGCTATAGGAAAGTCGGAGCACTCTCTCTATATTAGAAACTCTACCTCGGTTATTAATGGACGAAGACGATTCCTTCTTTTGCGAGTTCAAATCATCTTTTGCCATATGCATGGAGAACACCTTTATCGTATTATAACTCAAGTCCGCAGCCTAAAAAACAATGATCTTCCTATACCCTTTGGGATAAGAAGAGTGCAAATATATGGCCTCTATGTAAGGAATACATCTTTTTGCCAATATTCAAAACTTAACAAACGCGGGTGGATGGGACGCCGTGCTTTGACGTCCTCCCAACCACCCAAAGAGTAGAGTTACAAGACGTATGGGCTGAGGAGTTTTGCCGGCCTAGCCCAACAGTCATTCAGACGTTGCGCCCTAAGTGGCTCGGTGCCCAAACTTAGAGGTGCAACCCTACAGGTGTCGACGAAGTTCGATCAAAAAAAAAAAAAAAAAAAAAAAAAAAAAAAAAAAAAACTAACAAAAAAAAAAAAAATTTTACATGTAAATAACACAGCATAGTATGATCTCCCCCCCCCCCGCCGATACCACCCAAAGACTGAAAAAATAAAAAAAAAAGAAACGAACA
>JASEKS010000030.1:277152-350175 GCA_030770415.1 Pleoardoris graminearum
CTGGGGGGGTGGGGCGCCGTTCTTTGACGCCCTCCCAACCACCCAAAGAGGTGGGTTACAAGGGGTTTGGGCGGGGGGGTTTTGCCGGCCCAGCCCAACAGTCATTCAGAAGTTGCGCCCTAAGTGGCTCGGGGCCCAAACTTAGGGGGGAAAACCTAAAGGTGTCGACGAAAATCGAACAAAAAAAAAAAAAAAAAAAAAAAAAAAGGCACCCCCAAAGTTTATGAGCTACATTCTTGTTGCACTGGATCGGACACCAGCGAAAGCTTGAATTCATGATACATGGGCCTTTACCCGTAGATACGAAAACATGGGGACGAGAATGTCTATGTCGCGTCAACATAATCCTGAAATTCTTGGACAACGTCTTCACAGTGGACGAGATCCTGTGGTTTCCCTCACTGCACCAGCCATAGAGGGTATAAAACAATGGTGGAAGCAACATCACTGCTGCGCCATACAAAGGGCCACTTGATATTCTTCTACAGTATGTGCACGTCGCCTCGCCGTTCCAAACTCCATCCTGGAAGAAGCATGATCGAAGCGAGCGTGTCCTCCTTTACTATGATTCCGCATGGTTCCTGGAGATTTATATGGGACGACGGAGACCCAGTGTCTTCCCACCAAAAATCGCAACCAGCAGGAAAACGCCGGACAACGCTGCCCTAGTATTCAGGACGAAAAACGAACAAAAGAGGCTACTATGGAAAATGCTTCCCGGACATGCACATGGGAGGACGGAGAGCCAGGGTCTAGCCATCCAAAATCGAAACCAGCATGAAAATAACTAATAAAGCCGCTATGATGTTCCATGTAAAAAGACTGCCAGACTATGCTATATGGAGTGAAGCCGTGCCGAGCGTGCTGAACCAAGCCACACCGCGAAAACATGTTGAGCCCAAATGTTGATCACACAAAGTAGTGGAAGATATGGTCATTGGTGGACAGGTCTCCCCTGGTGTGCACTGCCAAATGCCAAATAACACAACGCCATGGCCTGAGCCGTGCTGGCGGCGTGCCGAGCCAAACAATACCACAAAAACAAGATGGCGACCTAGTTCCTTACCACACTAAATATCCAGAAAATCCATTCCACGTTGCGCACTACCAAAGTCCTACCAAGACAAGGCCATGGCCTGAGCCGTGCTGCAGCGTACCGAACTAAAAGAAACCAACGTAAAGCCGGTGGAAGAAGCATCTCTTGTCCCTCAATCCATCCAAACGGAATCGGCGTGCAAGCATGGGAGACAAACTACCACTATACTAAAAACAAAACAACCACGACGCGATGGGAGAAGAGGTCCTCTGCTGTGCAAAACGGGCTATGCAACCCATGCATGAGGAAGGAGTGCCGCTCGCGTGTCGGTTCAAAAACGCAATGCGATCGATCTATGGGAGGGGGAAGACTCTGCGCTACAATCGAGTTGAGGCCACAGTCGTGGAAACAGGAGCCCAGCAGCTGCTTACGTCCAGAACATCCTTCATGGCGAGTGGAAGATTGGTTTGTACACAATCTTGCGCGATAAGATATCATGGAAGCCTGGAGTCGCGCTCTTGGTCGTCCACGAGGAGCACGGCTGCTCTCGAAACATGGCGAGGAGACCTGTGCGTCGGGGCTCCCAATTCGATAACATTGATGTGCCGCATCACCACCGTCCTTTACAGGTGAATGGAGCCATTCTGCGTAAAGTGCTAACACCGTGTGTTCGCCATGTCATTAAAAGGGTATCTATCCTCCACTCATTTTAACCTCACCTCCGAACCTTAGTCTCAGAAATCTCCCTCTCCTCCGCATCTAGTTCAAACCAGGCCGAAGCCACCCATCTCTCCCCATCCAGCCGTCAAACCCTCATACTACTCCTCCGCGGACTCCTCGGTGGCCCCTCCCCCTCCCACCACGCCCTATCCTTCTCCCTCCGATGCGGCATATTCTCGCGCAACACCGTACTCCGCTCATCAAAACTGCTCCTCGCAGCCTCCCTCCCCACCCCACTCCCCCGCTTACTCCTCCGCTCCTTCTTCTCTAGCACCGCCGAGCTCCGCGTCCCTCTGCCCACCGGCTCCGTAAAACTCCTCCTCGTCGCCTCGGGCGCCGCCGACGCCGATAGCGGCCGCGACCGTCTCCTATCCTTCTTCCCCGTCGCAGGCGGGCGCTTCACGTAATCGTACGTCTCGGGATCCCTTCTGCACAGCTCCTTCTCGATGCCCCAGAGCGGCGCCTCGGGGATGATTTTCACGGCGCGCGGATCCTTCCATTTGAGGCGCCAGTGGATGTCGGGGTCGGACGCGCGCGCGCCGTCGGGCCCGTAGTCGACGACGAGGCGGTAGTTCTGCGTGAGGGCGGGGCACTCGTAGAGGCCCTTGTCGGCGGGGCCGGGCCCGTCGAGGCGCAGGCGCGAGCGCGCCGACGCGTGGATGTACTCGTTTGTGTGTTGGAGGGGCCGGTCGGTCGGGCGGCACGAGAAGGGGTCCGTTTCTGTGTAGTGGCCTGGGGTGCGCAGCTGTGGGCTTCGTCAGTCGGGTCCCCGTCCGTTCCTTGCCTGATCCTTCGGTATGGCAATGGGTGGTCGGGCGAAAGAAAAGACGTACCGAGGTTCCGCCCAGCGCATACACGCCCGTCGCGGAATTGTATATCTCGCCGAAGGACCACGGGCGGATACCCTGGCCCTCGCGCGCGTAGAACCGCTCGTTCTCCTCCTCCTGCTCGAAAAGATACTCTTCGCGCAGGTCCAGGAACGGCGCCAGCTGGCTCATCATCCACGCGAGCGTGATGTTCGCCATCTGCTGGTCATCGTACCCGCCGCCCACATTGCTGTGCACGCCCGGGAACCACACCTGCCGCAGCGTCGTCTTGTTCCCCGGCGGCTTCTCCCACACGGCCGGCGAGAAAGCACTTCGCTTTTCATCCAGCGCAAGCGCTTGGAATGCGTTCTCCACGCAGTTGGACAGCTTGGTGTCGTAGAAGGACATCTCCTTCGACTCGGGCGTCTGCAGGCCGAGCTTCTGCAGGAAGTTGAAGCGCGGCGTCCCGAGCGAGCCGACCGTGTCCCACACGGCGATCACCTTGATGCGGATGTCCAGCCGCGTGAGGCCTCTGCGCTCGAGCTCGTCGGCGTACCGGGGCGACGACGCGGACGGCTTATGGGGAAATGGCACGTTCGGGTTCTT
The DNA here is from genome assembly GCA_030770415.1 of Pleoardoris graminearum. Classification (NCBI taxonomy): domain Eukaryota; kingdom Fungi; phylum Ascomycota; class Dothideomycetes; order Pleosporales; family Didymosphaeriaceae; genus Pleoardoris; species Pleoardoris graminearum. The sequence continues at coordinate 280,321 of JASEKS010000030.1, forward strand.
GGGGACGTACTTGGGGTCTCGGCGGTGCTGGACGTCCTCGAAGACCTCGGGCAGCGCATTCAGCCCCTTCTTCGTCAGGAGTCCCACCTCGCCTATCAACCCGCCGATACTCCGCGCCGTGAACGCGCCTCGTGAAAACCCAAGTAGGAAGATCTCGTCGCCCGGGTGGTAGTTGTTCGCAAGGAAGGAATACGCTTCGCGCACGTTGTCGCCGAGCCCTTCCCCCGTCGTGCCCGAGATGATGCGGTTGAGGCGGCCCCCCTGGCTGCCGACGCCAAAGTGGTAGTTCACGATCTGGGGGATACCGTCCTGGCTAACCGCCTTGATCGCCCTCGATATCCGCGTCACATTACTCGGCACCGCAAGCTTGCCGTTGATCATCCCGTTATCAGAGTTCAGCCACGTTCCGTCGCACGCTACGATCAGGCGCTTGAACATGCCCCTCCCGCCGCTCAACCCTGGCGCATCGACGAACACCGGGCCTCGGCTGCGTGGCCGTGGAGAAGCCGGTAAGACGATCTCAAGAGGAGGCTTGGGCGGCACGGGGACGACGATGGGTGCCGAGCCGCGCGCATTGCTTGGGGCGCGACTGTGACTCCTTGCTCTTGACGGCGGAGGGGCTGCTTGAGACATGGAGGCGCGCCTGTCCGCGGACCGTCGTTTGTATCTTTCCGATTCGGGCGAGGGGAAGTATCCCGAGTCGCTGCTCTCCGAGGAATCCAGGGCGTTGGCTGCTTGGGTTTTGCGGGAAATGTGGAATTGTGAGAAGGGTAAGGAGCGTCGGGGTGGATGTGTGGTGGACCGGAAGGCCAGGTTGTGTGCCACCGAACAGCGCAATATGGAATTCTCTTGATATCTCTTTTTGCGTAGCGTCGCGAGTTTTCCAGAGGGTTGACTCAAGTGTGTGGAATATCAAGTCGGATCAACCACGTGGTCCGGCCAACGCTTCATGCACGTAAGGCGGGAGCGCCAGCTCCCTGCGTCGGACGTCCAGCCCAAAACCAATCCTTAACTCTTTCACAATGGTTCCTGTCTCTTCAACGCCCGTAAACTCTCCCAGCCGTCTCCTTTAGCTCTTCTCCCGGCCTCGGCAATTTACAGTCACAGTCACAGTCGCACTACGCGGGAACCTGCGCCGACAGCAGCAGACCTGCGCACAACTCGACACCTCACAACGCTTCAGAGCTCAAGGGAAAAAGGAGTGTTCGCACCGCGCTGCACGAAAACTCCACATGTGTTGGGCGTCAAGCCCTGGCGTTCGCGGCGATCTCTAGCTTCGCTTAGCGGTGGCTGGGGGGTGGCTGGAGCCTCACTGCTCGTCCCAACTCAGGAATTTCCGTCACCAGTCAACAAAAGTCGACTTGGTGATACCGGCGGTCTGGCTGTACGCACAGCCAGCGCACCGCTAGGGCACCGCCCAAGATGCTCTTGTCCCCGCCAAGCCATCCCCCCAGGATGCCCCTTCGAGCTCTGCACCGAAGTGTCTGCCTTAACGACGCACGCTGGCCGGTGTAGACATGCACATTATCTGTGGGGCGCATATGCCTCTAGACACCTAGATCCAACGGACATCTATAGCCAACCGGGGTATTTGCGGCCCGCATACAATACAACGCACGCCCTACCCTCCATTGGGCAAGAACCATCGTTCCAGACAATTCTTCGAACAAGGCGTGAGTGGATCCAAGTTGCGGTGTCTGATGGCTCAACAAGTTGCGTATCCTGGGGAGTATAGCTAGTTGCAGCACAGATCGTAAGCAGTGTTGAGTAGGCTAAGATCGAACGGGTAGCCAGAACGATTGGCGAACACTTTTTGCTACCGCGTGCTGATTGGTCTGGAGTTGCGGTGTTGGATGCTGTGTTTAGCTGTCATACATGCGTTCACCGCCTTGCGCGGCAGATAGCTTCACCCACACGGCAGGCAAGCAGGGCTGTCAGCCCATTGTTCCAATGTATGCATTCAAGACTAATTGAGCAGAAGATATAAACTGTTTTTCAATTTAAACACTTGTATCTGATCCACGGCGGTCGGTGTTCTTCGCAACACCACGTTGCTCACACCTTGCTCCCGGGTGCCACAGGGAACCATCAGTGGCAGCCAGCGCCCGCCCCGGCTAGGGATAAAGCAACATACTATCGTACAGACAAAGATCTCAAGCCCTCACTTAGATCCCAAATGTGCTTCTCAGCCCGCCCAGTTTCGCCGTGAAGCTCCATCTAGGATATGACGCCATTAATAGAGAAGTAGCCGAGAGATAAGGATGTGAACCAGGAAGATGAGACTCGCGCAAAAGTGTCAAAAGGTGTCAAAAAGAGATTCGTCAATCAGTTTCGTGTGCTCTGTAATCCCAATTTTCCCCTCCCTGTCTCGACGGAGTGTATTAGTAGTTGCCGAAGATCTCATCCAGCTCATCCAGCTCTATGTGCTCCGGGCTCTTCAAGTCTGACCAGTCGTCGTCATTTTCAGACCACGGCTGAGTAGTGTGTAGTGCGAACATGGCTGGCGGCATGCCGATGTTTGGTGACGGCTTGAGAACCGGACTGCTGATGCTGAGCACGGGGGCAAAAGTCGTGTGCTCCATCTCGCCGAACAACGCTGCAGCCGTCTCCGAGTTCTTCCGCGCCGCGCTCTCTTCCGTCTCCTCCTCAAGCTCAACGATATCGTCCATGGCTACATCCGCGCGCTGCGCATTCTCAGCCGCAGCGCTGGCCGAGCGTTCGCGCTCGGCCTGCTGACTCTTTCTCCGCTGTTGCAACGAGGACGCAGTCTGTGTAAACTCGCGCTCGTCCTTCTCCAGGGGCGGCGACTGCGCTCGGCGGTTATGCGCGAGGTTGTGGGTGGGTGGTGGGTGGGTCGGGACGGCGAACGGATCGCTGCTAGCATCGTCGTAGTCGGAGAGGTCGAGCTCCGGCGAAGGCGACCTCACGTCGCGGCCATGCGAGTCTGCATCGTTGTCATCCGAGGCAGCGGACGACAGGGACGGCGAGATGATGCGCGCGGCGGCAGAAAGGTTGCCTGGGTCTTCGGGGATGGGCTGGTGCGGGCTGGTAGTGAGGAAGTAGTAGACACGCTTGGGATGGGTGCCGACGAGCGTCTTGTCGAGCGGACAGGGCGACAGCGCCGACCAATTGCGCTTGAGGTACGTCGCCAGGCGCGACGAAATGATGGCTGCCGGATTCGCGGAGCTGCGTTGCGTCAGCGTGGGCAACGGGGAGCTAGCGCGCAAGCCACGGACGTACCTTTCAACAATGGGAATCGTGGGCGAGAGGACGGTGGCGAGCTCCTTGAGCAGGTGGGGGCGGTTGCCTGTCTTCTGCAGCTGTTCGATGACGCCCACGACGATGATGTCGTCGATGCCCTGGGTGTCGACCTTTGTTTGCCCCGACTCGCCGCCGGGCGAGGGTGGCGGGGTGTCGGCCACGCGGCCTGCGCTGCTCCTTGGGCGCTCGTCAAAGCGCAGCGAAGACAGTCGCGGCGGCGAGGACGGCGAGGACGAGGTCGAGCCCGAATGCGAGCGCTTCTGCTTCTTCGCGGCGTGCGGGCTGTCGGCGGTCGCGGGCGGTGAGCGGGCTGGCCGTGGGCCTCCGGGCAGCGCTATGCCCAGCGACGGCAGCGACAGCGACTTCCGGCGCGTGTTGTAGCCCATGGCCTGCATGTGTCGCAGAGAGTGGAGGAGAGAGAAATCGCGGGCGAGGGAGGCGTAGCGTTGTTGTGCCGTTCGAAAATGCCAGCCGCCCTATTGGTCGCGGAATGCAGACGCAGCGCCTTTACCTGAAGCGTTACCGCTCTATGCAAAGGCAGCGTGCAGCGCTTCTGCCTGGTGGTGGTGCCCCAGCAACAAACAATTACGGCCGATGCGTGGTGCTGACAGGCCAGCCGTCGCTTCCTCGTCGATGTATGCAGCCTCGCTTACCTCCTGAGCAGACGCGCCGGTGAAGCTGGCCAAGTCACGCTGGATGCTGCCTGTTGCACCTTGGCGGTAGGGGGCGGGCAGGCGGTAGAATACACGGCCCGGACAATGTCTTCTTCTGGTCCTGGGTGGGCTCGAGAGGGGATGTTGTGGGAGAGGAGGAAAGCGGGTGGAGCAGAGCACGGGTTGGGGACGGCACCAGCTGGGCTCCGAGGGGCGACCGTGCGTAGTGAATGTGTATTTCAGGGAGGCCATCTCTCCAACATATGACAACATGCTGCTTTTAGTTTCGGTCGCCCGTCCTGGCTAGGTCGATTCGGGCAATGGCCATGACTGCCATGCAGTGCCTGTCGTCTCTACCTCGCAGTACCTGCACAGTACGTATGCGCGCCCTTGTTGGCGTCCGCTTCCACATTGGGCGGCGCGAGCTATTACTTCACCACGGCCTCATTCACCGTCGCCCCTGCGCCCTCTCTCCTCCCTCTGCCAGGCGCTGCGCTCCCGCCGAGCATGTCGTCACGCTGAACCTCCAGGTCATCATGTCGCGAAGATCACACTGCTGACCACCTCGTCAAACCGAACAGGCAGACGATCCTCATTGGCGTCAACGTAAGAACACCTTTTGCAACCTACGTACTCCGCTAAGGCTCCTAATAAGGTACTCCTCTAGTAAAGTACTAAGAAATATATACTACTCTAATAAATTTTAAAAATATATTAGGCTTTTTAACTTCTTATACTTTTTTATTTAAATAAGGCTACACTTTTAGCGTAGTACTTGTATTATTAAAAAAAAAATAACTACTAGCCACTATAGGGGTTTCTATAAAATAGCTTTATAATATTCTAAGTATAATAATAAAAAATATAGTATATAGTTATATATTAATATATATACTAAAATAAAGATATATATATACTTCTCCTTTTTTAAAATCTCTTTTAGTCGCCCCGAGCCACTATAGCCATACTTTTTATTTTATTAATAAATAAATATAAATATATATATATAATAAAAAAAAAGTATAACTAGTAGTTTACAATACTAAATAGCTACTTATACTTTCTTTTATAGATATTATACATATTTTATACTATATATTATATTATAATAGCTAAATAACCCTATAAAAGTAATACCTATAGTAATTTTTATATTAAGTATATATATTTATATACTAATCAAACAAATAGTGTGGCTGTGGTGGCTGTGTAGGCGACTAAAAGGGGTTTCAAAAAAGGAGGAGTATGTGCATGCCTTCATACTCAATGTGTCGAAAAATTATATTAAGTATAAAGGCATATATATACTCCTCCTTTTTTAAAACCTCTTTTAGTCGCCCTAAGCCACTATAGCCACACTATTTGTTCGATTAATATATAAATATATATAGTAATTTATATAGAATTAGATTTATTATTATACTAGTAATAATAAAGCGTTTTATAAAAATCTTTTTATTAATTACTTTTATAAAGCTCTAAAGTATTATAGTAAAATTTAATTTTTATAAATAACTTATACTAGACTTAACCGTAACGGGTCGGGTTTAATAGGTTATTATAGTACTTATTAATAGGTTTTTTATAATAAGATAAAGACTTTTTTTATTCTTTTTTAGTACTAATTATCTATTTTTTTATACCTAAATTATTATATTTTATTTTATCTATACTTATAGATATTTTATAATTTTTTCTTTACTTTTCTATATATTATTTTTACGTTTATTATATTTGCCTATTATATTTACTATTTATGGAGGAAAAACGAGCCAAAAATTATTAGATTCTAAAATTAAAAAGTAGGAACTAATTTTATAAAAGAAAGCGCTAAAGAGCCGCATTATATATATATAAAGGAGAAATAAATACTTTATTTTAAAAAGTTTTATAAGCTAGTAACGTAAGCTCTAAAGTATTTTATTATAATATACCCTTTAGTTAAGCTATTAAAAAAACAGCTTAACTATCTAAAGTAGTTTAAAATTAATTTTTTTAAACTTATAGTAGCTGTAAAATTAATTTTAAATAGAGCTTTTTTAAGTAAAAAATTTAGTAGGTAGCGTTACTAGATAATAGAGCTTTAAAGTAAGAGACTAATTATAGTAGATATACTAGCGTTAATAGTATAGAAAGCGTTTATATAATCTTTTTACTAATATTTTTTAAAATAATCCTTACTCTTTTTACGCTTTTAACTATTACTTTTATATTTTTTTATACTATCTGTACTATTTTTATATTCTTTTATTTAACTTTATTTTTCTAAACTGCTCCTTAAGCTCCTTAACTATTATAAGTATTATAAGTTAACTATTTATATTACTACTACTATAACTATAATAAGTTATAATACTCTTTTTAATCTCTACTTTTTAAAATTTATTTAGATTTCTAAACTTTAATTCTGTCTTTTAAAAACTCCATTAATTTTTATTTAATAGTTTTCCGATTCCTTTTATATTATTATAGTTAACTACCTAAATATAATTAAAAAAGAATAGTATTTTAAGTATTATAAATTTACTAAAATTAGTAAAAAGCTAGTAGAGTCTAGTCCTTTAGCTTTTAGTAAGTTACTTAATATAGTTTTTTAGCCTATTATTACGCTTTGTAAGAAGAAGCAGTTTAAAAAAAAATAAAAAGTATAAAAAGCTCTAATAATAGGTAGCCTAAAAAAATTAAAATATTATTTAGTCTTAGATAGAAATTACTATAATTTAGATAAATACTTCTATACTATAATATTTAGCAGCTTACCCGCTTTTTTTATAAAATAATACGTAATTATTATAAATTTTAAATAATTATTTTACGTCTCTAATAGATAAAAGTTCTTTTTTTTTTTTTAATTAAGAATTTTTATAGATTTTTTAATTTCTAAAAAAGCTTTTTTATCTATTATTATAAACTTACGAAAATTATCCCGCTCTTTTAATTTAAAAAAATTTATAGCTTTTTTAAGTTTTAAAAAATAATCCCCCTATATTATTATTTAGTAATTCTAATAATTTTTTTAGTTTAATACCTATACCGCGCTTTATAATAGCTATTTATTAGCTAGTTTATAAATAACTAAATACTATATAAGAAGCTTAACGCTAATAAAAAATTTAGTAAACTTTTAAAATTATTAATTTTACTTAGCTTATTTTTTTTATTTAGACTTTTTAAGCGCTTAACGCTATTAGTACCCTCTTTAATCTAGCTTTTTTAAGCTCTACTAAGTTAGGTTTAAGAAATAGGCTGCACCTTATAGTAGAGAGCGAATCTAAAAATAAATTTAAAAAAAATAAAAATAATAAATTATTTATTTTATAGACTTCGTCGCGCTATAGTAATAAAAATAATATTAATAAAAAATATTTTAAGTTTTTTAGTTTATAGTTTTTTTAAGCTCTATTTATTTTTTTATATTAAGATTAGAAGAGTTAGAAAACTATTAAATAATATCTATATAGCTTAATATTACTAATAGTTTATAGGATTAAAGCGCTTTATATTTTACTTTTATTATTTAGGTAGCGCTTTATCTAATAAGAGTAATAGTAGCTACTTTAATACTAAAATATAAGGCTCTTATTACTAGGCGTATAAGAGCGGATACAGCTATAAACTAATATATATATAAATATTTTAATTTAAAAAATTTAAGAAAAATATATATTTATTATTATAGTTTTAGTTGCGTTTAAGAGATTACTAAGTACTTTCTATCTTATTATATGCTACTCTATAGCAAGAAGGCGAAAGAGTTTATTTATAAGTAAGTATAATTTTTTAATCTGCTTTTTTTAATTTTTATTAACGTAGATTTTATAGACTATAGAGCTTAATAAATTATAAACTACTATTAGGTAGATAATTAAGTTAAATAAGAATTTAGGTAGTAACTCTATAAATAATATTTTAATAAGATTGCTTCGCGCCGTACTTAAGCTATTTAAAAGTTTAGTAAGTTAATTAAGTTATTAATCTATTAAGCTTCTCTATTAGGGTTATTATATAATTTTTATTATTTTATTATTAAATCTTTTTAAGTAATGCGGCTTTAAATTAGTTATTATAAATAGTAGCTTATAAGCTATCTAATATTTAATTTAAAGCGCTTTACGCTCTATTATTATACAATTTCTTAAAATTCTAGTTTAGTAATTTTTTCTTTTATATTTTTAAAATTTAGTTACTCTCTAAATCTTTAAAATTGCTAAGCTATAAAAGTTTTTATTAATCTATTAGCTGGTATATTACTTATCTAAAAATATTTAATTTTAAAACTCTCTTTTAAATACTTTTAGCGTAGTTATATATTCTATATATTTATATAGCGTAAATAGGTAGTTATACGCTTATTTTTACTTATAACTAGCCTAATTATCTATTAGTTATTATAGAATATACGCTATATAGTTTTAAGATCTAAAATAAGTTTTTTAAAAAAGTATTTTAAAGCTATTATTTTTTTATTTATATATTTAAGCGCGAGGAGCTCTGCTTTAGTAGTTAATATTATAATAATAGCCTATCTTACGGCTTTCTAAATAATTATACCCCTAAATAATATAATAATATAACTATATAAAGATTATCTACTTTCTAGATTATCTATAAATAAAGCGTTTAAATAAATTATAAGTTTTAGATTCTTATATACCCTATATTAGATCGCTTAAAAGTATAATTTATAAAAAAATATAATTACGTATTCTACCGCAGCAAAATACTTTTTATTTAAATTAATTAAAAAATAAAAAAGTTTTAAAATAGCGAATACTATAGTTAGTTATATTATAATAGTAATATAAAATACTAATTTAACGTATTTTTAATACGCCTTAATTTTAGCTTTTATTACTTCTCTTTTATTTTTAACTAGCTCTTCTAATAGTAAAAGTGTTAGTAAAAAGAATACTAAATTAACTATTTTAAATTTCTTTATAATTTTTTTAATATATAAATTATAGATTAGCGTAATTATTTAATTTTTTTAATTTTTAATTACCTATATTTTAAAATACTATTTTATAGCTTTACGTTTTTTTATTTTATATATTCCTAAAAGCTTATCGCGTAGTTTAAAAGCTTTTCGCTAATAGATCTTATAGTATAGAAGTAGAATATTATTTATATAAAAAAGTATAAAGATCTTATAATTTAAGTTAAAAAATAAGTAAAACTCTTTTTTTAAATAAATAAAACTAAGCTTAGCTAAAATACTAGAAAATTTTTTATATTATAGTATAGGTAAGTTGCGTAGACTATATAAGACTTAATTAAACTTTATATAGCTATCTTTTTATTTATAGCTATTAGGTAATTTATACTATACTAGATTTAAGGGATTAATTAGTATATTTAAGAATATACTAATTATATTAAGCTATAAAATTTTTAGGTTAAACTCTACTATAATTATTATAGCTATATAAAAGAAGCGTACTATAAGCGTCGTAATATATATTAATAAAAGTATATCTTTTAACTAAAAGTTGCCTCTAATAATTAGGCGAGCTTTATACTTTATAAAGTAATTATTCTAATTAAACTTATAAATAAATACCTACTTAAGTAGAAGTAGATATTTAGTACTATTAAAACGCGTAACTACTTACTAAATTTACTTTTTAAAAAGTATATTTTATTCTTTATATATAGCCTAGTAAAAGAGCGGCCTATGTAAATATAAAAAGATTACTTTTTATATTACTAGCTTTTTTAGAAGCTTATTATAGTATATATAAGTTTTATTTTAAAATATTATCTTCCTTAGGGCCCTATCTAGTATAGTAGCTTAAACTATAGTATTAATAATTATAAGCTCTTTATACTCTTTCTATATAATATTTATACTAAAAATAAATATATTTATAAAATTATACTAGAGAGAGCTATCTACGCTATTAAGTAAAATATTTATAAGTTTTATATTACGTAATAACTCGCTCTTTAGGTTAGAGCTTAATAATATATAAATAGTAAGGAAGTTTTTATTCCTACCCCCTAGTTTATTAGAATTTTTAGAATTTAACCTATATTATCTTTAGTTCTATTAAGTAGTTAAATTATAGTCTTTTATAAGTCCCCGCGTTTTATAAATATAAATACTAATTATTTTATTTAATAAGAGGAGCTCTATATTACTAATTTAAGTAATAGTATTAAATAAGCTTTTACCTACTATCTAAAAATCTTATAGGCTTTTTATCTTAAACTATTCTGCCTTTTTACTAGAGTACACTTTATAAGAAATACTAAAATATTTATTTTTTTTTAAAATTTATACCTCTAAGTTTTTTAGGCTTTAAAATAGGCTAAAGAGAGATTAAACTAATATTTATATTATATAATATATAGATTTATAGCTATTAGTTAACTATACTAATAGCCTACGTATATACTACTTATATAAAGTTTTACTTATCTAACTAGCTAAAAGAATAAAATAAAACTTACGCTAAAGTACCCCTAAGCTACTATTTAGGTTACGTAATATTTCTACTAATTTTTAGCTTATTAGAGTTATAGGCTTATATATTAAGAATTTTATTAAATACTTTACCTATATCTATAATCTTAATAGTATATAAAATATTTATAAATTTTATAGTCTCTTTCTATAGAATAGGCTAATCTTCTTTTCTTTTATAAAAAAGAGTTTTATTAAACGTAATATTACGCGTCGTAATAATCTAGTTAAGTAATAGTATTTATATTTTATAAATATTAAAAGCTATATAACTAACTAAATATCTAATATAAGCTTATAGATTTATTTTAAATCTATATTTATTATACTTAGTTATATAATTTCTATTTAGAGGATATACGTAATAACTATAGGTATATATATTATTTTAATTTAAATATAGATCTACTGTTTAGTGCTTTATAAGCTTAGATTTATAATAATAAAAATTCTATCTAAACTAGTTATAAAGAACTTTATTTAAAAATTATATACTCTTAAAAGTTACTAAACTAATATTATAAAGCGCTATAACTACTTTTATAATTTTTAGCTAAAGCTTTTCTAGTAAGTTTGTACTAAGTCTTATAATAATAGTTTTATTAATAATTTTTTAGCTAGCGCGTTTAGCACCGCCGTTTAACTTATACGTATAAGAAGGTAGTATTTTAATACTTATACTAAATTTTTTTATTTATTTTTTAAAGCGTAATCTTCTATACTATAGTTTAGTAATAATATTATTATTTTAAAAAATTTTTATAATTTTAAGTTTATACTAGGTATTTACCTATATAGTAAAACTTAAAAATACTTTTATAAGTTTTAAAAGTAACTTTGCCTATAGGTTTTATATATAAACCTTTTTACTATAGTTATTTTTAACTAATAATATCTACTGCTCTCTAAACCTTTTTTTAGGTATATTAAAAAGATTCTATAAAATACGCTAGTATAGTTATAGTAATTTTTTTTTAAGTTTTTAAAAAATTACCTAAGCCGCGTATATAAGGGAATATTATTTATAATATATATATTTAGTACCCTAAATATAAATATTTTATACTTTTTAGACTAGAGTATACAAAATTTTTTAATTTAAATATTCTACTCTTTAGTACTATATATTCTTAGTATTAATACGCGGATATATTAATTATAAATAAAATTTTTAATATACTAGTATTATACTCTAAACTAAGAAATAAAAAGATAGAGGCTTATATTTAATAAATATAAAATTATACTTATAAATAAGTATTATAAGTATAAGATTCTATTTTAAAGATTTTACGCGTAGTATATTATTTAAGCTTAAATACTAAAGTTTTTTATTATATAGGCGAGCTTTAGATATAATATTTAGGTAAAATTCTTTTATAATAGCTATATTTTTTAATATAAAATCTTTTATAGAGTTTCTATTTAGGCCGTTTAAAATATTTTTAATTATATAAATTCTTATACTAGAGATTAAAAAAGCTTATATTTTAGCTTTAATAGTATAGATACTATTAGTTTTTTTAAAAGATTTTAAAATAAGTAGTAATCTATTATTTATTAGATATAAAGTAGTACTATTATTAAAAATAATATTTTTAAAGAGTGTATAGGTATTATAATTTTATATAAAATATATACTACTATTTTATTTTAATTTACTACTTATAATAAGCGAAGGATTAATAACTATATATATAAAAGAGCTAAGGAATTTTAGCTTATTAAATTTTTTATTTTATAAAGTATTTCCCTTAAACTATCCCTTTTACTTAAGTATATTATAAAAAACTGTAAATTTATTAAATTTAAGGCGCTTAAGGAGTTTTTTTTTTATTCTTTTTAGAAAGCGGCGCAGTCTAACTAATATAAATATTTATTAATACTAATTATAGATAATAGTACTTAGTAAGTTTTTAATAGTATTTTTTAAGTTTATAAGGGTATTAGTATAATTTACCCTTATTTTTTAATTATAAGCTATCTAATTAAAAAAATAGGCTTTATCTATTAAGCGTTGTAAAAATTCTAGAGTTTTTAGTAAATAACTTAGTAACTTTATTTTATAATATTACTTAAAAATTTTTTTTAATTTCTGTTAGAGAGAGCTTTTTATTTTTAAATATTAATTTTTAGACTTGAGTTATACGTATCTATTTTACTTAATTAAGTACTAATTTTTTACTAATAGTAGTAAAAAAGTTAGTAATAGCTAGTTTATTTTAAATATTATTAAGCTCGTATACCTCTGCTTTTATATAAAGAGCTTTTTATTTATAATATTATAATTTAGTAGCTATCCTTTTATATTTTACTTTTTTTAAATAAGCGTAGTATTATTATTATATAATATTTTTAGCTACTACGTCGGTAGTTAAAAGCTTTTATTTAAAAAAGTAAATAATTAAATAAGTTAAGATATTTCCCTTAATAGTATAGTATATTTAAGCAGCGCTTATAAGCTTTAAAACTACTATTATACTAATCTAGTTTTAGATATTTATTACTTAGTTTACTTTAGTAGTATAATTAGTTAAATAGGCTTAGTATATAGCTATTTTAGTAGTATAATTATAGTAGATTTTTATAATTTTAGCTTTAGACGCTTTTATAATACGTAAAAGCTCTAGTATTAAAAGTAGATTATTAAAATTATTAACGCTTTTAAGGTTAGGATTAATAAAATTCTAAACGTAGTAAAGTATATACTATACTTTAAACTATATATACTAAGTTAGCTAGCTTACCGAATTAGTAAGATAGATATTATTAATTAAAAAAAATATAGTAGCTTTAGATATTATAATGCTTAAAAAATTATTAGTTATAAGACTTATTAAGCGTTTAATAGCTAATGATACGGGTCGTCGTTTTATATATATATAAATAAAATAATACTTACTAGGTTTATAGAATTAAAAGCTTTAAATAAAAGGTTAAAGAATTAATTAGAGTTTTAAAAAATAGGATTTCTAATAATTAGATATATAGGGAAAATCTTCTTTTACTTTTAAAACGCCGGGCTTATAACTATAAAGAAAAAATAAGCTAGAAATTACTAAATTCTAAAATTAAAAAGTAGGGACTAATTTTATAAAAAAAAGCGCTAAAGAGCCGTATTATATATATATAAAGGAGAAATAAATACTTTATTTTAAAGAGCTTTATAAGCTAGTAATATAAGCTCTAAGGTATCTTACCGCAACACTATTTTATATATAGCTTTTTTTTTTTTACCTTTAAGACTAGACCTATTTAATTATTATTACTAATATTCTTTTTACTAGCTTTTTTATATTTTATAGTTATACTATTATTAAAATAATAGTTACTATTTTAGCTCTAAAGCTAGCGTAGTTAAAATTATTTTAATTATTTAGTAAAGCTAAGAGCTATTATTTCTACTTATAAATATAGTTTAAGTTAGTATTTATAATAAAATCTTTAGGATTTTTAAAATTTTTAAAGTTCTTTACTATTATAACTATATAGGTTAATAATAATTACTATTACTATAGTTATAGTCGTAGCTATATAGATATAATATATACTTACTTATTTTTACTATAAAATTATAGTCTATAGTTATTAAACTTACTATTTATTTTATATCTACTTACTTATAGAGGCGGAGTCTTCTAGTAGTATACTAAAACTTTATAAGAATTACTAGTAAAGTAGTTATTATATAAATAGATTTAGTAAAGTACTAAGTATTATATTTATTACTTTTATAAGGTTATTTATTTATAGTATAGTTATAGACATTTAGTAAAAGATATAATATAGTTATTTAGCGTAGTAGGCTACTTATTATACTTTTTCTATTATTTTATATATATATAGTATTAGAAATACCGACGTATATTAATACCTAATAGTATACTAGTAATAGCGTAAACTATTACTACTATTTTTTTTATAAATAGCTGCTGTATACTAGATTAAAAAATAATACTTACTTATATATTACTATTTTAACTTATTATAATAATAAACTATTCTTAGTATAATTTATTAATATATAACTACGTACTATATTTTTTATTATTATATTAGATTATTATAGACCCGTTTTATAGAAATCCTTAAAGTAGTTAGTAGTTAGTAGTTATTTTTAAAATAAAAAAAATATAAGTACTAAGCTAAAAGCGTAACTTTATATTTAAAAAATTAAAGTAATTTATAGATATATTTTTTTTAAAATAAAGTTACGCTTTTAGTATAGTACCTTTATTTTAAAAGAAATAATTACTAGTTATTATAGGAGTTTCTATAAAACAGCTCTATAATATCCTAAATATTATAATAGAAATAAAGGCATGCACATACTCCTCCTTTTTTAAAACCCCTTTTGGTCGTCCTGAGCCACCACAGCTACACTATTTGTTCGATTAGTATACAAATATATTATAATAGAAAATAGAAATAGTATATAGTTATATATTAACGCATTATACTAAAAACTATTAATTATTATAATAAATAAATATTTATATATTAATTAAATAAATAGTGTGGCTGTAGTGGCTCGGAGTAACTAAAAGGGGTTTTAAAAAAGAAGGAGTATATGTATGCCTTTATTATAATAAATAAAAATAGCGATACGTAAGTAAGTATTACCTTTTAATCTAGTACGTAGCGACTATTTATAAAAAAAAATAGTAGTAATAGCTTACGCCATAACTAGTATACTATAGAGTATTAATATATATTAATATTCTTAGTACTATATACGTATATATATATAGAATAAAAAAACAGTATAACTAATAGTTTACTATATTAGATAGCTATATTATCGTATATACTCTATTATATTAATATAAATAAATAATCCTATAAAAGTAATTTATATAATAATTTTTACGTAACTAAATTTATTTTATTAATAACTTCTCTAAAAATAACTCTATTAAAAATAATTTTTATAAAACTTTAAAGTACTATAGTAAAATTTAATCTTTATAAGTAACTTATAGATACTATAGAACAAATTATAATTATAATAACTATAGACTACGTCTTTATAAAAAAGAAGTAGATTTAGTATATATTATATTAATATCTATATCTATACTAGCATAGCTATAGCTATAGTAATAGTAATTATTACTAACCTATATAATTGTAAAAGTAATAAACCCTAAAAATTCTATTATAGATAACCTAAAATATATTTATTAATAGAAGTAATAGTTTTTATTTATACTAAATAACTAGAATAATCCTAACTATACTAATTTTAAAAATATAATATTAACTATTATATTAATAGGTGTATACTAGGCTTAACTATAATAGTCGGGTCCGATAGGTTATAATAGCACTTATTAATAAGTTTTTTATAATAAGAAAAAAACTTTTTATTCCTATTTAGTACTATCTATCTATTTTTTTATACTTAAACTATTATATATTATTTTACCTGCACTTATAGGTATTTTATAATACTTCCCTCCTTACTGTTTTATATATTATCGTTACGTTTATTTTTATATTTACCTATTATATTTACTATCTTATATATAGCTCTTTTTATATTATTATTAATATTTTTTTTACTAGTTTATTCGCGTTCTATAGCTATTATACTAAAGTTATTATTATTATCGCGTACTACGCTATCTTATTTTTAAATTTAGCGTAGTTAGGATTATTTTAGTTATTTAGTACGGCTAAGAGCTGTTACTTTTATTTAAGAATATATTTTAGGTTAGTATTAGTAATATAGCTTTTATCTATTATATAGATTAATAATAATTACTATTACTATACTTATATAGGTATAGTATATGCTTACTTATTTTAATTATAAATTTATAGTCTAAAAGTATTACTTTTACTATTTATTATATACTGTTTAGTTATATATTTAGATTAAGACTTACCGCGGTATACTAAAACTTTTTAAAAATTATTAGTAAAAAAGTTTTTAAGTCTTTTAGTACGTAGATATACTTAGTAAAGTACTAAGTATTACGCTTATTACTTTTATAAAATTATTTAGCTATTATAATATAATATTTAGTCAAATCTAATATAGCTATCTAGCGTAGTAGGCTGTCTTATTATACTTTTTTATATTATATTATATATAGTACTAAGGGCGGCGGCGTATACTAATACCCTATAGTATACTATAGATATACTACCTCTTTTTTTTTTTTTTTATAAATAGGCGTTTAGTACTAGATTAAAAGGTAATACTTACTTATATATTACTATTTTAACTTATTATAATTAAAATGAAGGCATACATATACTCCTCCTTTTTTGAAACCCCTTTTGGTCGCCTACACAGCCACCACAGCCACACTTTTTATTCGATTAATATACAAATATATAATTAAGTATAATATATATATTTTTAGTATAATACGTTAATATATAACCGCGCGCTATTTCTATCTTTTATTATTATATTTAGAATATTATAGAGCTGTTTTATAGGAACCCCTATAATGGCTAGTAGTTATTTTTTTTTAAAAATATAGGTACTACGCTAAAAGCGTAGCTTTATTTAAAAAAAAAAACAGTAGTATAACTATAAAATATAAAAAATCTAGTAACTATAGTATTAGTAATAATATAAAAAGAGCTATATATAAGATAGTAAATATAATAGGTAAATATAATAAATATAGCAATAATGTATAGAAAAATAAAAAAAAAAGAGTATTATAAAATACTTATACAGGGTAGTGAATAATAAAAAAATTAATTAAAAAAAGTAACGTGTTTAAAGTTATATAACTTTTTAATTAGTAAACTAAAAAATACAAAAAAAATACCGTTTTAAAGAGAAAAACTAAAAGATTCTAGTTACCCTATTAGGGGCTGCTTACTAAAGGGTTTAGGGGTAGTAAGAAATTAGTAAATATCGAAAATTTTTAGAATTCTACTTTAAGTTAGTATAACTTTTTATTCAAGGTATAAAATTATCTTATTTTAATATATATAATAATAGATGCTAAGTTTAATTAGTATATTAATTATTTTTATATATTTATATATTAATTATATAATAATATATAAAAGTTACTTTTTTACATTTTTAATAATAAACTAGTAAATAATAAATTACTAATACTTAGTATAGTAGCCTTTAGCTTCTATAACTGCCTTATAACGATTAGGAAGAGATAAAATATAGTTATTAATAACTTCTTATAGTATATTTTACTACTTTTTATTAATAACTCTTTTAAAGGCCTCTATACTTTATATACTAAATCTTATACCTAAACTAGCCTCTCTATTATTATTTAGCCCTTATTTTAAATAACTTTATATATTTTCTATAGGGGCTAAATCAGGGCTATAGGCTAGGTAAGAAAATAGTATAAGTTAATTATTTTTAAACTAGTTTAAAACGTCTGTTATTTTATAAATAGGGACGTTATCTTATTAAAATTACTAACCTAAATTAATATTAATATAAAGTTTATAATTATAATAAAATATATATATATATATATATATTATTATATTAATAAAAAAAGGGATAAGAAAAAGGGATAAGAAAAAGGGGTAAAAAAAGGTTATATAACTTATCCCTTTTTATTAAGGATTTAACTTTAGGTATAAGGACTTTATTTATATAGTCCTTACTAGTATAAGAAGTAAAAAAATTAGATATTTTAGTAAATACTAAATTACTTCTACCTCCTATCTAAATTGCACCCTAAACTAATAGTTTAAGGTCTTATCCTATAAAATAATTAATATAATTAATATTAAAAATCTAACACTATAACTTCAAAATATATAATAAGTTATATATTTTAATATTTTAAAAAATTAAAATAACTTACTTTATAATTAGCTAACAGCCAGTTCTCTTCTAACTCTATTATTACCCCTTTTTGTATAATATTATTTATTTTATTATCCCCTTTATATTGCTAACTTATCAGAAAATATTATTTTATTTAATTTTATCTTTTTTATATTTTTTTAATTATTCTTTAGTGTATTTTACTCTTTTTTTAGCGTTTTCTTTATTAATTATTAGTTTTTTTTTACTTATATTAATAGAGTAGCCCTCTTTCTTTAAAATTTTTTATAAATATCTTTTTAAAATATTTAGGTTATTTTCTATTAATATCCTTTTATTTTCTTTTTTAGGGCTTTTAGTTAAGTTTCTATTAATAACTCTTTTATCTCTTTAAGTTATTTTAGAAACTCTACCCTTTTTAATTTTTTTTAATATTATTATTATTCTTCTCCTTTCTTTTAATTCTTTAAATAGCGTTATAAATAGATTATTTAGGCTTTTTTAAAGTAATAGTAATTAAAGAAGAAGAATTATGTACTTTTAAAAGAAGTTAAACTTTAGATTTAAGTTTTATTAAATTTAGCGCTATTTTAAGAGAATAGGAGTCTAGGTTTATAAAATTAAAAAGATATTATAATATACTATAATATTAATAATATATTACGTAAGTAATAATTATATAAGCCTTAGCACTATTGTTATAATTAATATAATTTTATTATTAAATTACTAATATACTTCGAAAAACTAGTTACGTGACCTAAGCTAGGCCTAAAAGAGTATAGTTAAACATTTAGTTAAATATATTTACTAACTAAAAAGTTATAGCTATCTAAAAAAGCAGTTAAAAAAATTGCTATGTTTTAGTAATTTTAATTTATTACAGGTAACAAATATAATACATCTAATATACTTATATAAATCTCTATTATTTTTTTTAAAACGGTATTATTCACGTATTTTTAGGCTTAGTAATTAATTTAATATAATTTTTTAAAAAAGCTATTGTTTTTAATTAATCTTTTAATTGTTCACCCCCCGGTAAGTATATGTAAAATAATATATAATAGTTTAAGTATAGAGAAAAGAAGTAGTTGGTACTAAAAATAATAAAAAAATTTTTTTTTTATATTTCTAAACCTATTAATGAGTGCTATTATAATTTATTAAACCTAACTCGTTATAATTAAGTCCGGCTTATAAGTATAAAAAATTATAATTATATATTTATATATTAATTAAATAAAAAGTATGGCTGTAGTAGCTTAGAGTGACTAAAAGGGATTTAAAAAAAGGGGAGTATATATATACCTTTTATAAAGGCATGTATATACTACTCCTTTTTTAAATTCCTTTTAGTTATTCTTAGCCACCACAGCCACACTTTTTGTTCGATTAATATACAAATATATATATACCTTTAATTATAATTAAAATAGCTATAGACTGCATCTTTATAAAAAAAATAGGTCTAGTATATACTATATCTATATTTATATTAGTACGACTACGACTATAGCTATAGCTATAGTTATAACTATAGTAATAATAATTATTACTAATCTATATAATTATAAAAGTAATAAATCTTAAGAATTTTATTATAGATAACTTAAAATATATTTATAGGTAAAAGTAGTAGTTTTTATTTATACTAAAAAACTAAAATAACTTTAACTATACTAAGTTTAAGGATAAAATAGTAGCTATTACTCTAATAGTAGTATAGCTCTAAAATATAAAAAATTTAGTAAAAATAATATTATTAATAATATAAAAGCTATATATAAAATAGTAAATACTATATAATAAAATAAAAAAAAGTCTTATAAAATATTTATAAGTATAAATAAAATAATATATAATAGTTTAGCCACTCTCGAGTATAAGTATAACAGGCTTATTTATTTTTTTATATTTTACTCTGCGTACTAATATTGTAAATTAAAAACGTTATTATAGACTTATTATATAATTTAAAATAATATTTTTTTACTTAATTCTACGTAAACCTTTATACTACTTATTAAACTTTTTACTACAATAATAATACCATAGGCCCGCTAAAATAAATTATTTATATACTTAGCTTAGTTAGTAGTTTTATATAATAAAAAAGAAACTATATTTATTATTCCCCCTTTTTGGTCACCCCGAGCCACCACAGCCACACTTTTTATTCGATTAATATACAAATATATATTTTTATATTTGTATACTTATTAAATAAATAGTGTGGCTATGGTGACTATGTAGACAACCAAAAGGGATTTTAAAAAAGGAGGAGTATGTATATGCCTTTATATATACAAATATAAATATATATATATATATTATTATTAGTACCCGCGCTGTATATAGATAAAAAAAATACCTATTACTAGTTAGTAACGCCCGCTAGTTAAGTATAAAAGTATATTTAACATTACCTGGCCGTATAGTAACACGTTATTTAGTAGTAATTATTTTAAATTTTAATCATATACTCTTAAATATATATTATTTTATTTACTTAATTTTAATATTATTTAAGAATTACTATAAGTTTATTATACTATTTACTATTTTTTTTCTATATATATATTATAGTCTTTATTTATATAAAAAAGCTTTTTATTACGGGTTAGTCTTTCTAGTAGTATATACTAAGTATATAACTAAATCTATAAAAAATAATAAACCTTTACTTTTTAGTTTTACTAGTAGCTATTTTAGATACTATTTTAATAAGTTTTTTATAAAAATATTTATTAATTACTAGAGTACTATAGACTACTTTTAGGACTAAAGTTATAGTATTAGTATATAGTTTTTATATAATTTTATTAATAAAAGGCGCGTCTATAATAAAAATAGGTAATAAATTTTTATTAATAGCTTTAGATATAACGGCGGTAATAGTAATAATTTAAAATAATTTAGAAAAGACTAAATAGATATTTAGTAAAACTTTAAAAAGTAGAAAATAATATAGTATAAAGTATAGGTAAATAGCTAAAATTATATTAAAGTTAAATATTATAGACTCTAGGTACTAGCTTAATAACTTTATTAGTTCTAAAGTTTATATACTTAGTAATCCCTAGAGTAACTAACCGTTTTATATATAATTATATATATATTTGTATATTAATCGAACAAATAGTGTGGCTGTAGTGGCTCGGGGCGACTAAAAGTGGTAATATATAATTATATATAATTACTAATTTATAAATATAAATTAGAGTATAAGTGTTACTACATTTAGTAGAGCACTATAACTCTTAATAAAAAAATAGCATATAACTTTTAAAAGTTTAAAATTAATACTATTTATATATAACCTAGTTAGTATTACTATATATAAATAATTTAGTATTTATTAAATTCTTATTACTATATTGTGTCACGGCTTTATAAAGCTCGTAAAGTATATTAATTAATTAATAATAGTTTAGAGATAAAAAAAGTAAATAGTTAATATAGAAATATATTTTTTTTATTATAAAAAATCTATTAATAAGTTCTATTATAATTTATCGGATCCGGTTATTACGGTTAAGCCTACTTTTTATATAATATAAATTTATAATACTTATACTTATTTTAATTATACTTAGAGGTATCCCTATACTAAATCTAAAAGCTAGTAAAAAAATTAATAAAATATAAAATATATTATAATAATATTAATACCTATTTAATTTTATTAAGGAAAAATAATATAAATTTTATAAAAATAAGCTTTTATATTTTAATATTATAATACTACTTATGCCACTAAATTATATTAGAAATAAAAATTATTTATATATTTTTATTATTACCTCTATTAAAAGAGTTTATTATAACCTGATAAAGGATAAGAATACGTAAAATATATAATAAATAGTAGATTTTATTAAAAAATTTATTAATAAAGATAGTAATAAGCTAAATAAAATAATTAATACTAAAACTTAAAACAGTATACTAAAAGATAAAGTATTTTTAAAATATACTATAGTAAAGAACTAATTAATTAATTTCCTGTCCTTACGTCCCTGCGTATGAGCATTAGTCGCACACCTACGATCCGTCCTGCAGGCACGCCCCTGTCGCCCTCACGATTTAGCCTCAACACCGTGCCGGATCTTCGAAGGCGGTGAGAAGAACATTTTCTGCAACAATTTTTTCCTTTCAAAACACCGCCCAAGTCTTCCGTGCGCATGTGCGCTTCATTCACGATGCTTGGGGCCGTGGGCACGAACCGAGGCCCGCGCGCCGCGCGCCGTGGCTGTCTCAGCGCATCATCCCCATCCGAAACGGCCAGCTCGCCGCAAGGGAGCCCGGCATCCGTGTTTCAGTCGCTCATGACGACGCACGCGACGCGCCGCCGTGCCAATCAGCGCCGTGGGATCGCGATGGGCAAGGGGGAGCTGCGCGGCCATTCCCGATCCGATGGCCTTGCATCGCACAGGGCGTGATGCGTGCATCGTCACTTTTTGTGGGGTAGGGAAGGTGTCGCGCACGCTTCGGATGCGCGCCCGAATCATGGTGGCAGCCATCCGCAATCGCAAGCTAGTCGTTAAGCTTTGGAGCACACTTGATGTAATTGACAGCGGAGGAGTCATGCAGGTCAGCGACAAGCCTCCGGTAAGCTCCTGCATGCGCTGTCTAGTGTCTCTTGGTGTTGCAGAATGGTCAACCTGAGGTAGCTGTGAGCTCATCATCAGATGGGCGGTTTTGGTAGAGTTTAGCATTACCTTGGTTATTGGCTTGGGGTCATGGAGGGGGATCTGGGATCGCATGGTTATTGCATTTCAAGCGTGCGTACAAGGGGAGGCTGTGAAACTAGCGGTAGTTTCCGATGGCATGGTGCGCACATGTGCGTTCAATACATTGCTTCGTTACTGCTTGTGGTGCTATTTTAGACGCGTGTGGAGCACAAAGATCCTCCCCGAGACCAGGAAATCAGCACATCATGTCCTTGACGAAAAAAATGGCCAAGCTTCTCGTGACAGGACAGTTCCAATCGTCGCCATTCCCCCCCCCCCCTCTCTCAACCCAGATGGATACGCTTCTCGAGGATACGCTTCCCAACCTGCGCATCTTCCCCACTCCCGGCCTTCGATGGTTTGACCTCCTCACCAGTCTGCATAAGTGGTTCGTTAGCGTCCATCTCTATTTTTCCGATGCTGACTTCATCGTCCTCCCTCGTCGCTATTATAACCACCCTCTTTACCCACAGCGCAGAGATGCACCATGCTGGTACCGTGACCGTCTTTTCTTCTTCGTACTCACTGTACTTGCCATAGCTGGAGGTCGTCTCATACATGAAGCTGTAGTTCAGGGTGGTGTCTCCTCCGCCTCCGAGGGCTTCGATGCCGACGGATGCAGTGACGCTGACGCCCGCTTCGTGCGCCACGGTGGTGGATTGCTCTTGTGACACGCCTAGCTTTACTCCAAATGTCCTCGCTTGTTCAATTGGCCTGACGTTGTACCAGTACCCGAGGCAGACGAAACTGGCACCTTGGAAGAGACTGCAGAACGGATTCTCGATGTAATCGAGGCGCGTCTTCCCACGTGGTGAGAAGAATGCAATGTAGGGAAGAATTGTCTATTGAATGCGTAAGCGGCAAGGCATACTCCATACACGGCAACGACTTACAGTACCCTGTTTGTAGTCCCCGACAAGCTGACCTTTGTGTGGCGGATTGTTCGGATCGTATGGTGGGGGCTTATTGGGAAAGTCTTCAAGACCCCCTTTCGAGCTTGATGCGCGGCACTCGGGCTATCTGGAGGTTCGGCGACTCCGGTCGCTTCTTATGCGCTCGGAAAGTGGCCGCTAGGAGAGGAGCCTTCGTGTTCGTCAGCAACAATGCTGCGAGGCCAGATGTCCCAGATTGAGCCCGTTGGCCACCCCTCCGAGGTTCCGGCAGTGTCCCAAACATTGCTTTCCGAGTATTGTCCAGGTACTGTCAGGTCCTCTCTTACGCACCAAATACACGATCTCGGGGATGGTTCGCGTGGATGAATGTCCATCATGGCCGTGGCTATGTCTCCGGGTGAGACATAGCCCTCGGGCGGAGTAGGACCATATGTTACGTCTGTGGATCCACGGAGGAGAGTCAGAACCATCGAGCACCAGTGTCCAACCAATCGGTTCCCTAAGCGGCGGCTGACTGCTAGAATGGGACGATCCAAGCGAAGAGCCAACAAGAAGCATGCCGTACTTCCCATTCTGGCTTTCTGGACTACGGAATGCTGCATATCTGAGGGGTTGTAGCTCGCTTGGGCTAGCCCAGGAAAGAGGACTTGGCCGTTGTATTGACAGTGGTCCCCGTCCTTCCGCAACCCCATCTCCAGCCCAGACCGATGTAAAATCAGATGCGACGGTGATGTACAATACTGCGTTCCCTCGCTGGGTTGTCGCTTTTGGACAAAATCCTGGCGTACCTCTCGTATCTGATGTACAATTCGCTGAATCGCATACACTTCTTTGCGGGCATGATGACCTTCAAAGTGTCTTCGCAAGAGGGTGGAAAGTGGTAAGATGTATTGCGTTATCAGATAATGGAAGCTGACGGGGTAGTTTGGTCCTTCGTTAATCGACCCTGCCATACTCTTTATACTATTAGATCCAATGGACTTTGCTCGTGGCGAGATCATCGATCGTGTACTCACCTTAATGGCGTGGTTGTTGATAACTCTGTACCTGGAACGTCCTTATCTCGTGCTCCGTCAGATATCGTTATGGGTTACGCTACCACTTGTGCTTCACACCTCTATATCAGCACCGGATCGTTTTTAGGAGTATGCAACCGGATTAAGTAGCACATGGGACACTATCTAACGGAGCATTGGATAAAGGAGAGAATTGAAAAGGTACTTACATAGCCCCGCTTCTTGTCACACTCTTCCGAGGACGCTGAAGTTGCCCAGAGATACCCGAAAGGCCGAGTGAGCGAAGGAACAATGTGTCCCGCAAAGGATACGTGGCAGACAATTACCAACTGCAAAGTTGACTGCCTACTATGCTTTGCGCGATATGGGCTCTTGCAGTTCCTCGCTCAAGCTATCACTAATTATCTCATGTTCGTACTTAATATGTGTTCATCTTCGTGTGACCACTAGAACCGCAGTCATGTTTCGTTTTCGGTAGTGTACAATGGATAATATCAGATCGATCTCAGATCGACTTGTGCAAGTTTCCGCTGCAGAGTGCCGGAAGTCGCACGTAGATGGCTGCAGCTGCCCCCTTCGACCCGGCCCGCAGTAGTTCCTTTGGTACGCTCACCTCCAGAGACTCCACCACGATCGCTGCAGCACCGAGGACTCGGATGCAGGCGACACAGGCGATTGCTCCTCTCCATTTACCGCATCGACAACGGCCATGGCGATGGGGCGCTTGTACCCCATTCCCTTCCGCGGCTTCAGCTCTATCCACCACGTCGTCCCGAGGTTGTAGCGCTTCATGTTGACGACCTCCAGCCCGCTTTCCTCGACGATCTTGCCAATGTCCTTGTTCCAGAAGCACCCGTGCGCGTCGGCGTGGCCCGGCGCCGTCTTGTCGAGCAAGTCGTTGAGCCACTGGTAGTGCGACTTGCCGTGCTCCAGCAGCAGTATCTGGCCGCCGTCTTCGTTGGTCGCAGCTTCCAGATTGTGCAACAGTTTCACGGGATCGGGCGTTGAGCATAGGCCCATGGTTTGTACGATGGTGTCGTACCCGTCTCGCACATCGAACGGCGGGGTAATGGGCTTGAGCGCAGATTGGTGCTTGAAGAAGACGCGGCTGAAGTACTCGGGGTGTGTATCCTTCCACTTCCGTTTTGCGACTGCCAGCATGGGCGCGCTGTAGTCCAGTAACGTCACGGTCGCGCATTGTTTGGTCGGGTAGTATGGTATGTTGCGTCCAGTGCCCACGGCCACCTCGAGTACATGGCCGCGCACCCTTCTGGTGAGGTCCTTCCGCCGCTTGTTGAGCAGGAGGAGCGTCTCTGCCATGTTGACCTTCTCATCGTACCCGTCGGCCTCCTTGTCGAACCGGTCTAGGAAGTCCTCGGGCAGGTTTTCCATCTCTTCGGCGTTGGCGATCGAGTAGTACAGCTGCACGCCGTAGAGCCCCAGTCCGAAGGCAGTCATTCCGCCGAGGAAGATGGGTATCTGTCGCCATCGCTGCACTTTGTTGATGTGTGCCGGCGCGCGCCGTTGCTCTTCGGAAAGAAGGCCGTCTGCGATCCGCGGTCGCTCCTCCCATACTCGTTTCGCGGCTTCGCTGGGGCTGGAAGGGAACACCTGACGGGGTCCTGGGTACTGCGGTCGGGCTCGTGGCGGAGGCGGTGGAGGCGCAGGAGGCTTCGGAATTCGCTTCGGTACCTTGGGCAGCTTGGCCATGGTAGCGCAATTGAGCGCTATAGAGGTGGAGAGCGAGCCAAGTGAATGCTCAATTGGAGGTTGAGGGATGTTGTTGCTCCTCTTGCAGGGTTCTTTGCCGAACTCGTCCAAGCTCAAGCTCCTCCGGACAGCCGACGCCCACACTGGCGCTTCTCCAGAACTGACATGTAGATCAGCCCACAGCAGGGTGGGCAGTGAATTTTTGCTACTTCTTCTTCATTGTATATACTCGTGTATATTTTTGTGTAGGTATCTTCAGTTGCAATGATCTCCAGTGATACCCCGTCGTCCATTCTCATCATCGGAAGCGGCGCCTTCGGATTGTCCACTGCGTGGGCATTGTGCAGGAATCCTCAATTCAGAAACACTTCAATTACAGTAGTAGACAGAAACGAATTCCCTTCTACGGACGGTTCAAGTGTGAGTTCGCAGAGGTGGTATACTTGGAAAGCCAATCCCATTGTGTACACATTTATACACCTTGCTTTGCTCGTGCGCTCAAACCCACCAGGTCGACTCCTCTCGCATCATCCGTCCCGATTATGCCGCAGCCCCGTACGCGCGTCTCGCAACCATTGCCCAGAACCGCTGGCGCACCGACTTCGCGCCTGAGCACTACCACGAAGTAGGTCTCTGCGTCACTGCCTCTGGCCCAGAACAAAAATATGTCGGGGACTCGCGCGCAAACGTCCAGAACATTGGGCTGGACAAGATAGAGGTCCTGAACTCGGCACAAGATATCGGTCGCGTGTGCGGCCTCGAGGAGAGCCCCGAAGAAGCATGCGGTCGCACAGGATACGTGAACTGGGGCTCTGGATGGGCCGATGCAGAGAGCGCGATGGTGTGGCTACGGAAGGAGGTGGGCAAGTACAAGCGCGTCAACTTCGTCGTCGCATCGGTCAAGAAGCTGCACTTCGACTTCGAGAAGAACACCGTTTCTGGCGCTACGCTGGCCGACGGCTCCGAACTGCGCGCGGATCTGACGATACTGGCGGCAGGCGCATGGTCGGCGTCGCTCATCGATCTGCGCGGGATCTGCATGTCTACGGGGCAGGTGCTGTGCTACATGCCCATCTCTGCGGAAGAGGAAGCCGCGCTCGCCAAACGCCCTACGCTCTTGAACTTGAGTAACGCCCTCTTCATGATTCCGCCGTCAAGAGGGAAGTTGAAGGTTGCAAGGCATGGACACGGCTACACCAATCCGACCACGATCCCACACCCCGAATCCCAAGACCCCAACGAGACAATCACAGTTTCGCTACCATACACGCACGTCACGGACCCGAATCTCGTCATCCCGCTCGAAGGCCGCAAAGCCTGCCGCGAGTTCCTCCAATCTATCCACCCTTCTCTCGCTACGCCCAGCCGAGCCTTCACAACCACAAGGATATGCTGGTACACCGACACCCGCGACGGCGATTTCTTGATGAGCTATCATCCGCGATGGAAAGGCCTCTTCGTCTCGACCGGAGGCAGTGGGCACGGATTCAAGTTCCTACCCGTGATTGGAGACAGCATCCTGGAATGCATACAAGGAAGGACGCCGGAAGAATTCAAGGAGCGGTGGAAGTGGCCGGCGGAGAGGGTGCCCGAGGAGCAGTGGGCGGGAGACGGGTCGAGGGGTGGGCCGGTGGGGATGGTGCTGAGTGAGGAGTTTGCGAAGAGGGAGAGTAAGCTGTAGAAATAGGCTAGAGGATAGAAGCAATGGAACCGTAGATGTTGCATCGATGAGGTATCTTCAGCCTTGGCATATTGGTATACGCATCCATAGATCCCCTCTAAAAGCCACACAGTCTTCGCAAACTGGAGCTAAAATACTTATAAAATTTTTTATAATTTCTCTTTAAAATAGTATTACATACGTATTTTTAGGCTTAGTAATTAATTTTATAATAATTTTTTTTCACCCCCCTGTAATATATACCTAGAAATAGAAATAGTTATATATTCTTCGCTATATTAAATTAAACTATACTTCTTCTATTAGAAAGACATTTGGTAGAAATCCTTATCATGTAGAACTCCCTGTAGCAAAACCTAAGGCACGCTAAGCAGCCGCCGCAGCCGCAGAGCCTCCCAGAGCCGCAACTCGATGCCGACAACCCGAGGCCCGCACTAACGCCTACACTATGAACCCCATATCCCACGACAGGCTTTTTTCAAATCACCTGCTCGTACTTGGAACCTATGGCGGGACGATTCGCCACTTTTATTTGCGCCATTGGCCATGGTCACCGCCATCCTAGGACCGCCAGTCAGCCGCCGGCGTCGGCCTCACCGAAATTCCTCTCCAGCTTTGTGTACTTGTTCGGTGCGCGCTTCGGTTGTTGTATAATCGTTACATTGTTATTTGTGCGATCTGTTTAGGTTGGTAACGACGATAAAAGAGACCCACCTGCATTCTCTCTGGGGCGAGCGCTTCTTCGACCTACATATTGAGGAATCGTTGTAGGTAACAGTCGGTGATGTGTAGCACCCGGAGCTGTCCCCAACCGATGCGGAGCCCCGTGGAGTTGCTCTAACCTGGCGCCCTGTGCGCCCACAAAACAATAATGTGGGGAGCGCATCGAATACAAGTAGCCTCACCTTCCTATGTTGTTTCCTGCTTCAGTCTCTTTGCTGCTGACAGGGACTTAGCGCGGAGTCGTTCCTCTTTTCCTCTAGCACACTTACCCGGAACCTAGAGTCGAGACCAACTCCCCGTCCAAAAAAGCGGCCGTGTTCGTCAGTAGTTGCATACCGTCTTCTTTCTATTTCACCGGCCAAGGCAACAGACGTCGCACTCCACGATGGGCCTTCAAGGAGGCTCCCTCCGCCTGGCGCAACTCCTCCTTGTTGTGATGCCCGCCTTCGTCCTTTTTGGGTACAACCAATCGGGTGTTGGCGGTCTTCTATCTCTACGCGACTGGAACGATCACTTCCCGCAAATCGACACGATCGATGCTACGGGGGCTGGAAAGTCGCCCAAGTCCACTCTCCAGGGCGCAGTAGTTTCAACATTCACCATCGGCGCCCTTTTCGGTGCGCTTAGCTGCTCCTGGGTCGGGGATGTCCTTGGCCGGCAGAAAAGTACCTTTATCGCTGCTGTGCTTACATTGATTGGCGAGATCCTTCAATGCACCAGTTTTCACCTCGCCCAATTTACCGTTGGCCGATTCATCCTGGGATGGGGAATAGGCATGTTGTCTACCACGGTTCCAGTGTGGCAGTCGGAGTGCGCATCTTCTTCCAATCGAGGAAAGCACGTCGTCTTGGATGGGTGTTTCATTAGTTTAGGTTACGCTCTGGAGGCTTGGATCAACCTCGGTTTCTACGAACAGAACAGCCTGCCTCTGCAGTGGCGTCTTCCCTTGGCTATCCCATGCTTGATCTCCCTGGTCCTGATCGCTGCGGTCTTCTCCATTCCGGAAAGCCCCAGATGGTTGTGCAATAAGAACAGGATTGCAGAAGCGAGAGAGAACCTGGCAAGGTTCATGGGAAAAAGCGGCGAAGCTCCTGAGGTCCTCGGGGAAATAGGGGGCATCGAGCTGGCGCTTGAGGAGACTGGAAGAAGCGCGGCTAAGCTCTCCGACATGTTCACCAACGGAAAGGATCGTCTGCTCTACCGCTTCTCTCTTTGCATATTCCTACAATTCCTACAGCAAATGTGCGGAAGCAATCTTATTTCAACGTACTCAACAGTAAGTCACTGCCAAGGACCGCCTGCTACTCCTGCCATACTAAGCTTCATCTTAGATTATTTTCCAACAGGGACTTGGAATGGACGGTGGAACTTCTCGCATTCTTAGCGGCGGTGCTCTGACCTGGAAGTTCTTATCCTGCTTCGTCGCATTCTTCACCATCGACAGATTTGGGCGCCGTAAGCTGTTCATGTTCAGCGGTGCAGGCATGGCAGGTTGCATGTTGGCTCTTGCCGTCGCTAGCAGCTTCCCCACGAGCAATAGGTCTGCTCAGATCACCTCGGCATTCTTCATCTTCCTATTCAACTTCTTCATCCCTATCGGATTCCTGGGCGCCAATTTTTTATACTGCGCCGAAGTCGCACCTACTCGCCTTCGTGTCGCTATGTCCGGCATCTCAACTGGGTAATTTTTCCATCTCTCCTTTCATCCTATATGCTCTTAAATCTAACCTGCAACAGGAATCACTGGTTGTGGAACTTCGTTGTCAATATGGTTACTCCGGTGAGTTCTATTATGCCCAACGGTTGCATCGACGAGCTAACATAAGGGCAGGTTGCAATTGAGACTATCGGCTGGAGGTACTATCTTGTGTTCCTCTGCATCTCGGCCACCATCATTCCCATCGTATGGTTCTTCTACCCTGAGACCATGGGTCGCAGTCTCGAAGAACTCGAGATGATGTTCTCGGAGGGCAAGTCGATCCCAGGGATTGTGAGGGAGTCACGCAAACCGTTGACGGGCGAACTACTGCCGGCGAGCTACAATGAGAAGAGCGCGAAGACTATGGACGACGGATACGCCTAGACGCTTTGCAATTACCCAACAAGTCACGCGCTAGATTCTAGCAATTGTATAGAGCTTTTATACTTTAATATAGGTCTTAAAAGGAAAGCTAAAGCTATAAATAAAAATAGCTAGTAGTAGAAGAGATATATAATAGTAAAAAAATATATAATATATAACGGGATTCGCTTGGCCGTGGCAGGTGGCGAGCCGATTCTATTATAATATAAATAGAAATTAAGAGATATAAGAATATTATTAAGCCTATAGTAAACGTTAATAGTTATAGTTACATAATAAGATTAATAATAAAATCTAGACTAAATAGATCCTCTACTTAGTCTATATATATATATAGAAAGTATTCCAGAATCTCTAGGTTAATTTTTATAAAATCTTAGAGTTAAAAATATATAAATCTATAAAATAGAGCTATAGATTTTATTACGTAACTTTATTATATATTTATATTATATATTTATATTTAACTTATAGGCGTAATTATTTATATTAAATTTTTATAAATTTTTATTTAGATTACTATTATTTTTATAATATTATTACGGCGTAGTAGCTATAATACTATTTTTTTTTAGCCTAAAATTTATTTAGGATTTAAAACTAGACTATATTAATAGGGTAAACTCTATTTAGTCTATTATAATTATAATTCTTTATATCTTTATATAAAATCCTTAAACGTATTACGCTTACTAATAAAGTTAATTATTATAAATTTTTAGTAATACTATACTTTTATTACTTTAGACTTAATACGTCCTATATAGTTTCTTTTTATAATATTTTTAGGTAGTTAGTTTATAAGACTTATATATTTATATATTTATATATTAATTAAATAAAAGGGTGTGGCTGTAGTGGCTGTGTAGGCGACTAAAAGGGGTTTTAGAAAAGGAGGAGTATATATATACCTTTATACTTAAGACTTATATATATTTTAACGGTTATAGCTCTTATAGTATAAATAATGTATTAGTTTTAAATAGTATATATCGTTTAATATTATATATTTACAGGCTTATTACTTTTAATATAATTTATTAATTATTTATAAACTAAAATTTAAGCTAAACTTACCGCGACGGAGAAGAAATAAAAATAAATTTTAAATAAGTTAGCTATTATTTATACTAAAATAGCTAATTTCTAAACAAAAAATAATGTTTTTAATAAATAGAAAAACGCTTAGTCGGTACTTTTTAATACAAAATTTAATTTTAAAGAAGTAGAATTAAAAACCGCTAGTTAATAAAATAGTTCAAAAAAAAAACTCTTAATAAACGTTTTAGGTAACGCTTATAGTTTTATTAATAATAGTAATTTTTATAAATTCTTATTAGGCGTTTTAGGAATAAGTCTTCTATTTCCTAGTTTCTTTTAAGAGATTAGTTTAACTAGAACTCCTTTAGTTTTTTGAAGTAATTAAAAATTTTTTTTTAAGTTTTTATATATTATTTTATAGGTTTTCTCTTTTATTATTACCTAACTATTTAATTCTATACTAGTCTTATCTATTTATAGTTTAATAGTTTATAATACTATAAATTTTTATTACTATTATTCTTTATACGTATTAGCTTTATAAACTATAGGCTTAGTATTTTATAGCACTTTTTTTAATAGTATAATATAAAAAACTAAATATATTTTAATACTACTAGATAATTATAGTTTAAATATATCTAAAGTAATTTATTTTAAAATTTTATATAGACTAATTTTAAGGTAATTTAGTTTATTTAAGAGTCTTATACTAATTATATTTTTTTATAGTAGCTAAATTTTTTTTTTAAAAGTAGGCGAAGTCTTATATTTTTAGTTATAGTATTTACCTATTTTTTTTATAAAAAGATAGTATCTTATTAAAATTATATATAAGTTTATATTAGGATAACTATACTCTATTTATATAGAGTAATAGTCTTCTATAATATTATAGTAGGTAGGAAATAGTATAAAATAATAAATAGTAATAGTTATATTTTAATATATTCTTTTTACTATTTATATAATAGCTAGATAAAAGTTCTACTCGCTAGTGCAGAGTATATAATTATATAATTATAGTTATATAATCTGTATACTTCGTATTACTAGTAAATCTATTTAAGTTAACTATTTTATATATACTAATAACTCTTTTTTTTATAATAATACTGTATAAATACTCTATCCTCTTATATTTTTTCTTATATATTAATAAGTAGTTCTCTTTTCTATATAAGTATCTCTTTATTTTAATATATTTTTATATCACTAAATTGTAGTTTGTTGTTCGCGCGTTATATAATAATAAAAAGTAAAATAATATAGTATATTACTACTTATTAATTAAAATTATAGTAAACTAAAGTAAAGAGTTAATAACTTTATACGTTACGCGAAAGTAAAGAGTAAAATTATAGTAAATAAAAGTAAGAAGTTATTATATAATTATTAAAAAGGGCCGGTGTAAAACTGTACGGGATAATAGTATATAAAAAAGAGTTTTTTTCTTTTTATAATATTTTTTTTTTTATTTTTATTTATTATTATTTTTATACGTAGTTTTAGATACTATTTTTTTCTTTTTTAACTTTCTAGCTGTCTTTTTATATATAGAGTTAATCTCTAATAAAACTTCTAAAATAGCTTTAGTTTTATATAAATAGTAATAGTAATAATTATAGTAGGTTATAGTTATATTTAGTTTTACTTTTATATAGGCTCCCGAACCTAGTAGTTAAATTTAGATTATTATTTTTACTAGAATAGCTGCTAATAGGGTATTTTTATTAGTCTTTTATATTAATATATATATATATTTCTGTGTAATTCTTTCCGTACGGTAATATTTTATAAAATAATAAATATATAGTATATTAGTTACCCTTATATAATATAGATATTATTTTACCTAATAATATTAACTTAACTTTTTTTACTATAAAGATTATTTACTATAAAGACTATTTTTATACGCTTTTTATATAATTACGTAAAATACTAGAGCCGTAGCCGTATATATAAAAGTATAGTAATAATACTAAACTTTTACTCTTTATAGAGTATTATACTCTAGTAGTATTTTAAAATAATATATATAATTCTTATATATAGTAGCTATAGAAGGCCTAGTATAAGTATTATACTTAAAGTATATAGGTATTTTTTTTTATCTTTTTCCTTATTTTTCCTTTATTAATATAGAGGAGGATTAGAGATATATAAAAAAATAGGGCGGTTTTTTTTAGGTATAATACCTTAAAAGTTCTTCTTTTAACCTTTATATAATAAAGTAAAAGAATATAATATATAAAAAAAATATACTAAAAAATAATTTATGCGATTAAGGATATTTAATTTAAAATATAAAAAATATATAGAATACCTTATTAGGTCTTTTACATAGACTCTAGCCTATTAACTAAAACTTTAATATTATAAGAGAGGGTATTAAAAGATATTAATTATATGAAAAAACTATTTAGTTTACCCTTTATAAAAGTATTTATAGAATTATTCTTTTTTATTATTTATTATATTTTAGAGATCTCGCGGTTCTTATATAATTAGTAAAAAAATATAATATTTATTATAAGCCTCTTCTTATTTATTATACTAAGCTTAATAAAATAATTATATAAAGATTTTAAATCTGTATAGATTACTATAGGGGCTAGTAAAAAATTAATCCTATAAAAGATTTTATTAATAGTAGTACTAAAAGTAATAACTATATTAAAGTTTATAATTATTTTATATAACTTACTAGTAAGGCTATTTTATAAAACTTATTTATATTTAATTAAGTTTTAATAAATAATATTACTGTGTACAGTAAACTCGGTATTTATATAATTTTTAATTTTAAAAATAATAAAATATCTAAACTATAAGCTAAGATCTTAGTTATTTATAAAAAATTTATTTATAAAAATAAAGAGTTTTGTACGTTAAAAGTCTAGTAAAATATATAAAACTTTTTTTTATAGTCTTAATCTGCTACTTAATCCTCTTATTTAGTGCCTTTATTTTTAATATAGTAAACTTTTTTATTTATACGGCTATAAAGAGGTTAAATATAGCTTTTAGTTAATAAGTAAAAGTAATATATATATTTTTTATACGCTGCTTAATATACTGCTATTAAACTTTTAGATTAGTTAGATCTATTATATAGAGGCCTTTATTCTATTTTTTTTTTAAAATAATTTTTACTTTATTAAACTTTAAAAGTTTATATATAGAAAGAAATAACTTATTTTTTATATAAAACTCTATAGCTTATAGTTTATTTTTATTTATTAAAGAAAGTAAGTAAAATAATACTTAAAGTATTATTTATCTATATACCTATTAGGCTAAAAGTCTCTACTTCTTTTTTTATTATAAGTAGGTATAGATTATACGTAAAGGGGAATATTTTTAGCCTTTTAGTATAGTAGTTATAGTATATTTTAAACTAGTATAAACCTAATTTAACTATACTATATAGAAGGCGTACGACTTAGAAGATTATATTAGAGAAAAAAAATAGTTTATTTTTTTTAAAGGTTTTATATACAGCATATAAAACAGTGGGTTTTTAAATTATATATAGACTTAAATAATATTACGTAATTTATATTTTATACTATATAATTTAAGGAGTATTACGCTTAAGACTAAAATAAGTTTTTAGCTTATTTTTTAAATAGTTAGTAACTATATAAAAATAAATTATTTATTATTATTAGAATAGCTAGTAAGTATATAGTAAAATTTTTTATATAGAGTTATATTTTTATTCTTAACCTCCTATACTATTTTTAGATTAAATATACAGCCTATATAAATAGTTAAATTATATATAATAGGCTTAAAAATACTACTTATAATAAAGGAATTAATTTTTATATAATTAGATTTCTTAAATAGGACTCTAGATATTATAATAATATTATTCTAGTACAGCTTTATTACTAGTATAAAATTAAGCTTTTTTTTTTAAGTTATAAAAGTTTCTACTATACAGTTCTTTTTTAGGCGATTTTACTTTTTTAGCTTCTTAGGTTTAGGTTATATAATTATATTCTTTTTTTTATAGCTAGGGGATTATTATATAAAAGAGATTTATAGTAGTATAGTTATATATATATTTATTTTATAGTTAGTAGGCTATTTTTTAAATTAATAGTAATATTTAGTCTATTAATTAACTATAGTATATATAGACCTATTTATTTTTTTTTCTCTTTAGATTAGAACCTCTAATTTAATAAAAAAAGATAAAGTCTTTTACAAATCTAGTCTATTATATATATTAATTATATAGCTTAGCGTAAGTTTTATATAATTAGCCTATAAGGCCTTTAAAGCTTTACGGATAGTATTAGCCTATATAATAATATTTAGTAATAGTAGAGATATTATACTAATTTTTAAATAAGTGCTAAAAATAAGAAGTATTAGTATAATACTATTTAGGCCTATAGTATTATTTAGTACTTTTATAACTATTTAAAGAATATTTTTATTACTTATATAATATCTGATTTTATTTTTTAAGATATTAAAGACTCGCTGTAATAGGTTATATATTCTCTTAATTTTACTAACTACCTAGTAGGCCTCTATTAGTATTTAGTAATATTTTACTCTTATAATTTATATACTATTTTTAAACTCTTCTAAAGTAAAGTTAGTACCTAAATTATATATAATAAAATTTAAAAGATTTTAGTAGGTATTAATTTAGTATTATATAAGAGCTGCCTATACCTCTTATATAGATATTAAATTAAGAAAAGTAGCAGCCTAAAATAATATTTTTAAGTTAATAATATAAAAGATATCGCGGTTACTAATTTATATAATATTAATAATAATTTTATAATTAAAGTAGGTATTATTTTTAATAAAAAATTTAAATCTGTGCGGAGCTGCTCTATATATTTAGTAATAGTAATATAGTTTCTAACTTTATTCTAGTATAATAGAATTAATCTTATAACTTATATTATAAAGTAGTTTATAAAGTTATTTTATATAAGGGTGTCTAAAGCGTCAGTAAAGTTTATAAAATTTTATTTTAATAAAAAATAAAATAGTTTCTATAGAGCTTATATTAAAAAATAAATATTTTTATTTACGTATAACTAAAACTATTATACTATTCTTATATATAATAACGTTTAATATATTATTAAAATATACTTCTATATAGTTAGTATCTACTAAAAATAGTAAAAAGGGTATTAAAGTATTTAAGATATAATAAGTTATTATACTAATTAGGTTTTTAATCTGTATAGTACTAAGAGTATATATTAATATATTACCTCTAAAGCTAAGAGTAGTTTTTTTTAGAGTTTAATTAATTTTTATACTAAGGTTTTTATAAACGTACGCTTTAAGCTAGCCTTTATTAATTATTAAGAATTTAGCTATACTTATATTTTAAAATTTATTTTAGTACTGCGTACAGTATCTTCTTTTAAAAATAAATTATTTAGTTATTTTTTCTTTATTTATAGAGAATATATCTTCTACTATTATATAATAAAGAAATAAGGTAGTAGTAAGGTATTAAAGTATTTTCTTCCCTTTTTAAGAACTAAGGTTAAATATAGTTTTATATTTTAATTCCTCTATATTATTATACGAAAATCCTTTGAAGTTTTAAATATAGAGAGTAATATTACTTTAAAAAAATATTTTCTTATAGAAGTTTTATATATTATAATATACTAGTTATATACTTAGACCTTATATTATATAAAGTAGTTTAATAACTAGTATCCTTCCTTATAGTAGATAAAATACCTTTTTTTTTTTACTATTAGGATTATACTTCTAGATCTCTAAAAGGGTTATTATATATAAAAATAAAATTATTAGCGCTAGGGGGGTCTATTTTTATTATTAGTATACTTTCGATTTATATAGAAGGTCTTATATAATGCTTATAATTAAATATAGTATATATATTAGCAATTTATATTAATTTATAATATAGATTTTAGATTACTTAGTACTCTTTTATACGTAGACTTTATTAAAAATATAGTTTATTTAAGTTTTAGTTAACTTTTATATACTTATATAATTACTATATAGAGTAGTACTTCTTTTTTAAACTAAAGGTCTAAAGCTTTTTATACTAAAGTTAATTTATTAATTATTACCTTTAAGGCTTTGTGCAAAGTCTTATTAGGGTTTTTTTACTTAAATTATATAAAAGTAATAATAGTTTAGTTAGTCTAATACTAGTTATAGTTAATATATATATTAAAATAATCATAAAGGCATGCACATACTCCTCCTTTTTAGAAACCCCTTTTGGTCGCCTACACAGCCACCACAGCCACACCCTTTTGTTCAATTAATATATAAATATATATATTAAAATAGTAGTTTAACCTATTATATAACTATTTTTATAAGTATTTTAAGCTAATATTATATAAGTAGAACTAGCCTGCGCGATTCTTTAAAATATTTAAAAAAATAATAGTATACTATAACTTTTAGATATTAATTTTTTAGTAAAGCTTAATAAAAATATAAGCTTTATTAGCTAAAATATTATATAGATAGCTAGTATAGTTATTTACTTTTTTCTATATCTTCTAAAATATAATTATTTTTTATAAATTAAGCTTCTCTAGCTGTATATCTTATATAAGTAGAAGTTAAAATATTAGATTCTAATAAGTAGTGTATAAAGATTAAAAAGTTAGTAGGTAACTAATTATTAATATTCTATAACTAGTTCTTAGGAGAAATAGTAATATTTTAGAATTATATAATAATAGATATATTAAGTATTATAGTCTACTATTATATATATTTAGAGGTAGTGCTAGGGTATATAAACTATATAAAGTCTAGAGTTATTTAGGTTTATATAGTCTATATTTATACTTATATAATATAGGCCTAAAATTCTTTAGATAATACTAGTATAGCGGGATTAATTACTTATATAATATATATCGTAATAGTTAGTTTTTTTATTATATAAAAGGTGTAGCTAAAGTATATAAAATATTTAGCTATTAGTTAAAAATTTAAAAATTTAAGTTTAATAGTTTCTGTATAGGTTATTCTATAATTATAATTAGACTTTTTATTAAACTTCTTAATCTCGCTTAAAGGTTTTTAATTTTTTAATATTCTTTTATAATCTAAAGAAAAGTTTATATAAAACTTATTAGTTTTTTTTTATTTACCTACTAGAGGTTATACGCCCTTATTTTATAAGATTCTTAATAGTTTTTTTTAAAATACTTATTTTAGTAATATAAAGTAGAAATAGTTTTATTTATTAAATAAATTATAGTATAAAGTAATTAGGCTTTAGTTATCCCTTTATTTTATATAAAGTTTTATAATAATATAGCTAATATACGTATTAAGTTATTTAGTAGATAGGTTATTTTAAATATTTAAATTTTTTATCTAGTATTATAACTTAGTTTAGTTTTTAAGTACTCGTATAGAGATATTATATTTTTAAATATATTTTTTTTATAATAAATTTAGATCTGTCTCTATTATACGCTTTTTACCTTTTTATATAGAAAAAACTTTTTTTAGTACTATTATATTATTTAATTTATATAATTAATTATACGGTTTTAGCTTACTATACTAGTAGGTTTATATAAAGCGGTTTGTGGACATGATTGAAGATTCTGAACTTTGTGTGTGTGTGGTGTTTGTGGGAAGGAGAGAAAGCCACTGCGCTCGCCATTTTGAACGCGCTGTGCGGCCCATGGTTCTGCCCATGGTTCTGCCCAAGACGACGACCCATGGATGCTCTATCGCCGTCCCATGGTCGTTGCCCCGCCGTCGTTGCAGCTGCCGCCCAACAAGTCGTCTGTTGGGTCATCGCTCCACCAGCTGTGAAATTCGAAAAATCCTATGTTTAATAGGCCCTGGGTTATAGCGCCTCTGTTTTTACCCACCTCTGTGTTAAGTGAGGACGTAGCGTACACCAAGTCGATACAGCTCCCACGGATAAACGTAAAGAAATATAAAGCGGTTTAGTTTTAAAAAAAGTTATTTTTATTTTTTATGCGGATAAGGGTTTAATAGAATATATAATTTAATATACTTCCCTTTATTTATAGATACGGGGAAGAGTCGCGTAATATATAAAATTATTTTTATATAATATAGGTTTAATATAACTTAACCTCTCTATATGCCCTTACTAATTTATAGTAGATAAAGAAATCTAATTAACTACTAGTAATAAAATAGTTAAATAATCTAATTAACTAACTACTAATTAGTATTAGAATAACTATATTTTATTTATACAGAGTAATAGTTCTCTATAATATTATAATAGATAGAAAATAGTATAAAATAATAAATAGTAATAATTATATTTTAATATACTCTCTTTACTATTTATATAATAGCTAGATAAAGGTTTTACTCGCTAGTGCAAATTATATAATTATATAACTATAGCTATATAATCTGTACGATCTATATTACTAGTAAATCTGTTTAGATTAACTACTCTATATATAGTTTAAATAATTTTTTAAGTCTATACTATTTTATTAGTATTTTATAATCTTATTACTCTAGGTAATTAGTACACTATAGGGATGAATCTATAATTTATAAA
Organism: Pleoardoris graminearum; assembly: GCA_030770415.1. NCBI lineage: Eukaryota > Fungi > Ascomycota > Dothideomycetes > Pleosporales > Didymosphaeriaceae > Pleoardoris > Pleoardoris graminearum. Next base: position 320,933 of record JASEKS010000030.1, read on the forward strand.
AAATAGTATAACTTCTATTATACTATTTTATAAATTATTATATACAAATTAGACTATTAGGAGTAGTTTTACCTAATTATTCTATTAGTAGTTTAAATAGTACTTAGAGTATTATTCTATAATTTAATTTATTTAATTTATTTATTTATCTATTTATAGGTAATAGACCGTAGATATACTATATTAAATTCTAATAAAGAAAATTACTATTAAGTATAGTTTAGATATAAATTAGATATCTCTATTTATAATAATTTTATTTAAAATACTATATTAGGCTACTACCGTTAAAAGAAATCTAAAGATTACTTATTTTACTAAACTTATTTTTTTAGTATAGAATAAAATAGATATATTTTATAGTTTTATCTATAATAGTTATAATACTATTATATTTAAGTTTATTATTTAGGTCTCTTAATTTTAGTAATTTTATAATAAAGTTTTTTTAATTTTTCGATATATTGAGTATAAAGGTATGCACATACTTCTCCTTTTTTAAAACCCCTTTTAGTCGCCTACACAGCTACTACAGTCACACTATTTATTTAATTAGTATATAAATATAAATATAAATATTTATAATAAAGTTTATTATAACTGTTTTTTAAAATTATTTAGAGACTTCTACTAGCTATAAGTACTTATATAAAGCGTGTCTATTTAGTTTATTTTAGTAATAGTGAATATAATGTTATAGTACTTTAATTATAATTTACTTAATTTAATATTTTATATTTATATATTAATTAAATAAATAGTGTAGCTATAGTAGCTCGGGGCAACCAAAAGGTGTTTTTAAAAAAGAGGAGTATATATATACTTTTATACTTAGTGTTAAAAAAGTTACTTAACTTTAAAAAAAGTAATAGTTTCTTATAAGCTATTTTAATATTACAGGGGGGTGACAAAAAAAAAGTGTAATCTAAAAAGTTAACTTTTTGAAAAAATTATATAAAATTAAATAATAAAGCTAAAAATACGTGAATAATACCGTTTTAAAGAGAAAATTATAGAGATTTTAATTACTATTTTAGTTACTACTTACTAAGCACTAGTAAATAACTAAAATTACCTAAACCTAGCAATTTTTTTAACCCCTTTTTTAGGTTCCTATAACTTTTTGGTTAGTGAATATATTTAACTAAAATTTTAACTATACCTTTTTAGGCCTAGTATAGGTTACGTAACTACATTTTCGAACTATATTAGTAATCTAACTATATAATTATATTAATTATAAAAATATTACTAAGGCTTATATAATTACTAGTTACGTGATATATTACTAATATTATAGTATATTATAATATCTTTTAACTTTTATAAACCTAAACTCCTATTATCTTAAAATGGCGCTAACTTTTTTAAAACTTAAATCTAAAGTTAAACTTCTTTTAAAAGCAAATAATTCTTCTTTTTTAATTGCTACTACTTTAGAAAAGCCTCTACGAGCTATTTATAGTGCTATAAATAGAATTAAAAAGAAGGAGAAAGATAATTATAATATAAAAAAGATTAAAAGGAGTAGGGTTTCTAAAGTAACTTAAAGAGAAAAAAGAGTTATTAATAGGGACTTAACTAGAAGCCCTAAAAAAGAAAATAAAAGACTATTAATAGATAATAGTCTAAATATCTTAAAAAGATCCTTATAAAGGATTTTAAAAGAGGAGGATTATAGTATTAATATAAGTAAAAAAAAACTAATAATTAACAAAGAAAGCGCTAAAAAAAGATTAAAATACGCTAAAGAATAATTAAAAAATATTAAAAATATAAATTTAAAAAAAATAATATTTTCTAATAAGTTAGTAATACAAAGGGGATAATAAAATAGACGTTATTATAGAAAAAGGGGTAATAATAGAGTTAGAAAAGAACTGGCTGTTAGCTAATTATAAAGTAAGTTATTTTAATTTTTTAAATTATTAAAATATATAACTTTTTATCTATTTTTAAGTTATAGTTTTAGTTTTTTAATATTAATTATATTAATTATTTTATAGGACAAGACCTTAAACTATAAGTTTAGGGAGTAATTTAGATAGGAGGTAGAAGTAATTTAGTATTTACTAAAACATCTAATTCTTCTACTTCTTTTACTAGTAAGGACTATATAAATAAAGTTCTTATACCTAAGCTTAAACCCTCTATAAAAAGGGGTAAGTAACTTAATAGGTTTTTTAGTACTTTTTTTAATATAATAATATATATATATATATATATATATATTATTATATTATATTATAATTATAAACTTTATACTAATATTAATTTAGGTTAGTAATTTTAACAAGATAACGTCCCTATTTATAAAATAAAGGACGTTTTAAACTGGTTTAAAAATAATAAAATTAAACTATTTTTTTACCCAGCCTATAGCCCTGATTTAGCCCCTATAGAAAATATATAAGGTTATATAAAATAAGGGCTAAATAATAATAAAGAGGCTAGTTTAGGTGTAGGATCTAGTATACAAAGTATAGAGGCCTTTAAAAGAGTTATTAATAAAGAGTAGTAGAATATACTATAAAAAGTTATTAATAACTATATTTTATCTCTTCCTAACCGTTATAAGGCAGTTATAAAAGCTAAAGGCTACTATACTAAGTATTAGTAATTTATTATTTACTAGTTTATTATTAAAAAAGTAAAAAAGTGACTTTTATATATAAATATATAAAAATATTTAATCTGCTAATAAAACTTAGTATCTATTATTATATATATAAAAATAAGCTAATTTTACACCTTAAATAAAAAGTTGTACTAACTTAAAGTAGGGTCCTAAAAATTTTCTATATTTACTAATTTTTTTTACCCCTAAACTCCTTAGTAAGCAGCCCCTAACAGGGTAAATAGAATTTACTAGTCTTTTTTTTTAAAATACTATTTTTTTCGTATTTTTAGGACCCCTAGTGAACAAGTTATATTATTTTAAAAAAGGTATTTTTTTTAATTACACTTTTTTTTGTCACCCCCCTGTAATATAACTTTCTAATAGCTTTATACTAGTATTTTATAAAATTATTTTATAAATTCTTATTATATTTTTATAGGGATAAAGGTCCTTCTAATACTTTATATATATTTATATATTAATAGAACAAAAGGGTGTGGCTGTACTAGCTGTATAGGCAACTAAAAGAAGTTTTAAAAAAGGAGAAGTATATATATACCATTATACTCAATGTGTTAAAAAAGACTAAATACTTTAAATACTTTATTTTTAAATATTATTTTATTATATAGATTATTAAGGCTATTTTTACTTCTAGCAATTTTTTAATATATTTATTTTAACTATTTATTTTCTTTTACTTCTATTATAGCGGCTAGTTATAGTATATTATAAATAATAGTACTATTTTTATTAAAATAAAATAATACTTTAAATACTTCTTTCCTTTTTTAGAGGCTAGATCTTTAACTTAAAATATCTGCTTTTAAGTTTTTAGTCCCCCTTATATAAATAATTTTAAAATTAAATATTACTAAATACACTATCTATTATATTTATTAAGAATTTAACCTTATAGTTATTATAAATTCTATAAGATTTTTATAGTCTAAAAGAATAGGTATTTAGAATTTAGCGCTTTAAAGGTAAGTTTTTTATTTTTTAAAAGTAGAAACTATAGTAAGCATTTTTTTTATTATTGATTTTATAGTTTAACTCTACTACTATTATTTTTTATAAGTAGTATACTACTAGATATTTTATATTATCCTTTGAGTCCTCTTTACTAAAATATATTTTAATTATAAAATTAGATATATCTATTTTTAAAATAACTAAATACTTTACATTATAGATTTTTAATATAGGTTTTTTTATAAGCTCTTGTATAAGCCTCTTTATTACTTATTTACACTTAGAGCTCTATTTAAAAAAAATATTTTTTTATAAGTCTTATAAGGGACCCTGTAATTTTTATTTAGTATAGTATAAATTTTTTATAAAAGTTATAGAGCTAAAAAAAATATATATATATATCTTTAAGATACTTAGGTCTTTCCTAGTTTATAATTTTTTAAATTTTTAAAAATTTAATCTTTATTTTTTTTAATTTAATAATAAATCTTAAATAAATAATACTAGTAAATAATAAAGGCATATATATACTCCTCCTTTTTTAAACCCCTTTTAGTTACCCCGAGCTACCGTAGTTACACTTTTTATTTAATTAATATATAAATATAATACTAGTAATATAGAATTTATATTTTTTAAGTTTTAGGTAGTGTTTTAAATATTTTAGCTTTTAACAGATCTCTTATACGTATTTTCTATATTCTTTTCTCTTTATAGAGTAGATCCAAATATTATTTAAATAGATTATTATATCGTTTTTTATAAAATAGTATATATCCTTTATTAAAAAACTCCTATATCGTTTATAAGTCTAAAGGATATTACTATATATTTAAATAATCTAAACTTTGTTTAAAATATAGTCTTTTATTTCTTTCTCTTTATAATTTTATTTTAATTAAACGTATTTTATTTATTTAGTCACGTAAATATTTTTATATAGCGTAATTAGTCTACCTAGAGGGTAAAAAAAAGAGTACTTTAAAAAGATACCTTTTTTAATATAAAATAACTTTATAATTAGTAAGCTATAAAATATAAGAAAAAGCGCGTTTTAATAAGAAAGATTAGTAGATTCTATTTAACCTATTAGGGGCTGCTTTCTAAGGAGTTTAGGGGTAGTAAAAAATTAGTAAATATAAAAAATTTTAGAATTCTGTTTTAAGTTTTTATAACTTTTTATTTAAGGTATTAAATTAGCTTATTTTTATATATAGTATATATATATATTTGTATATTAATCGAATAAATAGTGTGGCTGTGGTGGCTCGGGGCGACCAAAAGGGGTTTTAAAAAAGGACGAGTATGTGTATGCCTTTTTATATATATAGTATAATAGATACTCTATTATATTAGTATATAAATTATATATATAGTTTAATATATTAATTATTTTTTCGACCTAGCCTTACCTGACTTTTTCGACACATTAAGTATAAAGGTATATATATACTCCTCCTTTTTTAAAATCCCTTTTAGTCGTCTATATAGCCACTATAGCTACACTCTTTTATTTAATTAATATATTTATATATATATTAATTATATCATTATTAATAAAAGTTATATTTTCATATTATTAATAATAAACTAGTAAATAATATATTACTAGTATTTAGTATAGTAGTCTTTAGCTTTTATAACTACCTTATAACGGTTAGGGAGGGCGGGGTGGTATAGTAGGTATATGCCTAGAAATACTAAAATTTTTTAATTTTTAAGGTCTCTTCTACGTATTAGGGGTTTAATTTCTCTTCTTATTATAGCGTTCTTTAAACGCGCTTACTTTATATAATAAAATATAAAATTTTTAAAAATATAAGGTACCGCTAAAGAATTAATATAAAACTATAAAAAGCTAAAATCTTTATATAGAATACGTTATATCTAAAGGTATAGGTAAAGTATTTAGACTAAAATTACTATCTAAAGTTAGATAAGATAAAAATCTATATCTAAATAGGCCTAGCGTAGTAAACTAGTCCTAATTAGGTAATAGATTAGTAGTTTAGTATAACTATTTAGTATATAATAACCTAGTTAGGAGATTAAAGAGCCGGTTCTAGTTCGTTTAAAAGATAAAATACTTTCCTTAAATAGTTAGGTAGCCTTAATTAAAGACTTATTTTTTTTTTTTAAAAAAAACGGTTAGGGAGAAATAAAATATAGTTATTAATAACTTTTTATAGTATATTATTCTACTTTTTAATAATAGTTTTTTTTGAAGGCCTTTATACTATTTAAACTTAATCTTATATCTAAATTAGACTTTTTATTATTAATTAGTTTAGATTTTAAAAAACTTTATATATTTTCTATACCTTTTTTGGACTAGTGTCTCGACGCTACACATTACCTCTCTTCACATAATATATTTTCTATAGGGGCTAAATTAGGACTATAGGCTGGGTAAAGATAAAATTTTATTTTATTATTTTTACACTACGTTAAAACGTTTATAGTTTTATAAATAGGGGCGTTATCCTATTAAAATTACTAACCTAAATTAATATAAATATTATAATTATAATTATAATATATATATATTTATATTTATGTACTAATTAAATAAATAGTGTGGCTATAGTAGCTGTGTAGGCGACTAAAAGGGATTTTAAAAAAGGAGTATTATGTGTATACCTTTATACATAATTATAATATAATATATATATTATTATATTAAAAAAATAGAAATAAAAAAAACTTTATACAACTTACTCTATATTATAGTTAGTTTAACTTTAGGTATAAGAACCGGTCTTAATAGAGACCTAAAGGTTTAAAAGTTATCATAAGATAATTAATATAAAATATTCTATTTTATTTAGTTCTATATTTAGTTATTTATTTTTATTATTTTAAATTTACTAGCTATTATTATAGCGTTAAAAGTATTTAGCCTAAAAAGGCTCTAAGGCTTTTTACATCCTTTACCCACTTTATACTTATACTAGTATACTCTATTATTTTTTTAATAAAACTTAGATAGTTCTCTATATTTATCTTTATATTTAGTAAGCGCTTTTATATATTTAAAATAATATCCTTATTATACTACTAGTTCTCCTTTAATTTACTTATATTTATTAATTATTACTATTACTCCTATAAAGTAACTTACTATATATCTTTAGTAACTAGTATATATCTATAAGTAATAAGCTAATTAGCTTTTTCTTTTATAATATAAGTAAATTACGACGTAATAACTGCCTTATTTATAGCTTTAGGCCTTTAAGAACCTTATCTATTATGCAGTAGTTATTTTTACTTATTAATTATATATATATTTATATATTAATCGAACAAATAGTGTGGCTGTAATAGCTTAGGGCGACTAAAAGGGGTTTTCAAAAAGGAGGAGTATGTATATACCTTTATTTTTAATTATATATTTATAGTACTATAGTACTACGTATAGTGTTAAATATTATTAATAATTACTACGCCTAGCGCGGGTTATAATAGCTAAGTTATAATATTAATTCGCTTTATAGATATTATATACTTTATAATACTTTTTACGGTATTTAGTATAAGTCTATATTATACTTTATAGTATCTGGTGCGGGCCTATATATATACTTTATTTATTTAATAGTGTTAGAAGCGCGCTCTTTAGATATATAGTTATAGGAGTACTATACTATAGTTAGTAGAGTAATACCTTAGGTAGCGTAATTTATACTATAAATATACTATTTTTTTTTTTTTTTTATAAATGCCTGCTTAGTATTAGTTATAATAGTAGATATATAACTATAAGTTAGTATAGAATAATAAATTACTAAACTATAAAACTATTAAGTACCTTTAAAAGCCGGTCGTTAGGTCCTATAGTATATATAGTACTTTCCTTCCTAATTAAGTAGTTACTAATAGCAACTTTATTATATATATAAAAAAAAGGTGTAAGAACTTTATTTATATAGTCCTTACTAGTAAAAAAAGTAAAAGAATTAGGTATTTTAATAAATACTAAATTACTTCTATCTCCTATCTAAATTATATCCTAAACTTATAGGGGAAGGGTTTAACCTATAAAATAATTAATATAATTAATATTAAATAACTAAAACTATAATATAAAAATATATAAAAAGTTATATATATTAATATTTTAAAAAGTTAACATAACTTACGTTATAATTAGCTAATAGCTAGTTCTATTCTAACTCTATTATTACCTTTTTTTTATTATCCCCTTTATATTGCTGACTTATTAGAAAATTTATTTTTTTAAATTTATATTTTTTATATTGTTTTAAGCATATCTTAATATTATTATAGTATTTTCTTTATTTATAATTAGTTTTTTTTACTTATATTAATAGAGTAATTCTTCTCTTTTAAAAAGTTTTATAAAGACCTTTTTATAATATTTAGACTATTTTCTATTAATAGTCTTTTATTTTATTTTTTAGGACTTTTAGTTAAGTTATTATTAATAACTCTTTTATCTTTTATAGTTAACTTTAAAACTCGACCTTTTTTAATCTTATTTATATTATAATTATAATTATTTTTATTTTTAATACGTTAGATAGTATTATAAATAGTCTTTTTAGGCTTTGTTAAAGTAGAAATAATAGTAAAAATAGGGATATTTACTCTTAAAAGTAAGTTAACTTTAGATTCGAGTTTTAAAAAATTTGTTACTATTTTAAGAAAATCGGAGTCTAGGTTTATAAAATCTAAAAGTTATTATAAGATACTATAGTATTAATAATATATTACGTAAGTGGTAGTTATATAAGTATAGGCTAAATTTTTATTATTAATATAATTTTATTATTAGATTACTAATATACTTCGAAAAACTAGTTATGTAATCTAGACTAGGCCTAAAAGGGTATAGTAAAATTTTTAGTTAAATATATTTACTAACTAAAAAGTTATAGGAACCTAAAAAAGGAGTTTAAATAATTACTAAGTTTAGGTAATTTGTATTTATTATATATAATAAATAAGTAGCAAGTAAAATACTTATATAATACCCTAAATTCTTTTTTTAATATAGTATTATTTACATATTATTAAGCTTATTAATTAGTTTTATATAAATTTTTAAAAAGCTATCTTTTTTAAATACTTATTTTTTTTACCGCTCTTATATATCTAATATTAATAGTAAGGGGTAATAATTTTTAATTATTATATTATTTATTTTACCAAAGTTAATATAACATTATAGTTTTAGGTTCCTTTTTTTTAAAGGTAATCCTATAGGCGGCTAAAGAGATTAAAAATCTAATATAACCTTTTTTAAGGTTTGTTTATATATACTTTTTTATATTTTTTATTTTTTATTTTATAGTTTTATACACTAGGTTCTATGTGAGTTATTTATTAAGCTAAAAATTAATCTTATAGTTTTATTTAGAATATTTAAAATAAAAATTTTTAGGTTCTCTAAAGATATTCTTAAACTTTTTATATTTTTTAGGTAACTTTACGTCTTCGTCCCTTATTATAGTAAGTTAGTAGAGGTAGTAAATTATTTTAGTTTCTTAATATATAATAGGGTTAACTTATATAAGCTATAGTAACCCTAAAATTATATTTTACTAATTATTTATCTTCACTAGGTCTATTATAAGGTTATTAACTACTAGTTTTTTAATTATAAAAGTTTCTAGTTTTATTTCTATATATATTTATTTAGAAAATAACTCCCCTTTAAGATTATAAAGAGTCCGTTTATCAATTTTATTAGTATAATAGAGACTATTTCCTTTTATAAAATTTTTTATTACTTTACTATTTACTATAGCTTAGATTAAGTATTTGTAATATTCTGTTTAGATTATAACGTAAGCTCCTTATATATCTTTTAGTACCTTTTTACCTTTTAGCTAATACTTTATCTATATTTTTTTATTTATATATTTTAAATATTTATATTTTAAGTTTTTTTACTATAGGCGTCCTATAATATATTTTATTAGTAATAGTAGTTTTAGTATAAAAATTAAGTATTTTTTATATTTTTAGTTAGGGTACTAGCTATATATTTTATTTTTAAGAATTTCGTCTATATATATCTCCCTGTATACTCTAGTAAGATAAACCTTATATTTTTACTTAGGCACTTAATATATCTAGTATTCTAAAATAATATAAGATATTTATACTAGTTTATAGTAAGCTAAGTAGTTAATTAGGGTTTATAGGTTATTTTCTTTTACTATTCTATTAGTACCGGGTCTTTTTTAGATAAATATATAGTATTTAATAAAAATACGCGACGTATAAACTTTATTTATTTATTTAATCTTATAGGCTATATTTTTTTTATTTATAGTAATTAGGAATTTTATTAGTTAAAATTATATTATTTTTAACTTAGCGTTAGAAATTAGTAAACTTTATATTTTAAAAATACGTCGTATTTTAGTCTTTATATACTTTATAGATAGTTTACCCCTTAAATTTCTATAAATAGAATTTCTAGTTTTTTATTATATCTTAAGTAGAATAAAAGTATTTTAGACTAGTTTTTACTTATACTAGTTTTAGAAACTAAAAATACTCTATTTCTTCTATTTTTATATTTTTTATTAATAACTTAGGCTTATCCTAGACTAGAGATAAAAAAATATTCTCCTTTCTCTTAAGTATTGATTAGGACAGTGTTTTTATTAATTAATTTAAATTATTAAAAGAACTACTTAATTTCCTTTTATTTAAATTAAGGGATACGTTAGGGTATTTTAGGATCTAGATATTTTATTTTTATTATAAAGCTATTTTAGGATTTTTAACTTTTTATTTACTACTAACTATTTTTTAAACTAGTATCCTGTGTCCCTTTTTATCTATATATATATTATATATATATTACTTAAGTATTTAGCCTAATATATAGTCTAGTACTTTTTATTACTAGTTAGCTTTTTTAAAGGTTTTTTACGTTTTTTAGAACTCTTTTTAATCTCTATTTTAGGGTTACTTTAGTCTTTTTTTAGGTAGTTTTTAGTAATATACCCCTTTTACTTATAACTAAAGTAGGCACCGTTTTTATATTATTTTTTTTTAGTTACGTTTTAGTTTCCCGGGTTATTATTATTTATAGTTATATAAAAAATTATTAAGTTACTTTTATTATAGATTTATACTTTTTCGATATATTAAGTATAAAGATATATATATACACCTTCTTTTTAAAATTTTTTTTAGTCGCCCCGAGCCATCACAGTTACACTTTTTATTCGATTAATATATAAATATATATAAATATACAGGGGGGTGAACTTAAAAAAAAGTAATTAAAAAAAATACCTTTTTTAAAATAATATAACTTTGTAATTAGTAAGCTAAAAAAATACAAGAAAAATAGCATTTTAAAGAGAAAAACTAGGAGACTCTATTTACCCTGTCAGGGGCTGCTTACTAAGGGGTTTAGGAGTAAAAAAACATTAGTAAATATAGAAAATTTTTAAAGTCCTACTAGAGGGTATTATAACTTTTTATTTAAGGTGTAAAATTAGCTTATTTTTATATATATTATAATAGTATCTATAATATATAAGTATATAACATATTTTTATATATTTATATATTATTTATATAATTATATATAAAAGTCAAATTTTCATATTTTTAATAATAAACTAGTAAATAATATATTACTAGTATTTAGTATAGTAGCCTTTAGCTTCTATAACCGCCTTATAACGGTTAGGGAGTAATAAAATATAATTATTAATAGCCTCTTAAGGTATTTTATACTACTTTTTATTAGTAGCTCGTTTAAAGGTCTCTATACTTTCTAAACTATTTCCTACACCTAAATTAGCCTTTTTATTTTTAATTAGCTCTAATTTTAATAAACCCTATATATATTCTATAGGGGCTAAATCAGGACTATAGGCTAGGTAAAGAAATAGTTTAATTTTATTATTTTTAAACTAAGTTAAAACGTTCCTAGTTTTATAAATAGGGACGTTATCTTATTAAAATTATTAACCTAAATTAATATTAATATAAAGTTTATAATTATAATATAATATAATAATATATATATATATACATAATTATATTATTAAAAACAGGGGTAAAAAAGTATTATAAAACTTACCCCTTTTTATATAGGGTTTAACCTCAGGTATAAGGACTTTATTTATATAGTCCTTACTAGTATAAGAAGTAAAAAAATTAGGTATTTTAATAAATACTAAATTACTTCTACCCCCTATCCAAATTACACCCTAAACTTATAGGGTAAGGTCTTAAGCTATAAAATAATTAATATAAATAATATTAAAAAACTAAAACTATAGCTTAAAAATAGATAAAAAGTTATATAATTTACAATTTTAAAAAATTAAAATAACTTACTTTATAATTAGCTAGTAACCAAATCTCTTCTAACTCTATTATTACCCCTTTTTCTATAGTATTCTCTTCTAGCTTTACCCCTTTATATTGCTGACTAATTAGAAAATATTATTTTTTCTAGTTTTATATTTTTAATATTTTTTAATTATTTTTTAGCGTATTTTACTCTTTTTTTAGCATTTTCTTTATTAATAAGAGGCTTTTTAGTACTTATATTAATAGAGTACTTCTCCTTTTTTAAAAACTTTTATAAAGCCCTCTTTATAATATATAGATTATTTTCTATTAATAATCTTCTATTTTCTTTTTTAGGGCTTCTAGTTAAGTCTCTATTAATAGCTCTCTTATCTCTTACAGTTAACTTAATAACTCGGCCTTTTTTAATCTTATTTATATTATAATCTTTTTTTTCTTTATTTTTAATACGTTATATAGTATTATAAATAGTCTTTTCTAACTTATTTAAAGTTGTAGCAATTAAAGAAGGTAAATTATTTGCTTTTAAAAGTTGTTAAACTTCAGATTCGAGTTTTAACAAATTTAGCGCTATTTTAAGGAAATAGGAGTCTAGGTTTATAAAATCTAAAAAATATTATAATATACTATAATATTAATAATATATTACGTGATTAATAATTATATAAGCCTTAAAAAATTTTTTATAATTAATATAATTATATAATTAGATTACTAATATACTTCTAAAATCTAGTTACGTAACCTATACTAGGCCTAAAAGGGTATAGTTAAAATTTTAGTTAAATATATTCACTAACTAAAAAGTTGTAAGATCCTAAATAATAGGTTTTAAAAATTACTATATTTAGGTAATTTTAATTTATTATAGTTAATAAATATAACGTAACTAAAATTCTTATATAAATCACTATTACTTTCTCTTTAAAACGGTATTATTCACGTATTTTTAGGCTTATTAATTAATTTTATATAAACTTTTAAAAAAGCTATCTTTTTTAATTACTCTTTTTTGAGTTCACCCCCCTGTAAATATATAGATTTATTATAAGTCTCTATTAGTTTTATATTAACTGCCTCTTTTATTTTTTTATTTTTAAAAGTAAAGCTTATTATTAATCTAAATAGCTTATTTAATTATTATAAATAGAATTATTAGTTTTTTTATTTTAATTATTTTATATTAAATTTTGGACTTTAGTTCTTTATAAAAATAATATATTAAAGTATACTTACTTTAGTCTAAGACCTTATTAGTTACTTATTTAAAGAATAATATATAAGTAAATATAATTTTTACTTACTAAAGATTTAGGAATCTTTATTTTATTATTTATTTAGCATTAATATTACTAAAAATTTACCTAAGGTTTTATTTAAAGTACTTATAGCTATTTTTTTTAAAAAAAAATAGACGCTAATTTTTAGCGCACCTACCTAATTAGGAAATAGCTATACACTCCTTTAAAAGTCCTTATAAACGTCTCTCTCTTTAATCCTATTTTTTAGGTTATTATATTACTAAATAAAGTTATATTGAATTACTAGTCTATTATAAACCTAATTAGGCTTAGTTCGCCACGCTAAGCCTATTTAGGGATAGATTTTTATCTCGTCTAACTTTAGATAGCAACTTTAACCCTAAAATACCTCGCTAATACCTATAGATATAACGTATTCTGTATAGGAGTTTTAGCTTCCTATAGTTTTATATTAATTTTTTAGTAGTACCCTATACTTTTAAAAAACTCTATATTTACTATATAAAATAGGCGCGTTTAAAGAACGCTACAGTAAGGAAAGGAATTAAACTCCTAATATATAAAATAATATTAAAATTTAACGAACCTATACATTTCTAGGCACTTACCCACTGTATTACCCCACCCTTATAGCTATTAAAGATAAACTTAGTTTTAATCTTTTAGCTATCCTTCGGATTTATCTAGTAATTTATCTAGTAATTATTAAATTAATTAATTACTTTTTTAATAAAATAAGTAATAATATATACTATTTTATTCTTATTCGTATTAAAATGCGTTTAATTAAGGTTAATATAGAGCGCTATAGAGGCTAAAAATTCTTAGAGCTTTTTATATATTTTATTAAATTTATTTAGCTCTACTAACTTAAGTAGCCTATTTATAAATTAGGTTTTAATTTTGTTTAGTTAGTTTTATAAAGTATTATTAACTCCTTTACCCCTTTCTTTTAAAATAGTCTTAACCTATTTTACTAGCTATTTATATATTTTTTTAATAACTTATTTTATTACTAAGAAAATAAATTTATTCTTTTATCTAAATTAAGTCTATAGGATCTAAAGAGGCAGCTTATAGAAACACTATTAGGGCTATTACTAGATTTATATAGTTTAAGACGTTTTTAGTATTATTTTTAACATATAATTATTAAAGTATAATAGGGTTTACTTAGTTATAGTAGGTAGTAAACTAATTCTATTATAATATAAATAAAAATTAAGAAATATAAGAATATTACTAAGCCTATAGTATATATTAATAGTTATAGTTACGTAGTAAAATTAATAATAAAGTTTAGACTAAATAGGTCCTTTATTTAGTCTATATATATAAAAAGTATTATAGACTCTCTAGCTCTATTTTTATAAAACTTTAGAGTTAGGAATTTATAAAATTATAATATAGAGCTACAGATCTTATTATATAATTTTATTATATATTTATATTATATTTTATATCTAATCTATAGGCGTAATATTTTAAATTAAATTTTTATAGGTTCTTATTAAAATTACTATTATATATTTATATATATATATATTTGTATACTAATCGAACAAATAGTGTGGTTGTGGTGGCTTGGGGCGACTAAAAGGGGTTTTAAAAAAGGAGGAGTATATACATACCTTTATAAGAGATATATAGACTAGTAAATAGGTCTCCATATCAGGATTTTAAAAACTATAATAACTCTTTAACTAAAAGAGTTAATATAGTTTTTAAATTTTTAATATAGAGCCCTATTAGTCACACTAGAGATATATATATTATACTAAAATATAACGTTTAGTACTAGAAGTAGGTAGAGGGTAACTACCTAAAGAGACGCTTGTAAGTATAAGGAGAGTAAATATTTCTTTATATTTCTTTTTAAAAGCTATATAGACTTCGTATACACTATATCCTTACTTAATATAAAAATAAGTAGAATAAAAACGGTATAACTAAAATATACTAAATGTAAAATTTTTAAAATTTTATTATAGCTAGTAGAGTAATAACTTAACTATAACTTATTAGGCTATAGTAGTAATAATAGCGTATAATAACTATAAAAAAAATTTATTATATATAAAATAATAAATTCTATATAGTATATTTATTATATATTATAATTAATATATAGTATAAATTAGTCTAATAAGTATAGTAACTCTTTTTCCTTTTTAAATATAATATAAAATATAAATTTTTTTAATATATTTATAATATTAGAATTTTATTTACATTAAGTATAAAGGCATACACATACTCCTCTATTTATATAACCCCTTTTAGTCGCCCTAAGCCACTACAGCCACACTATTTATTTAATTAATATATAAATATATAGAATTTTATTATTTAATATTTAAACTAAATAATATATTACTTAGAGTATTAACTATTACTAATTATAATAACTTATTAGATTATATTAAAACTATTTACACTAATACTCTTACATATTATAATATACTATATTTATATACTAATTAAATAACACTCCTAAGTAGAAGTATAAAAGACTTATTTATCCTTTTATAATTTATTTTTATTATATTTTACTTCGCCTACTAATATTGTAAACTAATAATATTGTTATAGACTTATTACGTAATTTAAAATAATATTTTTCTACTTAATTCTACGCTAAGTTTTTATAGTACTTATTAAACTTTTTACTAAAATAATAATACTACCTAAAGGCCTACTATTAAAATAAGTTATATATATACCTAGCTTATCTAATAGCCTTATAGGATAAAAAAAGACCTATACTTACTATTTTTAGCACCTACACCGCCTATAAGTAAAAAGAGATAGATACTTACTACTTAGTTAGTAATATCTACTAAATAAAATAAGAGTATATACTTACTTAATCCGCTCGCCTTATTAGGCTACTCTAAAGTTTATAATACTTAAGTCTTTTTTTATTATTTTAGATTTTATAAGCGTACTAATAGAGTTACTTTATTTTATTAGTATAAGTTTAAAATTATAATTATTTTAAGTTTATTTTTAGCTCTTTTAATAATACTAGGTCTCCTAGTTTTTCTCTTTTAACTACTTACTTTTATATAACTTTTATCCTATTAGTCTAAAATTTATTTATTTTTTTACGTTTATTTATAGGAGCTATATCGACTTTATATACGCTACGTTCTTACTTAATATAGATAAATAAAAACAGAGACTCTATAACTAAAGCCTATTAAATATAAAATTTTTTAAATTTTACAGCTAGTAGAGTAATAATTTAATAACTTATTAGGCGGTAGCTGTAATAACGGCGGAATAATAACTATAAAATAGAAATAAGTATTTATAGGTTATTATTTTAGATAAAGTAAAACTATAAGAGGCGTACATAGCGTGTTTAAAAAAGTAAGTATATAATACCTTTTCCCCTATAATACTATCTAAAATATTTTCTTCTTTAATTATTATAACTAGAATTTTAAAGCCCGCTTTTAGACGTTTAATAATTATAACTACTAACCCCGGCTAGAAATTAATAGTAATTTTAACCTTTACTAAGAATCTAGATAATTAGTAGGGCTATATTAAGGACTATCTAAGACATTATTATAAGCTTATAAAAAGAGCTAGTCTTTTTAGAAGGCTATTTCTTTTTATTAATATTTTTAATTTTAGATTAATTACTATACGGCTCTTTATTCTTAAATATAAAATAATTTTTAATTTTAATAACGTCTACGGCTTATACTTATATAGTAATATAATAAAGCTAGTAAAGTAATAGTTTAAAAGGGCTAAAGGCTTACTAAGTAAAGTAAAGGGCGAGGTAGAGAGTAAGGAGAAGGGTAAAGAAAAAAGTAAGAAGAAAAGTAAGAAGAAATTTTTTAGAATAGTATAAAGAAAACGGGCGCGACTTTAAAAAGAGAAACTTTTAGAGGCGGTTAAAATCGTTTAAGTATACGCGTAAAAGTAAAACGGGCGGTAGGTAATAAAAAAAGAGTATACTACGGCGCTATAAGGCAGTTATAAAAGTTTATTATTAGGAAGTTAGTAGTTATTATAAAAGAATTAAGGAATTCTATAGGGAGTATTATATTATATTTTAATACTTTAATTACTATCTATTTAAAAAGGTTATAGGTTATTAGTACTAGTAAAAAAAAGTTATTATAGTTACTACGTAAGAAGCTTATTAAGAGTTAGTTAATTACGTAATATAGTAAAAGTTTAAATAGCTAGCCTAGAGTCGTGTAACGTTACGATAATAACTCTAGGAAAGGACTAAAATTTATTTATATAAAACAGCGTACTAAAAAGGTTTATAAAGTAAAGAAAGATAATACGCTTAAAATAATTATTTATTACTAAAGGTTTACGTACGCGTAGGTTAGTATAAGACTTATTAATAAGTTATATATAGGTAGAAGAATTGCGTTTTAGTTAACCTTAGACTTTATTTTACTTTAAAGTATTACTGCTATTAGAAGTAGTTAGTATAATAGGTAGTAATTTAGCTAAAATTAATATAATAATAAACGTTTTAGATATAAAAAAGACTTATAAAAATATAATATAGTAGAGTATTTTAAATAGGTAATAATATGGTATAGAGTATAAGATAGTTAGACTTATTTTAAAGGCTAGATATTTTATTATAGATACTGGGTAACCGCCTAATAACTTTATTAGTTTTAAAATTTATATGTCTAGTAACTAGGTTAACTAACTGCCTTATATATAATTATAAGTAGTAATTGCTAATAACTTTAAAAATAATTATAAGTAGTTACTAATTTATAAATATAAATTAGAGTATAAGCGCGTTACTATATTTAGTAAAATAACTATAGCTTTTATAAAAAAAATAGAGTATAACTTTTAAAAATGTAAAATTTATACTATTTATATATAATTATAAGCTATTTAGTATTTATTAAGTTCTTATTATATATTATACCGCGGCTTTATAAAGCTTGCAAAGTATATTAAATAACTAATTAAATAAATAGTATGGATGTGGTAGCTCGGAGCAACTAAAAGGGATTTTAATAATAAAGCAGTAGATACATGCCTTTATATATATAATACACTAATTTATTTAATAAACTAAAATTTTTTATTAATCTCTTTTATACTAATAAAATATACATATATATATATAGTTAAATTATATATAAGTTTTAATATTAATAATACTTATAAAAACTATAAAACGAAATTTTATATATATATATATATATAATATAATCTATAAATATATAGTAAAAAAGTATTATTCTTTTTTATAAAACTTAAATAGTAATAATAGTAATATTTTAAAATTAAATATCATTATAAAAAATAGTTATAAAAGAAAACAAATATTTTTAATAGTTATATAATATTAAGGAGTATAATTATAATAAATAAAACTTATTAAAATTAAAAAGTTATTTAAATATAAAAATATATATACGTATAAAAGTAAAAAAATAAAAAAAAAATATACTATAATTCTATAAAATAGGTATATTAAACTTTATTATTAAAGAGGTTTAAAGTTATTTTAAAAAAACTAAAAAGTCCTTTAGGGGATAGAGTATTATAACTTATTACCTAAATTATTATTTTACAGAATTATATATTACTAGTACTAATATAAAGTTTTTTAAATTACTATATAAAAACTTATTAATAGTTAGTATTATTTACGTAATATTATATAAGTTTAAATAGTTAATTTAAAATTACGTAATATTATAATAATAACTCTATAAAAGAAAGAAAAGAATAATTATATAAAATAATTCTTTAAAACGTAAATTTTAGTAAGTAATTATAAAGTAGTAGTAATAGTTTATTTAATAACGTATATTTTAAAGAGACATATAAAGTATATAAATTAATAAAATACTAGTAAAAGAACTTATTAAAACTTAGGTAAATAATAAATAATAATTTATAGGCTTTTATATTTATTTATAATAATACTATAAATATAATAATTTTATATATATTAAATATAGTAATTAACGTCTAATATTATAAAAATAGTATTATAATATTTATAAAGAAAAAATATACTAGAAATTACTAGTTTCTAAAATCTAAAAATTAGAACTATTTTATAAAAGAAAATACTAAAGAGCCG
Source organism: Pleoardoris graminearum (assembly GCA_030770415.1). Taxonomy (NCBI): domain Eukaryota; kingdom Fungi; phylum Ascomycota; class Dothideomycetes; order Pleosporales; family Didymosphaeriaceae; genus Pleoardoris; species Pleoardoris graminearum. The sequence goes on from JASEKS010000030.1 coordinate 340,206, forward strand.
TAATATATATATAAAATACCGTCTTTACGACTTTATCTGCTATAAATAATAGTTATTACTTTATATTTAACTATTAAGTTAATTTTTTACTAAGTATAGATAGTATTAAAAAGCTACTATTTACCTATATATAGATAGTTCTCCGAATCCTCCGCCTACTTTATTAATATATAAACGCATACTAATACTTAGGCGTATATATATATATACGCTTACGTAACCTAATTTTATACTTACTTATTTTTTTCTTCTATTAACGCGTAGTAGCTACTATATCTATCTTACGCTTTACCTACTACCGCTAATAGTAGATTACTTAGTATAATTTAGTAACTAATACTATATTAAGTACTTTCTATAACTACACCTTGTCTATTATTTTAAGTATAAAGTCTATTTTTTATTTTTTTACTGCCTCTCCCCTATTTAACTCTAATATAAGCTATTATAGCTTATTATTTTATAGTATAACTAGACTAGAAAAACATTTTTTGCTGTCCTTATACACGCTCATTTTTGACTGTATCCGGGGGAACAACTTTTTTCAGCCTATACCTTTTTTGGACTAGTGTCTCGGCACTACACTTTACCTCTCTTTACATGATAACTAGACTAGTATTTTTAATATACTATATTTAGATATACTATACTAGTAAATTCAGTTTAATACTTTCCTTTATTATAATTACTATTATATACTTATCTCTTTTAACTCTAGTAAGTAGACGGTAAGTAATATTATAATATTTTTTTTTAGTATATTAAGGGCTCCTATAGCGTTAACTTTAGTATTAACTTTAATATTAATTTTATTAATATTAATTTTATCGGCGTATACCTATATACTTAATAATAAGTATTTTATAACTACCTTTACTATTTATACGTATAGGGTATTATTAGGTGTATCCCTATAAATAGGTATATAAGGTATAATCGTCGTAGTCTTATTCTTAAAAGTAATTATAATACGTAAAGTTACTATTAGTATATTTATAATAAATATTAGCGAACTATACCCTATAAACTATGTTACTAAAAATAAACGCTATACTAATATTTATATTAGTATTTACGCTAATATCTACGTTAATATACTAGATTCTATTATATAATTTTAATAATAATAATAATACGATAGAGTAGACGTATTATAGTATAGTAGTACTATAGTAGTCTAGCCTAAAAAAACAAAAGAGTAAAGATAATAATAGCCCTATACTAGTATACTAAATTTTAGTATACTTAGCTATTTAGTATACTAAGCTATACGCTATAATTATAAGTTTACTAACTAAAATAAATAATATTTTTTATAATTCTTATATACGCATATTTTTTTTAACTATATCTAGGGGAATAATTTTATTTACCTATACCTTTTTTAGACTAGTGTCTTAACGCTATACTTTACCTCTCTTTATATAATATATATAAAAAATTATTATTATTTTTAAAAAGTTTTATAAACTAATAACTTAAACTCTATAGTATTTTATTATAATATACCTCCTAATAAAGCTTATAAAAACAGCTTAACTATTTAGGTAACTAAAAATTAATTTTCTTAAGCTTATAGTATCGGTCTCAATAGAGACCTAGAGGTTTTAGAGTTATAATAAGATAATTAATATAAAATATTTTATTTTATTTAGTTATATACTAAGCTATTTATTTTTATTACTCTAGACCTATTAGCTATTATCTTTAATTTAAAGAATTTTTTAGTATATAGGCATCGCCTACCTACTACGCTCTTATAACGTTATATATCCGTAGCTCTACGATATATCTAAAATTATTTAGTCTACGCTTATATAAATTCTTTAAGTTATTTTACTATTTTTATATAAAGTCTTTATTTAATTATAAAAGTTTTACAAATTATTAGTTTTTATAATACACTCCCTAGGACCGTTATAATATATTATCTTACGCCTTAAGCATCTAGTAAGTATCTAAAAGTACTAGTAATACCAGCTTTTTATCTAATTTATAATATATTCTGTTTTATTATCTATGCCTTAGTTAAATTTTTAGTCTTTTAATAATAGCTACTATAATTATACGCTACTTTTAGATTATATTAGATATACTATTATATAGTATTATACTAAAAGTCGCGTAAATACCGCTGTTACTTTACGCTAATTATAACAAGTTATTTATTTTAATTTTAACTTTTTTATTATTTCTTTTACTTATTTATTTAATATATATCTTTTATAGTATATACTGCGAGAGCCTATAATATAAGAGCCTATATATATATTACTAGCAGGTTATCTATTTTACAGTTTATTAGGTATATAAAAGTCTAGTACTATAGTTAATAAAACTTATTATTTTATATATTACGCTACGTACTATAGATATAATATATTCTTTCTCTTTCTTTACAAATACCTACTTAGTATTAGTTATAATAGTAAATACGTAAGTATAAGTTACTATAAGGTAATAAATTATACTAAACTATAATATTATTAAGTACTATTAAGTAGTTATTATATATCTATTTTAGTAGGCGCTATCTTTCCTAATTAGACTTAGTATAGTACTTTTAAGAGCCGGTTATTAGGTCATATAGTATATATAGTACTTGCTTTCCTAATTAGGTAGTTACTAATAGTAAATTTATTATATATATAAAAAAAAAGCTTATAGTAACTGTAGAATTTTTTTAAAAAAGCTTTTTTAAGTAATTTTTAGCTAGCAGTATTACTAAAAAATAAAATTTTAAAATAAAAGACTAATTATAGTAAGTGCACTAGCGGTAGGATAGTATAGTACATAAGTGTTTAAAAATATAAAAATTTATTAAATTTTAACGTTATTTATATATTAGAGATATAATTCCTCTCTTTATTATAAGTATTTTTTAAATACGCCTACTTTACTAGTAAAAAATAAAAATTTTAAAAGTATAGGGTACTACTAAAAAATTAATATAAAATTATAGAAAACTACAATCCCTATATAGAATACGTAATATCTAAAGGTATTTTAGGCTAATATTACTATCTAAAGTTAAACAAGATAAAAATCTATTTCTAAATAGACTTAGTATAGTAAACTAGGCCTAATTAGATAATAGATTAGTAATTTAATATAACTATTTAGTAATATAACCTATATATATTAGTTAGGAGTTAAAGAGCCGATTATAAATTTATTTAAGAGATAAAGCACTTTTCTTAAATAGTTAGGTAGCCTTAATATAAAAGGCTTATTTAAAAAAAAAAAAAAAAAAAAAAATTTTTTATTTTTTATTTTTTTTAATATTTTTTATTAAATTTTTTTTTTATTTTTTTTTTTTTTATTTTTTTTTTTTTTTTTTTTTTTTTTTTTTTTTTTTTTTTTTTTTTTATATTTTTTTTTTTTTTTTTTTTTTTTTTTTTTTTTTTTTTTTTTTTTTTTTTTTTTTTTTTTTAGCCTAACTCTAGCAGCGAAATAGGTAGTTAGTATAATAGTATAATAATACTTATTATTATTACTCTATACTAGATACTCTAAGCCTATATAAACTTTTTATTTCTTTTTTTTTTTAGTATTATACCTCTTTTATTACTTACTATTCTCTATAATAGTCTAAAATTAATTTATAATAATTTATACGCGTAAGAAATATCTAAAATAAATAAAAAGAATAGTATATAAGTGCTAGAGAAGTTTAAAATTTATATAAAAAAGGCCTACGTGTATAAAAAAAAGCTAAAATAGATATAAATCCTAATTTATAGATACTAAAAAAATATAAAATTAATTTTAAAAAAGATTATATACGTAAAGAAAGTTTAAAATATATATAAATAATAGTTTATAAATACTGTAAAGTTTTATAATTAATTTAATAAATATTTATATATATAAAAAGCGTTTAAAAATTATATTAATAATAGTATATAAGTACTAAAAGGGTAAAAGACCCTAAAATCTATTTAAATAAAACCTATATACGTAAAAAATATATAAAAAAAATATATTTAATAGTTATATAGGTACTAGGGAGGTCTAAAATTAATTTAGTAAAAGTATATATATATAGAAAATGTCTAAATCTAATAAATAAAAATTTATAGATAGTAGAGAGGTCTAAAGATAATAATAGTAAAACTTAATATATATTAAAAATCTAGAGTCTTATTATTATAAAATATAGTAATAGATAAATATACTATCTAAAAATAAAATATATAATATATAATATATACCCCTATACTAGACAGCTAATATTTATATAAACTTATTACCCCCTTTATTTATAAATATATACTCCTACTACTACTCTTATAGTATAGTAGTCTAAAAAAAAATATTTACTTTTTATTTTATAACTAAAAATACTAGCTATAATTTTAAAAATAATACTATATAAATATAGCGTAAAGGTTAAACTAAACTTAAAAAATAATTTTTAAATAAATATATAGTAGCTCCGTATTAATTATTTTAAAATAGTTAAGAAAATAGTAAATATAGCTAAGAGATAACTAAATAAAAAAACTATTTAAAAGTCTATACTTACTTTTATACTACTTTTCCTCCCCTATATCTTCTATAGTAGGAAGTTTAAAAATTTAAAAAAGCTACTTTTACGCGGCTAAATAGATAGGTAAACTTAAAAAAATATTATAAAACTTATAATAGGGTTACGCGCCTATTGCCTATACTTAAACTATATTTTATAATATATATATATTTAAATAGTAGTACCTAAACTACTATAAATAAAATTATAATAAAAGGGGTATATATATATTTATATATTCTTATTTTTTATATATAGTAAAGTATTTTATTTATATTAATACTATTTCTATATAGACTAAAAGAGGTACTTAAAGTATACTTATTTTTATAGTATAATACTTAATACTATTATTTTACGCCTAAGTACTTAAACTTTACTTAAATTTACTATTTTTTTATTTAGAGATTTATACTTTTATTATTTACTTTTTAAAATATAATAGTTTAAAACTAGTTATAAGGTTTTTTATAAGCGGGGGAAAGACTTAAAAAATTAAAAAACTTCTTTATAGGCAGGGGAGAAACCTAAAAAAGAAAGTAATAAACTTAATAAATTTAGATACGGTGCTAAAACTAATATTTATAAAAATAAATATATAAAAAAAAAATTAGAATTCTATTTTATAATAAAATATTATAATAGATAATACTATATAATATTATTTACTTAACTTTTTTTTATTTTTCTAAAAATTAGTACTAGAAGCTATATAAAATATAATATTTAATATTATTATATTATACTTAAGTACCTAAAGCCTATTTAAATCTACTATTTTTTTATTTAAAATTTTACACTTTTATTACTTATCTTTTATAGTATAATAATCTAAAAATTTTTTTTAATTTTTTATAAACGCTGCAGGGAGACGTCTAAAATAACTAGTAGTTAAAATCTATAAATAGAGGAAAAACTTAAAAAAAAAAAAAATAAGTAGTATAAGTATAGGTGTAGTACTAAAATAAATATTTATAAAAATTTATAATATAACTCTAAAAAGAATCTTTATATATATTTATAAAAAAGGTAGTATATATATATAAAAGAAATAAATACTAAAACGCTAATAGAGGTAGTATATATATATAAAATAAATAAATATAAAAACCTATAAAAACGTTTATAATATAAATAGACTATATTTTTTATACTATTAAATTTTAAAAAATCTATTATTTTAAACTAAAAGTCCCGCTGCAGTATACTAGACTAAAAAAATATATTAATATATAGACTTATAAAGCGCTAAAATAAGTAATTTAAAATAAAAACTAAAAGAACCCTAGTTGTATAGATACTAAAATATATAAAAAAGTAATAATAGTGTAGCCCTAGATAGTAGTAAACTAAAAAAAAAAAAAAAAAAAAAAAAAAAAAAAAAAAATAAAAAAAAAAAAAAAAAAAAATAAAAAAAAAAAAAAAAAAAAAAAAAAATAAAAAAAAAAAAAAAAAAAAAAAAAAAAAATAAAAAAAAAAAAAAAAAAAAAAAAAAAAAAAAAAAAAAAAAAAAAAAAAAAAAAAGACTTTAAATAGAATATATAGAACTATTAAGTATAAATTACTAAAAAAAAATACTAATAAAAATAGAGATAAAAGTAAATAAAAATTATATAAAAAAAGTACTATAAAAAAGCTAGTTAAATATAAAAAAGAATACTAAAGCGCTACTTAGTAATAGTAATAATTAATAATATTATTTTAGAAACTTATAAATTCTTTAGTAAAATAGGTAGACCTAATTTATATATAAAAAAATTAAAATAGGTTTTATAAAAATAACGCCGTATAAACATTAGAGGAGAGTAAATAATAAAATTTTTTATATATCCCTCTTCCCTCTTCTAATAATAGTAAATTTTATTTATACTATAATACTATACTACGTTTCTTAAGTAGGCTAAAATAATATTATAAGAATATTAATATAATATTTATAAAAAATATAATTTTAAATTTTTATATTATTTCTATAGTAAAATTATTATTATAAAGTATTTTTATAAATATATTTTTATAGTTTTATATATTACTAATATATTATAAAAATATAATATTTTAAAAAAGTATAATTTTTAATACTAAAAAAAAGAGCTCTTAAGTACCTACTATATATTAATAATATATTTAAATACTTAAAAGCCTTTACTATTACTTTTTACTTTTTAGGTATATATATTACTATAGGTCCTTTTACTCCTTTTTTATACGCTATACTTTTTGTAAATAGTATAATTATATAGTATTAAAATTTATTCTTTAAAAGTATTTTTTAAGTAAATACTATTTACGCTATAAAGGTTCTACTAACTATAATTTAAAATCTTTTTATTTAAACTTATTTTAGCTTAAATATATATTAATATATAAAAATATTAATTAAAAAATATATTAATATATAAAAATAATATTAATATATTTATATTTTAATATAAAATACTATATAAATTAAGTAATATTATAAAAATATATTAATTTTTAATATTTTACTACTATATATTAAAAATAGGAGATAATTATAATAGTATTTTAGCCTACTTAAAGAGTATAGTATAATAGACCTATCTATACACTACTTCCCTAATAGTAATAAAAAAAGAAAAATTAGTATAATAGTATAATAATACTTATTATTATTACTTTATACTAGGTATTCTAAGTCTATATAAACCCTTTATCTCTTTATTTAAAATTATACTTTTTTACTACCCGCTATTTAGTGCGCGGTAGTTTAAAATTAATTTAGTAAAACTTTATATATATAAAAAATATTTAAAAATAATATAAATAATAAGGTATAAGTACTAAAAAGAGAAGGGGCCCTAAAATCTATTTAAATAAAACCTATATACGCAGAAAACGTCTAAAATAAATAAAAAAATTAATATATAAGTATTAGAAAGCTCTAAAATTAATTTAGTAAAACTATATATATATAGAAAGTATTTAAAAACTATATTAATAATAGTATATAAGTATTTAAAAGGCCTAAAATTAACTCTAAAAAAGACCTATATATATAGTAAAATTTAAAGTCTTATTATACTAAAACGTAATAATAGAAAAATATACTATTTAAAAATAAAATACTTAAAGCCTATATATACTTTTATACTAGGCGGCTAACGTCTATATAAACCTATTACTTTTTTATTTATAATTATACATAATTCTACTACTACTTTTATAATATAATAGTTTAAAAAAGTATTTATTTTTAATTTTATAACCTAAGGCGCCGGCTGTAATACTAAAAATAATATAATTAGAATTTTATAATATAGAGACTAGGCTAAACTCTAAAAGTAATTTTTAAATAAGTATATAGTAGTTCTATATTAACTACTTTATAATAGTTAAAAGAATAGTAATATAGCTAGAAAATAACTAAAATTTTTATTTAAAAATATATACTTATTTTTATACTACCTTTTTCTTCTACACCTCTAGTAGTAAAAAGTTTAAAAATTTAAAAAAGTTATTTTTATACGGCTGGGTAAACGGTTAAACTTAAAAAAAATATTATAAAACTTATAATAGAGTTATATACCTATCGCCTATACTTAAATTATATTTTATAATATATATAGATCTAAATAGTAGTACCTAAACTACTATAAATAAAATTATAGTAAAAGGAGTATATATATACCTATACGTTCTTATCCTTTATATATAATAAAATATTTTATTTATATTAATACTATTTTTATATAAACTAAAAGAGGTATTTAAAATACGCTTATTCTTATAGTATAATACTTAATACTATTATTTTATATTTAGATATTTAGATCCTACTTAAATTTATTATTTTTTTACTTAAAACTTTATACTTTTACTACTTACCTATTATAGTATAGTAATTTAAAAATAGTTTAAACTAGTCCTATAGGCGCTAAAAATACTTAATATTAAAATTAGTTACTATTTATAAGCGTAGAAAAGATCTAAAACTAGTTTTAGTTAAGACTTATAGGCGGTAGAAAAATTTAAAAAAAAAAATAAAAAGATAAAAAAAGGTAAGTATAGTACTAAAATAGATATTTATAAAAATATATATATATAAAAGAGGCTAAAACTCTTTTTAATAATAGAATAGGGCAATAGATAATACTATATAATATTATTTATTTAGTTCCTTTTATTTTTTTAAAAGTTAGTGCTAAAGGCTCTATAAAGTATAATAATTAATATTATAATTTTATACTAAATATTTAAAGTCTATTTAAACTTTTATTATTTTTTTATTTAAAGTTTTATACTTTTATTACTTACTTTTTATAGTGCGGTAGTCTAAAAAAATTTTTTTAATTTTTTATAAATATTATAGAGAGACGTCTAAAATAGTTAGTAGTTAAAATTTATAAAAGTAAAAAAAGTCTAAAATAAATATTAAATAAAATCTATAAGTAAAAGAGAAATCTAAAAAAAAAAAAAATAAAGAGGTATATAGGCGTAGATATAATACTAAAATAAATATTTATAAAAATTTATAATATAACTCTAAAAAAAATTTTTATATATATTTATAGAGGTGTTGCGCGCACGTATTAAAAAAGTAAATTTAAAAATACTATAGAGATAGTATACGCGTATAGAAAAAATAAATATAAAAATTTATAAAAACGCCTATAATATAAATAGACTATAATTTTTATACTATTAAATTTTAAAAAATTTATTATTCTAAACTAAAGGTCCCGCTGCGGTATACTAAACTAAAAAAATATATTAATATATAGGCTTATAGAGCGCTAAAATAAGTAACTTAAAATAGAGACTAAAAGAACCTCTAGTAAAATACTATAAAAAAAATAGTATATATAATAGTATACTACTTTATACGTAGTTTTAAAAAAAAAATTTTTTTTATTTATACCTATTACGCGCGCGTAGTAACGCAAATATAAATATAAAAAAAAATATAAAATACTAGTATATTATATAGCCTAAATATCTAAAAAATATATAGAGAGATAAGTATATATAAGTAATTATATATAAATTAGTATAGTAGATATAGTAAGCCCTAAAGTATAATAAAATTTATAATAAAAAACCTACTATCTCTACTACTAAACTATAAAATTATATTTAACTCTTATAAACTCTTTACACGTAGTCTATATAGTAAAAATTATTTAATTTAATTTTTAAAATTTTACTATATTATATATTTAGTAGTTACCCCTCTATACTTTAAAATGCTAAATACTAAAATATATAAGAGAATAAAAATATTTAGAGGTAAAAAAGAGAGATAGGTAATAAACTTTTCTATATATTTTCCTCTTTAGTACTCAAAACCAGCACTACTACTAACTTTATTACTTTTATAACCTATCATTTAACTTCTTACTATCTAATCTAATTACATATCCTTTTTACTAATTATATATAAATAATTATTTACAATTATATATTATTTATTAACTT